>CM053155.1:8789228-9121538 GCA_028571685.1 Heterohyrax brucei | reverse complement strand
AGTAGATTTCTTTGTGCGAAAGTGATGTTTTCACAATGCTAAGTACTCCCAACTCTATCAACAATGTAGGTTTTACGAGTTTTCTAAGTCTCTCTTATTTACTTGTACTTATACTGGGAATTCTCTGTGTAAACCTCTGTAACTTCTCTAGATAGATGAATCACTGTGTACTTTCTCTTGTTTCTATCTGTTACCAATCTTGAGAAACTCATACATTCTCTGTTCACTGTTTCCCGGTCTTAGGCAAGTAGATTTCTCTCTGCGAAAGTGCTGTTTTCACAGTGCTAAGTACTCCCAACTCTATCAACAATGTAGGTTTTACCAGTTTTCTAAGTCTCTCTTATTTTCTTGTACTTATACTTGGAATTCTCTGTGTAAACCTCTGTAACTTGTCTACATAGATGAATCACTGTGTACTTTCTCTTGTTTCTATCTGTTACCAATCTTGAGAAACTCATACATTCTCTGTTCACTGTTTCCCGGTCTTAGACAAGTAGATTTTTTTCTGTGAAAGTGCTGTTTTCACAGTGCTAAGTACTCCCAACTCTATGAAAAATGTAGGTTTTACCAGTTTTCTAAGTCTGTCTTACTTTCTTGTACTTATACTGGGAATTCTCTGTGTAAACCTCTGTAACTTCTCTAGGTAGATGAATCACTGTGTACTTTCTCTTGTTTCTATCTGTTACCAATCTTGAGAAACTCATACATTCTCTGTTCACTGTTTCCCGGTCTTAGAGAAGTAGATTTCACTCTGCGTAAGGGCTGTTTTCACAGTGCTAAGTACTCCCAACTCTATCAACAATGTAGGTTTTACCAGTTTTCTAAGTCTCTCTTATTTTCTTGTAGTTATACTTGGAAATCTCTGTGTAAACCTCTGTAACTTCTCTAGGTAGATGAATCACTGTGTACTTTCTCTTGTTTCTATCTGTTACCAATCTTGAGAAACTCATACATTCTCTGTTCACTGTTTCCCGGTCTTAGAGAAGTAGATTTCTTTCTGTGAAAGTGCTGTTTTCACAGTACTAAGTACTCCCAACTCTATGAACAATGTAGGTTTTACCAGTTTTCTAAGTCTGTCTTACTTTCTTGTACTTATACTGCGAATTCTCTGTGTAAACCTCTGTAACTTCTCCAGGTAGATGAATCACTGTGTACTTTCTCTTGTTTCTATCTGTTACCAATCTCGAGAAACTCATACCTTCTCTTTTCACTGTTTCCCGGTCTTAGACAAGTAGATTTCTCTCTGCGAAAGTGCTGTTTTCACAGTGCTAAGTACTCCCAACTCTATCAACAATGTAGGTTTTACCAGTTTTCTAAGTCTCTCTTGTTTTCTTGTACTTATACTGGGAATTCTCCGTGTAAACCTCTGTAACTTCTCTACGTAGATGAATCACTGTGTACTTTCTCTTGTTTCTATCTATTACCAATCTTGAGAAACCCATACATTCTCTGTTCACTGTTTCGCCGTCTTAGAAAAGTAGATTTCTTTGTGCGAAAGTGATATTTTCACAATGCTAAGTACTCCCAACTCTATCAACAATGTAGGTTTTACCAGTTTTCTAAGTCTCTCTTATTTACTTGTACTTATACTGGGAATTCTCAGTGTAAATCTCTGTAACTTCTCTAGGTAGATGAATCACTGTGTACTTTCTCTTGTTTCTATCTGTTACCAATCTTGAGAAACTCATACATTCTCTGTTCACTATTTCCCGGTCTTAGAGAAGTAGATTTCACTCTGCGTAAGGGCTGTTTTCACAGTGCTAAGTACTCCCAACTCTATCAACAATGTAGGTTTTACCAGTTTTCTAAGTCTCTCTTATTTTCTTGTAGTTATACTTGGAAATCTCTGTGTAAACCTCTGTAACTTCTCTAGGTAGATGAATCACTGTGTACTTTCTCTTGTTTCTATCTGTTACCAATCTTGAGAAACTCATACATTCTCTGTTCACTGTTTCCCGGTCGTAGACAAGTAGATTTCTCTATGCGAAAGTGTTGTTTTCACAGTGCTAAGTACTCCCAACTCTATCAACAATGTAGGTTTTACCAGTTTTCTAAGTCTCTCTTATTTTCTTGTACTTTTACTGGGAATTCTCTGTGTAAACCTCTGTAACTTCTCTAGGTAGATGAATCACTGTGTACTTTCTCTTGTTTCTATCTGTTACCAATCTTGAGAAACTCATACCTTCTCTTTTCACTGTTTCCCGGTCTTAGACAAGTAGATTTCTCTCTGCGAAAGTGCTGTTTTCACAGTGCTAAGTACTCCCCAACTCTATCAACAATGTAGGTTTTACCAGTTTTCTAAGTCTCTCTTGTTTTCTTGTACTTATACTGGGAATTCTCTGTGTAAACCTCTGTAACTTCTCTAGGTAGATGAATCACTGTGTACTTTCTCTTGTTTCTATCTGTTACCAATCTGGAGAAACTCATACATTCTCTGTTCACTGTTTCCCGGTCTTAGACAAGTAGATTTCTCTCTGCGAAAGTGCTGTTTTCACAGTGCTAAGTACTCCCAACTCTATCAACAATGTAGGTTTTACCAGTTTTCTAAGTCTCTCTGTTTTCTTGTGCTTATACTGGGAATTCTCTGTGTAAACCTCTGTAACTTCTCTACGTAGATGAATCACTGTGTACTTTCTCTTGTTTCTATCTGTTACCAATCTTGAGAAACTCATACATTCTCTGTTCACTGTTTCCCGGTCTTACACAAGTAGATTTCTCTCTGCGAAAGTGCTTTTTCACAGTGCTAAGTACTCCGAACTCTATCAACAATGTAGGTTTTACCAGTTTTCTAAGTCTCTCTTATTTTCTTGTACTTATACTGGGAATTCTCTGTGTAAACCTCTGTAACTTCTCTAGGTAGATGAATCACTGTGTACTTTCTCTTGTTTCTATCTGTTAACAATCTTGAGAAACTCATACCTTCTCTTTTCACTGTTTCCCGGTCTTAGACAAGTAGATTTCTCTCTGCGAAAGTGCTGTTTTCACAGTGCTAAGTACTCCCAACTCTATCAACAATGTAGGTTTTACCAGTTTTCTAAGTCTCTCTTGTTTTCTTGTACTTATACTGGGAATTCTCTGTGTAAACCTCTGTAACTTCTCTACGTAGATGAATCACTGTGTACTTTCTCTTTTTTCTATCTGTTACCAATTTTGAGAAACTCATACATTCTCTGTTCACTGTTTCGCCGTCTTAGAAAAGTAGATTTCTTTGTGCGAAAGTGATATTTTCACAATGCTAAGTACTCCCAACTCTATCAACAATGTAGGTTTTACCAGTTTTCTAAGTCTCTCTTATTTACTTGTACTTATACTGGGAATTCTCAGTGTAAACCTCTGTAACTTCTCTAGGTAGATGAATCACTGTGTACTTTCTCTTGTTTCTATCTGTTACCAATCTTGAGAAACTCATACATTCTCTGTTCACTGTTTCGCGGTCTTAGACAAGTAGATTTCACTCTGCGAAAGGGCTGTTTTCACAGTGCTAAGTACTCCCAACTCTATCAACAATGTAGGTTTTACCTGTTTTCTAAGTCTCTCTTATTTTCTTGTACTTATACTTGGAAATCTCTGTGTAAACTTCTGTAACTTCTCTAGGTAGATGAATCACTGTGTACTTTCTCTTGTTTCTATCTGTTACCAATCTTGAGAAACTCATACATTCTCTGTTCACTGTTTCCCGGTCTTACACAAGTAGATTTTTCTCTGCGAAAGTGCTGTTTTCACAGTGCTAAGTACTCCCAACTCTATCAACAATGTAGGTTTTACCAGTTTTCTAAGTCTCTCTTATTTTCTTGTACTTATACTGGGAATTCTCAGCGTAAACCTCGGTAACTTCTCTACGTAGATGAATCACTGTGTACTTTCTCTTGTTTCTATCAGTTACCAATCTTGAGAAACTCATACATTCTCTGTTCACTGTTTCGCGGTCTTAGAGAAGTAGATTTCTTTGTGCGAAAGTGATGTTTTCACAATGCTAAGTACTCCCAACTCTATCAACAATGTAGGTTTTACCAGTTTTCTAAGTCTCTCTTATTTACTTGTACTTATACTGGGAATTCTCTGTGTAATCCTCTGTAACTTCTCTAGGTAGATGAATCACTGTGTACTTTCTCTTGTTTCTATCTGTTACCAATCTTGAGAAACTCATACATTCTCTGTTCACTGTTTCGCGATCTTAGAGAAGTAGATTTCTTTGTGCGAAAGTGATGTTTTCACAATGCTAAGTACTCCCAACTCTATCAACAATGTAGGTTTTACGAGTTTTCTAAGTCTCTCTTATTTACTTGTACTTATACTGGGAATTCTCTGTGTAAACCTCTGTAACTTCTCTAGATAGATGAATCACTGTGTACTTTCTCTTGTTTCTATCTGTTACCAATCTTGAGAAACTCATACATTCTCTGTTCACTGTTTCCCGGTCTTAGGCAAGTAGATTTCTCTCTGCGAAAGTGCTGTTTTCACAGTGCTAAGTACTCCCAACTCTATCAACAATGTAGGTTTTACCAGTTTTCTAAGTCTCTCTTATTTTCTTGTACTTATACTTGGAATTCTCTGTGTAAACCTCTGTAACTTGTCTACATAGATGAATCACTGTGTACTTTCTCTTGTTTCTATCTGTTACCAATCTTGAGAAACTCATACATTCTCTGTTCACTGTTTCCCGGTCTTAGACAAGTAGATTTCTTTCTGTGAAAGTGCTGTTTTCACAGTGCTAAGTACTCCCAACTCTATGAACAATGTAGGTTTTACCAGTTTTCTAAGTCTGTCTTACTTTCTTGTACTTATACTGGGAATTCTCTGTGTAAACCTCTGTAACTTCTCTAGGTAGATGAATCACTGTGTACTTTCTCTTGTTTCTATCTGTTACCAATCTTGAGAAACTCATACATTCTCTGTTCACTGTTTCCCGGTCTTAGAGAAGTAGATTTCACTCTGCGTAAGGGCTGTTTTCACAGTGCTAAGTACTCCCAACTCTATCAACAATGTAGGTTTTACCAGTTTTCTAAGTCTCTCTTATTTTCTTGTAGTTATACTTGGAAATCTCTGTGTAAACCTCTGTAACTTCTCTAGGTAGATGAATCACTGTGTACTTTCTCTTGTTTCTATCTGTTACCAATCTTGAGAAACTCATACATTCTCTGTTCACTGTTTCCCGGTCTTAGAGAAGTAGATTTCTTTCTGTGAAAGTGCTGTTTTCACAGTACTAAGTACTCCCAACTCTATGAACAATGTAGGTTTTACCAGTTTTCTAAGTCTGTCTTACTTTCTTGTACTTATACTGCGAATTCTCTGTGTAAACCTCAGTAACTTCTCCAGGTAGATGAATCACTGTGTACTTTCTCTTGTTTCTATCTGTTACCAATCTCGAGAAACTCATACCTTCTCTTTTCACTGTTTCCCGGTCTTAGACAAGTAGATTTCTCTCTGCGAAAGTGCTGTTTTCACAGTGCTAAGTACTCCCAACTCTATCAACAATGTAGGTTTTACCAGTTTTATAAGTCTCTCTTGTTTTCTTGTACTTATACTGGGAATTCTCCGTGTAAACCTCTGTAACTTCTCTACGTAGATGAATCACTGTGTACTTTCTCTTGTTTCTATCTATTACCAATCTTGAGAAACCCATACATTCTCTGTTCACTATTTCGCCGTCTTAGAAAAGTAGATTTCTTTGTGCGAAAGTGATATTTTCACAATGCTAAGTACTCCCAACTCTATCAACATTGTAGGTTTTACCAGTTTTCTAAGTCTCTCTTATTTACTTGTACTTATACTGGGAATTCTCAGTGTAAATCTCTGTAACTTCTCTAGGTAGATGAATCACTGTGTACTTTCTCTTGTTTCTATCTGTTACCAATCTTGAGAAACTCATACATTCTCTGTTCACTATTTCCCGGTCTTAGAGAAGTAGATTTCACTCTGCGTAAGGGCTGTTTTCACAGTGCTAAGTACTCCCAACTCTATCAACAATGTAGGTTTTACCAGTTTTCTAAGTCTCTCTTATTTTCTTGTAGTTATACTTGGAAATCTCTGTGTAAACCTCTGTAACTTCTCTAGGTAGATGAATCACTGTGTACTTTCTCTTGTTTCTATCTGTTACCAATCTTGAGAAACTCATACCTTCTCTTTTCACTGTTTCCCGGTCTTAGACAAGTAGATTTCTCTCTGCGAAAGTGCTGTTTTCACACTGCTAAGTACTCCCAACTCTATCAACAATGTAGGTTTTACCCGTTTTCTAAGTCTCCCTTGTTTTCTTGTACTTATACTGTGAATTCTCTTTGTAAACCTCTGTAACTTCTCTAGGTAGATGAATCACTGTGTACTTTCTCTTGTTTCTATCTGTTACCAATCTTGAGAAACTCATACATTCTCTGTTCACTGTTTCGCGGTCTTAGAGAAGTAGATTTCTTTGTGCGAAAGTGATGTTTTCACAATGCTAAGGACTCCCAACTCTATCAACAATGTTGGTTTTACCAGTTTTCTAAGTCTCTCTTATTTACTTGTACTTACACTGGGAATTCTCTGTGTATACCTATGTAACTTCTCTAGGTAGATGAATCACTGTGTACTTTCTCTTGTTTCTATCTGTTACCAATCTTGAGAAACTCATACATTCTCTGTCCACTGTTTCGCGGTCTTAGAGAAGTAGATTTCTTTGTGCAAAAGTGATGTTTTCACAATGCTAAGTACTCCCAACTCTATCAACAATGTAGGTTTTACCAGTTTTCTAAGTCTCTCTTATTTACTTGTACTTATACTGGGAATTCTCTGTGTAAACCTCTGTAACTTCTCTAGGTAGATGAATCACTGTGTACTTTCTCTTGTTTCTATCTGTTACAAATCTTGAGAAACTCATACATTCTCTGTTCACTGTTTCCCGGTCTTAGACAAGTAGATTTCTCTCTGCGAAAGTGCTGTTTTCACAGTGCTTAGTACTCCCAACTCTATCAACAATGTAGGTTTTACCAGATTTCTAAGTCTCTCTTATTTTCTTGTACTTATACTTCGAATTCTCTGTGTAAACCTCTGTAACTTCTCTAGGTAGATGAATCACTGTGTACTTTCTCTTGTTTCTATCTGTTACCAATCTTGAGAAACTCATACATTCTCTGTTCACTGTTTCCCGGTCGTAGACAAGTAGATTTCTCTATGCGAAAATGCTGTTTTCACAGTGCTAAGTACTCCCAACTCTATCAACAATGTAGGTTTTACCAGTATTCTAAGTCTCTCTTATTTTCTTGTACTTATACTGGTAATTCTCTGTGTAAACCTCTGTAACTTCTCTAGGTAGATGAATCACTGTGTACTTTCTCTTGTTTCTATCTGTTACCAATTTTGAGAAACTCATACATTCTCTGTTCACTGTTTCGCGGTCTTAGAAAAGTAGATTTCTTTGTGCTTAAGTGATGTTTTCACAATGCTAAGTACTCCCAACTCTATCAACAATGTAGGTTTTACCAGTTTTCTAAGTCTCTCTTATTTTCTTGTACTTATACTTGGAATTCTCTGTGTAAACCTCTGTAACTTGTCTACATAGATGAATCACTGTGTACTTTCTCTTGTTTCTATCTGTTACCAATCTTGAGAAACTCATACATTCTCTGTTCACTGTTTCCCGGTCTTAGAGAAGTAGATTTCTTTCTGTGAAAGTGCTGTTTTCACAGTACTAAGTACTCCCAACTCTATGAACAATGTAGGTTTTACCAGTTTTCTAAGTCTGTCTTACTTTCTTGTACTTATACTGGGAATTCTCTGTGTAAACCTCTGTAACTTCTCTAGGTAGATGAATCACTGTGTACTTTCTCTTGTTTCTATCTGTTACCAATCTTGAGAAACTCATACCTTCTCTTTTCACTGTTTCCCGGTCTTAGACAAGTAGATTTCTCTCTGCGAAAGTGCTGTTTTCACAGGGCTAAGTACTCCCAACTCTATCAACAATGTAGGTTTTACCAGTTTTCTAAGTCTCTCTTGTTTTCTTGTACTTATACTGGGAATTCTCCGTGTAAACCTCTGTAACTTCTCTACGTAGATGAATCACTGTGTACTTTCTCTTGTTTCTATCTGTTACCAATCTTGAGAAACCCATACATTCTCTGTTCACTGTTTCGCCGTCTTAGAAAAGTAGATTTCTTTGTGCGAAAGTGATATTTTCACAATGCTAAGTACTCCCAACTCTATCAACAATGTAGGTTTTACCAGTTTTCTAAGTCTCTCTTATTTACTTGTACTTATACTGGGAATTCTCAGTGTAAACCTCTGTAACTTCTCTAGGTAGATGAATCACTGTGTACTTTCTCTTGTTTCTATCTGTTACCAATCTTGAGAAACTCATACATTCTCTGTTCACTGTTTCCCGGTCTTAGAGAAGTAGATTTCACTCTGCGTAAGGGCTGTTTTCACAGTGCTAAGTACTCCCAACTCTATCAACAATGTTCGTTTTACCAGCTTTCTAAGTCTCTCTTATTTTCTTGTAGTTGTACTTGGAAATCTCTGTGTAAACCTCTGTAACTTCTCTAGGTAGATGAATCACTGTGTACTTTCTCTTGTTTCTATCTGTTACCAATCTTGAGAAACTCATACATTCTCTGTTCACTGTTTCCCGGTCTTACACAAGTAGATTTCTCTCTGCGAAAGTGCTTTTTCACAGTGCTAAGTACTCCCAACTCTATCAACAATGTAGGTTTTACCAGTTTTTTAAGTCTCTCTTATTTTCTTGTACTTATACTGGGAATTCTCTGTGTAAACCTCTGTAACTTCTCTAGGTAGATGAATCACTGTGTACTTTCTCTTGTTTCTATCTGTTACCAATCTTGAGAAACTCATACATTCTCTGTTCACTGTTTCCCGGTCGTAGACAAGTAGATTTCTCTATGCGAAAGTGTTGTTTTCACAGTGCTAAGTACTCCCAACTCTATCAACAATGTAGGTTTTACCAGTTTTCTAAGTCTCTCTTATTTTCTTGTACTTATACTGGGAATTCTCTGTGTAAACCTCTGTAACTTCTCTAGGTAGATGAATCACTGTGTACTTTCTCTTGTTTCTATCTGTTACCAATCTTGAGAAACTCATACCTTCTCTTTTCACTGTTTCCCGGTCTTAGACAAGTAGATTTCTCTCTGCAAAAGTGCTGTTTTCACAGTGCTAAGTACTCCCAACTCTATCAACAATGTAGGTTTTACCAGTTTTCTAAGTCTCTCTTGTTTTCTTGTACTTATACTGGGAATTCTCTGTGTAAACCTCTGTAACTTCTCTACGTAGATGAATCACTGTGAACTTTCTCTTGTTTCTATCTGTTACCAATCTTGAGAAACTCATACATTCTCTGTTCACTGTTTCCCCGTCTTAGAAAAGTAGATTTCTTTGTGCGAAAGTGATATTTTCACAATGCTAAGTACTCCCAACTGTATCAACAATGTAGGTTTTACCAGTTTTCTAAGTCTCTCTTATTTACTTGTACTTATACTGGGAATTCTCAGTGTAAACCTCTGTAACTTCTCTAGGTAGATGAATCACTGTGTACTTTCTCTTGTTTCTATCTGTTACCAATCTTGAGAAACTCATACATTCTCTGTTCACTGTTTCCGGGTCTTAGACAAGTAGATTTCACTCTGCGAAAGGGCTGTTTTCACAGTGCTAAGTACTCCCAACTCTATCAACAATGTAGGTTTTACCTGTTTTCTAAGTCTCTCTTATTTTCTTGTACATATACTTGGAAATCTCTGTGTAAACCTCTGTAACTTCTCTAGGTAGATGAATCACTGTGTACTTTCTCTTGTTTCTATCTGTTACCAATCTTGAGAAACTCATACATTCTCTGTTCACCGTTTCCCGGTCTTACACAAGTAGATTTTTCTCTGCGAAAGTGCTGTTTTCACAGTGCTAAGTACTCCCAACTCTATCAACAATGTAGGTTTTACCAGTTTTCTAAGTCTCTCTTATTTTCTTGTACTTATACTGGGAATTCTCAGCGTAAACCTCGGTAACTTCTCTACGTAGATGAATCACTGTGTACTTTCTCTTGTTTCTATCAGTTACCAATCTTGAGAAACTCATACATTCTCTGTTCACTGTTTCGCGGTCTTAGAGAAGTAGATTTCTTTGTGCGAAAGTGATGTTTTCACAATGCTAAGTACTCCCAACTCTATCAACAATGTAGGTTTTACCAGTTTTCTAAGTCTCTCTTATTTACTTGTACTTATACTGGGAATTCTCTGTGTAATCCTCTGTAACTTCTCTAGGTAGATGAATCACTGTGTACTTTCTCTTGTTTCTATCTGTTACCAATCTTGAGAAACTCATACATTCTCTGTTCACTGTTTCGCGATCTTAGAGAAGTAGATTTCTTTGTGCGAAAGTGATGTTTTCACAATGCTAAGTACTCCCAACTCTATCAACAATGTAGGTTTTACGAGTTTTCTAAGTCTCTCTTATTTACTTGTACTTATACTGGGAATTCTCTGTGTAAACCTCTGTAACTTCTCTAGATAGATGAATCACTGTGTACTTTCTCTTGTTTCTATCTGTTACCAATCTTGAGAAACTCATACATTCTCTGTTCACTGTTTCCCGGTCTTAGGCAAGTAGATTTCTCTCTGCGAAAGTGCTGTTTTCACAGTGCTAAGTACTCCCAACTCTATCAACAATGTAGGTTTTACCAGTTTTCTAAGTCTCTCTTATTTTCTTGTACTTATACTTGGAATTCTCTGTGTAAACCTCTGTAACTTGTCTACATAGATGAATCACTGTGTACTTTCTCTTGTTTCTATCTGTTACCAATCTTGAGAAACTCATACATTCTCTGTTCACTGTTTCCCGGTCTTAGACAAGTAGATTTCTTTCTGTGAAAGTGCTGTTTTCACAGTGCTAAGTACTCCCAACTCTATGAAAAATGTAGGTTTTACCAGTTTTCTAAGTCTGTCTTACTTTCTTGTACTTATACTGGGAATTCTCTGTGTAAACCTCTGTAACTTCTCTAGGTAGATGAATCACTGTGTACTTTCTCTTGTTTCTATCTGTTACCAATCTTGAGAAACTCATACATTCTCTGTTCACTGTTTCCCGGTCTTAGAGAAGTAGATTTCACTCTGCGTAAGGGCTGTTTTCACAGTGCTAAGTACTCCCAACTCTATCAACAATGTAGGTTTTACCAGTTTTCTAAGTCTCTCTTATTTTCTTGTAGTTATACTTGGAAATCTCTGTGTAAACCTCTGTAACTTCTCTAGGTAGATGAATCACTGTGTACTTTCTCTTGTTTCTATCTGTTACCAATCTTGAGAAACTCATACATTCTCTGTTCACTGTTTCCCGGTCTTAGAGAAGTAGATTTCTTTCTGTGAAAGTGCTGTTTTCACAGTACTAAGTACTCCCAACTCTATGAACAATGTAGGTTTTACCAGTTTTCTAAGTCTGTCTTACTTTCTTGTACTTATACTGCGAATTCTCTGTGTAAACCTCTGTAACTTCTCCAGGTAGATGAATCACTGTGTACTTTCTCTTGTTTCTATCTGTTACCAATCTCGAGAAACTCATACCTTCTCTTTTCACTGTTTCCCGGTCTTAGACAAGTAGATTTCTCTCTGCGAAAGTGCTGTTTTCACAGTGCTAAGTACTCCCAACTCTATCAACAATGTAGGTTTTACCAGTTTTCTAAGTCTCTCTTGTTTTCTTGTACTTATACTGGGAATTCTCCGTGTAAACCTCTGTAACTTCTCTACGTAGATGAATCACTGTGTACTTTCTCTTGTTTCTATCTATTACCAATCTTGAGAAACCCATACATTCTCTGTTCACTGTTTCGCCGTCTTAGAAAAGTAGATTTCTTTGTGCGAAAGTGATATTTTCACAATGCTAAGTACTCCCAACTCTATCAACAATGTAGGTTTTACCAGTTTTCTAAGTCTCTCTTATTTACTTGTACTTATACTGGGAATTCTCAGTGTAAATCTCTGTAACTTCTCTAGGTAGATGAATCACTGTGTACTTTCTCTTGTTTCTATCTGTTACCAATCTTGAGAAACTCATACATTCTCTGTTCACTATTTCCCGGTCTTAGAGAAGTAGATTTCACTCTGCGTAAGGGCTGTTTTCACAGTGCTAAGTACTCCCAACTCTATCAACAATGTAGGTTTTACCAGTTTTCTAAGTCTCTCTTATTTTCTTGTAGTTATACTTGGAAATCTCTGTGTAAACCTCTGTAACTTCTCTAGGTAGATGAATCACTGTGTACTTTCTCTTGTTTCTATCTGTTACCAATCTTGAGAAACTCATACATTCTCTGTTCACTGTTTCCCGGTCGTAGACAAGTAGATTTCTCTATGCGAAAGTGTTGTTTTCACAGTGCTAAGTACTCCCAACTCTATCAACAATGTAGGTTTTACCAGTTTTCTAAGTCTCTCTTATTTTCTTGTACTTTTACTGGGAATTCTCTGTGTAAACCTCTGTAACTTCTCTAGGTAGATGAATCACTGTGTACTTTCTCTTGTTTCTATCTGTTACCAATCTTGAGAAACTCATACCTTCTCTTTTCACTGTTTCCCGGTCTTAGACAAGTAGATTTCTCTCTGCGAAAGTGCTGTTTTCACAGTGCTAAGTACTCCCAACTCTATCAACAATGTAGGTTTTACCAGTTTTCTAAGTCTCTCTTGTTTTCTTGTACTTATACTGGGAATTCTCTGTGTAAACCTCTGTAACTTCTCTAGGTAGATGAATCACTGTGTACTTTCTCTTGTTTCTATCTGTTACCAATCTGGAGAAACTCATACATTCTCTGTTCACTGTTTCCCGGTCTTAGACAAGTAGATTTCTCTCTGCGAAAGTGCTGTTTTCACAGTGCTAAGTACTCCCAACTCTATCAACAATGTAGGTTTTACCAGTTTTCTAAGTCTCTCTGTTTTCTTGTGCTTATACTGGGAATTCTCTGTGTAAACCTCTGTAACTTCTCTACGTAGATGAATCACTGTGTACTTTCTCTTGTTTCTATCTGTTACCAATCTTGAGAAACTCATACATTCTCTGTTCACTGTTTCCCGGTCTTACACAAGTAGATTTCTCTCTGCGAAAGTGCTTTTTCACAGTGCTAAGTACTCCGAACTCTATCAACAATGTAGGTTTTACCAGTTTTCTAAGTCTCTCTTATTTTCTTGTACTTATACTGGGAATTCTCTGTGTAAACCTCTGTAACTTCTCTAGGTAGATGAATCACTGTGTACTTTCTCTTGTTTCTATCTGTTAACAATCTTGAGAAACTCATACCTTCTCTTTTCACTGTTTCCCGGTCTTAGACAAGTAGATTTCTCTCTGCGAAAGTGCTGTTTTCACAGTGCTAAGTACTCCCAACTCTATCAACAATGTAGGTTTTACCAGTTTTCTAAGTCTCTCTTGTTTTCTTGTACTTATACTGGGAATTCTCTGTGTAAACCTCTGTAACTTCTCTACGTAGATGAATCACTGTGTACTTTCTCTTTTTTCTATCTGTTACCAATTTTGAGAAACTCATACATTCTCTGTTCACTGTTTCGCCGTCTTAGAAAAGTAGATTTCTTTGTGCGAAAGTGATATTTTCACAATGCTAAGTACTCCCAACTCTATCAACAATGTAGGTTTTACCAGTTTTCTAAGTCTCTCTTATTTACTTGTACTTATACTGGGAATTCTCAGTGTAAACCTCTGTAACTTCTCTAGGTAGATGAATCACTGTGTACTTTCTCTTGTTTCTATCTGTTACCAATCTTGAGAAACTCATACATTCTCTGTTCACTGTTTCGCGGTCTTAGACAAGTAGATTTCACTCTGCGAAAGGGCTGTTTTCACAGTGCTAAGTACTCCCAACTCTATCAACAATGTAGGTTTTACCTGTTTTCTAAGTCTCTCTTATTTTCTTGTACTTATACTTGGAAATCTCTGTGTAAACTTCTGTAACTTCTCTAGGTAGATGAATCACTGTGTACTTTCTCTTGTTTCTATCTGTTACCAATCTTGAGAAACTCATACATTCTCTGTTCACTGTTTCCCGGTCTTACACAAGTAGATTTTTCTCTGCGAAAGTGCTGTTTTCACAGTGCTAAGTACTCCCAACTCTATCAACAATGTAGGTTTTACCAGTTTTCTAAGTCTCTCTTATTTTCTTGTACTTATACTGGGAATTCTCAGCGTAAACCTCGGTAACTTCTCTACGTAGATGAATCACTGTGTACTTTCTCTTGTTTCTATCAGTTACCAATCTTGAGAAACTCATACATTCTCTGTTCACTGTTTCGCGGTCTTAGAGAAGTAGATTTCTTTGTGCGAAAGTGATGTTTTCACAATGCTAAGTACTCCCAACTCTATCAACAATGTAGGTTTTACCAGTTTTCTAAGTCTCTCTTATTTACTTGTACTTATACTGGGAATTCTCTGTGTAATCCTCTGTAACTTCTCTAGGTAGATGAATCACTGTGTACTTTCTCTTGTTTCTATCTGTTACCAATCTTGAGAAACTCATACATTCTCTGTTCACTGTTTCGCGATCTTAGAGAAGTAGATTTCTTTGTGCGAAAGTGATGTTTTCACAATGCTAAGTACTCCCAACTCTATCAACAATGTAGGTTTTACGAGTTTTCTAAGTCTCTCTTATTTACTTGTACTTATACTGGGAATTCTCTGTGTAAACCTCTGTAACTTCTCTAGATAGATGAATCACTGTGTACTTTCTCTTGTTTCTATCTGTTACCAATCTTGAGAAACTCATACATTCTCTGTTCACTGTTTCCCGGTCTTAGGCAAGTAGATTTCTCTCTGCGAAAGTGCTGTTTTCACAGTGCTAAGTACTCCCAACTCTATCAACAATGTAGGTTTTACCAGTTTTCTAAGTCTCTCTTATTTTCTTGTACTTATACTTGGAATTCTCTGTGTAAACCTCTGTAACTTGTCTACATAGATGAATCACTGTGTACTTTCTCTTGTTTCTATCTGTTACCAATCTTGAGAAACTCATACATTCTCTGTTCACTGTTTCCCGGTCTTAGACAAGTAGATTTCTTTCTGTGAAAGTGCTGTTTTCACAGTGCTAAGTACTCCCAACTCTATGAACAATGTAGGTTTTACCAGTTTTCTAAGTCTGTCTTACTTTCTTGTACTTATACTGGGAATTCTCTGTGTAAACCTCTGTAACTTCTCTAGGTAGATGAATCACTGTGTACTTTCTCTTGTTTCTATCTGTTACCAATCTTGAGAAACTCATACATTCTCTGTTCACTGTTTCCCGGTCTTAGAGAAGTAGATTTCACTCTGCGTAAGGGCTGTTTTCACAGTGCTAAGTACTCCCAACTCTATCAACAATGTAGGTTTTACCAGTTTTCTAAGTCTCTCTTATTTTCTTGTAGTTATACTTGGAAATCTCTGTGTAAACCTCTGTAACTTCTCTAGGTAGATGAATCACTGTGTACTTTCTCTTGTTTCTATCTGTTACCAATCTTGAGAAACTCATACATTCTCTGTTCACTGTTTCCCGGTCTTAGAGAAGTAGATTTCTTTCTGTGAAAGTGCTGTTTTCACAGTACTAAGTACTCCCAACTCTATGAACAATGTAGGTTTTACCAGTTTTCTAAGTCTGTCTTACTTTCTTGTACTTATACTGCGAATTCTCTGTGTAAACCTCAGTAACTTCTCCAGGTAGATGAATCACTGTGTACTTTCTCTTGTTTCTATCTGTTACCAATCTCGAGAAACTCATACCTTCTCTTTTCACTGTTTCCCGGTCTTAGACAAGTAGATTTCTCTCTGCGAAAGTGCTGTTTTCACAGTGCTAAGTACTCCCAACTCTATCAACAATGTAGGTTTTACCAGTTTTATAAGTCTCTCTTGTTTTCTTGTACTTATACTGGGAATTCTCCGTGTAAACCTCTGTAACTTCTCTACGTAGATGAATCACTGTGTACTTTCTCTTGTTTCTATCTATTACCAATCTTGAGAAACCCATACATTCTCTGTTCACTATTTCGCCGTCTTAGAAAAGTAGATTTCTTTGTGCGAAAGTGATATTTTCACAATGCTAAGTACTCCCAACTCTATCAACATTGTAGGTTTTACCAGTTTTCTAAGTCTCTCTTATTTACTTGTACTTATACTGGGAATTCTCAGTGTAAATCTCTGTAACTTCTCTAGGTAGATGAATCACTGTGTACTTTCTCTTGTTTCTATCTGTTACCAATCTTGAGAAACTCATACATTCTCTGTTCACTATTTCCCGGTCTTAGAGAAGTAGATTTCACTCTGCGTAAGGGCTGTTTTCACAGTGCTAAGTACTCCCAACTCTATCAACAATGTAGGTTTTACCAGTTTTCTAAGTCTCTCTTATTTTCTTGTAGTTATACTTGGAAATCTCTGTGTAAACCTCTGTAACTTCTCTAGGTAGATGAATCACTGTGTCCTTTCTCTTGTTTCTATCTGTTACCAATCTTGAGAAACTCATACATTCTCTGTTCACTGTTTCCCGGTCGTAGACAAGTAGATTTCTCTATGCGAAAGTGTTGTTTTCACAGTGCTAAGTACTCCCAACTCTATCAACAATGTAGGTTTTACCAGTTTTCTAAGTCTCTCTTATTTTCTTGTACTTTTACTGGGAATTCTCTGTGTAAACCTCTGTAACTTCTCTAGGTAGATGAATCACTGTGTACTTTCTCTTGTTTCTATCTGTTACCAATCTTGAGAAACTCATACCTTCTCTTTTCACTGTTTCCCGGTCTTAGACAAGTAGATTTCTCTCTGCGAAAGTGCTGTTTTCACAGTGCTAAGTACTCCCAACTCTATCAACAATGTAGGTTTTACCAGTTTTCTAAGTCTCTCTTGTTTTCTTGTACTTATACTGGGAATTCTCTGTGTAAACCTCTGTAACTTCTCTAGGTAGATGAATCACTGTGTACTTTCTCTTGTTTCTATCTGTTACCAATCTGGAGAAACTCATACATTCTCTGTTCACTGTTTCCCGGTCTTAGACAAGTAGATTTCTCTCTGCGAAAGTGCTGTTTTCACAGTGCTAAGTACTCCCAACTCTATCAACAATGTAGGTTTTACCAGTTTTCTAAGTCTCTCTGTTTTCTTGTGCTTATACTGGGAATTCTCTGTGTAAACCTCTGTAACTTCTCTACGTAGATGAATCACTGTGTACTTTCTCTTGTTTCTATCTGTTACCAATCTTGAGAAACTCATACATTCTCTGTTCACTGTTTCCCGGTCTTACACAAGTAGATTTCTCTCTGCGAAAGTGCTTTTTCACAGTGCTAAGTACTCCGAACTCTATCAACAATGTAGGTTTTACCAGTTTTCTAAGTCTCTCTTATTTTCTTGTACTTATACTGGGAATTCTCTGTGTAAACCTCTGTAACTTCTCTAGGTAGATGAATCACTGTGTACTTTCTCTTGTTTCTATCTGTTACCAATCTTGAGAAACTCATACCTTCTCTTTTCACTGTTTCCCGGTCTTAGACAAGTAGATTTCTCTCTGCGAAAGTGCTGTTTTCACAGTGCTAAGTACTCCCAACTCTATCAACAATGTAGGTTTTACCAGTTTTCTAAGTCTCTCTTGTTTTCTTGTACTTATACTGGGAATTCTCTGTGTAAACCTCTGTAACTTCTCTACGTAGATGAATCACTGTGTACTTTCTCTTTTTTCTATCTGTTACCAATTTTGAGAAACTCATACATTCTCTGTTCACTGTTTCGCCGTCTTAGAAAAGTAGATTTCTTTGTGCGAAAGTGATATTTTCACAATGCTAAGTACTCCCAACTCTATCAACAATGTAGATTTTACCAGTTTTCTAAGTCTCTCTTATTTACTTGTACTTATACTGGGAATTCTCAGTGTAAACCTCTGTAACTTCTCTAGGTAGATGAATCACTGTGTACTTTCTCTTGTTTCTATCTGTTACCAATCTTGAGAAACTCATACATTCTCTGTTCACTGTTTCCCGGTCTTAGACAAGTAGATTTCACTCTGCGAAAGGGCTGTTTTCACAGTGCTAAGTACTCCCAACTCTATCAACAATGTAGGTTTTACCTGTTTTCTAAGTCTCTCTTATTTTCTTGTACTTATACTTGGAAATCTCTGTGTAAACTTCTGTAACTTCTCTAGGTAGATGAATCACTGTGTACTTTCTCTTGTTTCTATCTGTTACCAATCTTGAGAAACTCATACATTCTCTGTTCACTGTTTCCCGGTCTTACACAAGTAGATTTTTCTCTGCGAAAGTGCTGTTTTCACAGTGCTAAGTACTCCCAACTCTATCAACAATGTAGGTTTTACCAGTTTTCTAAGTCTCTCTTATTTTCTTGTACTTATACTGGGAATTCTCTGCGTAAACCTCGGTAACTTCTCTACGTAGATGAATCACTGTGTACTTTCTCTTGTTTCTATCAGTTACCAATCTTGAGAAACTCATACATTCTCTGTTCACTGTTTCCCGGTCTTAGACAAGTAGATTTCTCTCTGCGAAAGTGATGTTTTCACAATGCTAAGTACTCCCAACTCTATCAACAATGTAGGTTTTACCAGTTTTGTAAGTCTCTCTTATTTACTTGTATGTATACTGGGAATTCTCTGTGTAATCCTCTGTAACTTCTCTAGGTAGAAGAATCACTGTGTACTTTCTCTTGTTTCTATCTGTTACCAATCTTGAGAAACTCATACATTCTCCTTTCACTGTTTCGCCATCTCAGAAAAGTATATTTCTTTGTGAGAAAGTGAAATTTTCACAATGCTAAGTACTCCCAACTCTATCAACAATGTAGGTTTTACGAGTTTTCTAAGTCTCTCTTATTTACTTGTACTTATACTGGGAATTCTCTGTGTAAACCTCTGTAACTTCTCTAGGTAGATGAATCACTGTGTACTTTCTCTTGTTTCTATCTGTTACCAATCTTGAGAAACTCATACATTCTCTGTTCACTGTTTCCCGGTCTTAGACAAGTAGATTTCTCTCTGCGAAAGTGCTGTTTTCACAGTGCTAAGTACTCCCAACTCTATCAACAATGTAGGTTTTACCAGTTTTCTAAGTCTCTCTTGTTTTCTTGTGCTTATACTGGGAATTCTCTGTGTAAACCTCTGTAACTTCTCTACGTATATGAATCACTGTGTACTTTCTCTTGTTTCTATCTGTTACCAATCTTGAGAAACTCATACATTCTCTGTTCACTGTTTCGCCATCTTAGAAAAGTAGATTTCTTTGTGAAAAAGTGAAATTTTCACAATGCTAAGTACTCCCAACTCTATCAACAATGTAGGTTTTACCAGTTTTCTAAGTCTCTCTTATTTACTTGTACTTATACTGGGAATTCTCAGTGTAAACCTCTGTAACTTCTCTAGGTAGATGAATCACTGTGTACTTTCTCTTGTTTCTATCTGTTACCAATCTTGAGAAACTCATACATTCTCTGTTCACTGTTTCCCGGTCTTAGACAAGTAGATTTCACTCTGTGAAAGTGCTGTTTTCACAGTGCTAAGTATTCCCAACTCTATCAACAATGTAGGTTTTACCAGTTTTCTAAGTCTCTGTTATTTTCTTGTACTTATACTTGGAATTCTCTGTGTAAACCTCTGTAACTTGTCTACATAGGTGAATCACTGTGTACTTTCTCTTGTTTCTATCTGTTACCAATCTTGAGAAACTCATACATTCTCTATTCACTGTTTCCCGGTCTTAGACAAGTAGATTTCTCTCTGCGAAAGTGCTGTTTTCACAGTGCTAAGTACTCCCAACTCTATCAACAATGTAGGTTTTACCAGTTTTCTAAGTCTCTCTTGTTTTCTTGTACTTATACTGGGAATTCTCTGTGTAAACCTCTGTAACTTCTCTACGTAGATGAATCACTGTGTACTTTCTCTTGTTTCTATCTGTTACCAATCTTGAGAAACTCATACATTCTCTGTTCACTGTTTCGCGGTCTTAAAGAAGTAGAATTCTTTGTGCGAAAGTGATGTTTTCACTATGCTAAGTACTCCCAACTATATCAACAATGTAGGTTTTACCCGTTTTCTAAGTCCCTCTTATTTTCTTGTACTTATGCTGGGATTTCTCTGTGTAAACCTCTGTAACTTCTCTAGGTAGATGAATCACTGTGTACTTTCTCTTGTTTCTATCTGTTACCAATCTTGAGAAACTCATACATTCTCTGTTCACTGTTTCCCGGTCTTACACAAGTAGATTTCTCTCTGCGAAAGTGCTGTTTTCACAGTCCTAAGTACTCCCAACTCTATGAACAATGTAGGTTTTACCAGTTTTCTAAGTCTCTCTTACTTTCTTGTACTTATACTGGGAATTCTCTGTGTAAACCTCTGTAACTTCTCTAGGTAGATGAATCACTGTGTACTTTCTCTTGTTTCTATCTGTTACCAATCTTTAGAAACTCATACATTCTCTGTTCACTGTTTCGCGGTCTTAGAAAAGTAGATTTCTTTGTGCGAAAGTGATGTTTTCACAATGCTAAGTACTCCCAACTCTATCAACAATGTTGGTTTTACCAGTTTTCTAAGTCTCTCTTATTTACTTGTACTTATACTGGGAATTCTCTGTGCATACCTCTGTAACATTTCTAGGTAGATGAATCACTGTGTACTTTCTCTTGTTTCTATCTGTTACCAATCTTGAGAAACTCATACATTCTCTGTTCACTGTTTCGCGGTCTTAGAGAAGTAGATTTCTTTGTGCTTAAGTGATGCTTTCACAATGCTAAGTACTCCAAACTCTATCAACAATGTAGGTTTTACCCGTTTTCTAAGTCTCTCTTATTTTCTTGTACTTATACTGGGATTTCTCTGTGTAAACCTCTGTAACTTATCTAGTTAGATGAATCACTGTGTACTTTCTCTTGTTTCTGTCTCTTACCAATCTTGAGAAACTCATACATTCTCTGTTCACTGTTTCCCGGTCTTAGACAAGTAGATTTCTCTCTGCGAAAGTGCTGTTTTCACAGTGCTAAGTACTCCCAACTCTATCAACAATGTAAGTTTTACCAGTTTTCTAAGTCTCTCTTGTTTTCTTGTACTTATACTGGGAATTCTCTGTGTAAACCTCTGTAACTTTTCTACGTAGATGAATCACTGTGTACTTTCTTTTGTTTCTATCTGTTAGCAATTTTGAGAAACTCATACATTCTCTGTTCACTGTTTCGCCGTCTTAGAAAAGTAGATTTCTTTGTGCGAAAGTGATATTTTCACAATGCTAGGTACTCCGAACTCTATCAACAATGTAGGTTTTACCAGTTTTCTAAGTCTCTCTTATTTAATTGTACTTATACTGGGAATTCTCAGTGTAAACCTCTGTAACTTCTCTATGTAGATGAATCACTGTGTACTTTCTCTTGTTTCTATCTGTTACCAATCTTGAGAAACTCATACATTCTCTGTTCACTGTTTTCCGGTCTTAGAGAAGTAGATTTCTTTCTGTGAAACTGCTGTTTTCACAGTGCTAAGTACTCCCAACTCTATGAACAATGTAGGTTTTACCAGTTTTCTAAGTGTGTCTTACTTTCTTGTACTTATACTGGGAATTCTCTGTGTAAACCTCTGTAACTTCTCTAGGTAGATGAATCACTGTGTACTTTCTCTTGTTTCTATCTGTTACCAATCTTGAGAAACTCATACATTCTCTGTTCACTGTTTCGCGGTCTTAGAGAAGTAGATTTCTTTGTGCTTAAGTGATGTTTTCACAATGCTAAGTACTCCCAACTCTATCAACAATGTAGGTTTTACCAGTTTTCTAAGTCTCTCTTATTTTCTTGTACTTATACTTGGAATTCTCTGTGTAAACCTCTGTAACTTGTCTACATAGATGAATCACTGTGTACTTTCTCTTGTTTCTATCTGTTACCAATCTTGAGAAACTCATACATTCTCTGTTCACTGTTTTCCGGTCTTAGAGAAGTAGATTTCTTTCTGTGAAACTGCTGTTTTCACAGTGCTAAGTACTCCCAACTCTATGAACCATGTAGGTTTTACCAGTTTTCTAAGTCTGTCTTACTTTCTTGTACTTATACTGGGAATTCTCTGTGTAAACCTCTGTAACTTCTCTAGGTAGATGAATCACTGTGTACTTTCTCTTGTTTCTATCAGTTACCAATCTTGAGAAACTCATACATTCTCTGTTCACTGTTTCGCGGTCTTAGAGAAGTAGATTTCTTTGTGCGAAAGTGATGTTTTCACAATGCTAAGTACTCCCAACTCTATCAACAATGTAGGTTTTACCAGTTTTCTAAGTCTCTCTTATTTACTTGTACTTATACTGGGAATTCTCAGTGTAAACCTCTGTAACTTCTCTAGGTAGATGAATCACTGTGTACTTTCTCTTGTTTCTATCTGTTACCAATCTTGAGAAACTCATACATTCTCTGTTCACTGTTTCCCGGTCTTAGACAAGTAGATTTCTCTCTGCGAAAGTGCTGTTTTCACAGTACTAAGTACTCCCAACTCTATCAACAATGTAGGTTTTACCAGTTTTCTAAGTCTCTCTTGTTTTCTTGTACTTATACTGGGAATTCTCTGTGTAAACCTCTGTAACTTCTCTAGGTAGATGAATCACTGTGTACTTTCTCTTGTTTCTATCTGTTACCAATCTTGAGAAACTCATACATTCTGTTCACTGTTTCCCGGTCTTACACAAGTAGATTTCTCTCTGCGAATGTGCTGTTTTCACAGTGCTAAGTACTCCCAACTCTATCAACAATGTAGGTTTTACCAGTTTTCTAAGTCTCTCTTACTTTCTTGTACTTATACTGGGAATTCTCTGTGCATACCTCTGTAACATCTCTAGGTAGATGAATCACTGTGTACTTTCTCTTGTTTCTATCTGTTACCAATCTTGAGAAACTCATACATTCTCTGTCCATTGTTTCGCGGTCTTAGAGAAGTAGATTTCTTTGTGTGAAAGTGATGTTTTCACAATGCTAAGTACTCCCAACTCTATCAACAATGTAGGTTTTACCAGTTTTCTAAGTCTCTCTTATTTACTTGCACTTATACTGGGAATTCTCTGTGTAAACCTCTGTAACTTCTCTAGGTAGATGAATCACTGTGTACTTTCTCTTGTTTCTGTCTCTTACCAATCTTGAGAAACTCATACATTCTCTGTTCACTGTTTCCCGGTCTTAGACAAGTAGATTTCTCTCTGCGAAAGTGCTGTTTTCACAGTGCTAAGTACTCCCAACTCTATCAACAATGTAGGTTTTACCAGTTTTCTAAGTCTCTCTTGTTTTCTTGTACTTATACTGGGAATTCTCTGTGTAAACCTCTGTAACTTTTCTACGTAGATGAATCACTGTGTACTTTCTTTTGTTTCTATCTGTTACCAATTTTGAGAAACTCATACATTCTCTGTTCACTGTTTCGCCGTCTTAGAAAAGTAGATTTCTTTGTGAGAAAGTGATATTTTCACAATGCTAAGTACTCCCAACTCTATCAACAATGTAGGTTTTACCAGTTTTCTAAGTCTCTCTTATTTAATTGTACTTATACTGGGAATTCTCAGTGTAAACCTCTGTAACTTCTCTAGGTAGATGAATCTATGTGTACTTTCTCTTGTTTCTATCTGTTACCAGTCTTGAGAAACTCATACATTCTCTGTTCACTGTTTCCCGGTCTTAGACAAGTAGATTTCACTCTGCGAAAGGGCTGTTTTCACAGTGCTAAGTACTCCCAACTCTATCAACAATGTAGGTTTTACCCGTTTTCTAAGTCTCCCTTATTTTCTTGTACTTATACTGGGAATTCTCTTTGTAAACCTCTGTAACTTCTCTAGGTAGATGAATCACTGTGTACTTTCTCTTGTTTCTATCTGTTACCAATCTTGAGAAACTCATACATTCTCTGTTCACTGTTTCGCGGTCTTAGAGAAGTAGATTTCTTTGTGCTTAAGTGATGTTTTCACAATGCTAAGTACTCCCAACTCTATCAACAATGTAGGTTTTACCAGTTTTCTAAGTCTCTCTTATTTTCTTGTACTTATACTTGGAATTCTCTGTGTAAACCTCTGTAACTTGTCTACATAGATGAATCACTGTGTACTTTCTCTTGTTTCTAACTGTTACCAATCTTGAGAAACTCATACATTCTCTGTTCACTGTTTTCCGGTCTTAGAGAAGTAGATTTCTTTCTGTGAAACTGCTGTTTTCACAGTGCTAAGTACTCCCAACTCTATGAACAATGTAGGTTTTACCAGTTTTCTAAGTCTGTCTTGCTTTCTTGTACTTATACTGGGAATTCTCTGTGTAAACCTCTGTAACTTCTCTAGGTAGATGAATCACTGTGTACTTTCTCTTGTTTCTATCAGTTACCAATCTTGAGAAACTCATACATTCTCTGTTCACTGTTTCGCGGTCTTAGAGACGTAGATTTCTTTGTGCGAAAGTGATGTTTTCACAATGCTAAGTACTCCCAACTCTATCAACAATGTAGGTTTTACCAGTTTTCTAAGTCTCTCTTATTTACTTGTATGTATACTGGGAATTCTCTGTGTAATCCTCTGTAACTTCTCTAGGTAGATGAATCACTGTGTACTTTCTCTTGTTTCTATCTGTTACCAATCTTGAGAAACTCATACATTCTCTGTTCACTGTTTCGCGATCTTAGAGAAGTAGATTTCTTTGTGCGAAAGTGATGTTTTCACAATGCTAAGTACTCCCAACTCTATCAACAATGTAGGTTTTACGAGTTTTCTAAGTCTCTCTTATTTACTTGTACTTATACTGGGAATTCTCTGTGTAAACCTCTGTAACTTCTCTAGGTAGATGAATCACTGTGTACTTTCTCTTGTTTCTATCTGTTACCAATCTTGAGAAACTCCTACATTCTCTGTTCACTGTTTCCCGGTCTTAGACAAGTAGATTTCTCTCTGCGAAAGTGCTGTTTTCACAGTGCTAAGTACTCCCAACCCTATCAACAATGTAGGTTTTACCAGTTTTCTAAGTCTCTCTTGTTTTCTTGTGCTTATACTGGGAATTCTCTGTGTAAACCTCGGTAACTTCTCTACGTATATGAATCACTGTGTACTTTCTCTTGTTTCTATCTGTTACCAATCTTGAGAAACTCATACATTCTCTGTTCACTGTTTCGCCATCTTAGAAAAGTAGATTTCTTTGTGAGAAAGTGAAATTTTCACAATGCTAAGTACTCCCAACTCTATCAACAATGTAGGTTTTACCAGTTTTCTAAGTCTCTCTTATTTACTTGTACTTATACTGGGAATTCTCAGTGTAAACCTCTGTAACTTCTCTAGGTAGATGAATCACTGTGTACTTTCTCTTGTTTCTATCTGTTACCAATC
Organism: Heterohyrax brucei; assembly: GCA_028571685.1. Lineage (NCBI taxonomy): Eukaryota > Metazoa > Chordata > Mammalia > Hyracoidea > Procaviidae > Heterohyrax > Heterohyrax brucei. Next base: position 9,096,255 of record CM053155.1, on the reverse strand, counting down.
TTGAGAAACTCATACATTCTCTGTTCACTGTTTCTCGGTCTTAGACAAGTAGATTTCACTCTGTGAAAGTGCTGTTTTCACAGTGCTAAGTACTCCCAACTCTATCAACAATGTAGGTTTTACCATTTTTCTAAGTCTCTGTTATTTTCTTGTACTTATACTTGGAATTCTCTGTGTAAACCTCTGTAACTTGTCTACATATATGAATCACTGTGTACTTTCTCTTGTTTCTATCTGTTACCAATCTTGAGAAACTCATACATTCTCTGTTCACTGTTTCGCGGTCTTAGAGAAGTAGATTTCTTTGTGCTTAAGTGATGTTTTCATAATGCTAAGTACTCCCAACTCTATCAACAATGTAGGTTTTACCAGTTTTCTAAGTCTCTCTTATTTTCTTGTACTTATACTTGGAAATCTCTGTGTAAACCTCTGTAACTTGTCTACATAGATGAATCACTGTGTACTTTCTCTTGTTTCTATCTGTTACCAATCTTGAGAAACACATACATTCTCTGTTCACTGTTTTCCGGTCTTAGAGAAGTAGATTTCTTTCTGTGAAACTGCTGTTTTCACAGTGCTAAGTACTCCCAACTCTATGAACAATGTAGGTTTTACCAGTTTTCTAAGTCTGTCTTACTTTCTTGTACTTATACTGGGAATTCTCTGTTTAAACCTCTGTAACTTCTCTAGGTAGATGAATCACTGTGTACTTTCTCTTGTTTCTATCAGTTACCAATCTTGAGAAACTCATACATTCTCTGTTCACTGTTTCGCGGTCTTAGAGAAGTAGATTTCTTTGTGCGAAAGTGATGTTTTCACAATGCTAAGTACTCCCAACTCTATCAACAATGTAGGTTTTACCAGTTTTCTAAGTCTCTCTTATTTACTTGTATGTATACTGGGAATTCTCTGTGTAATCCTCTGTAACTTCTCTAGGTAGATGAATCACTGTGTACTTTCTCTTGTTTCTATCTGTTACCAATCTTGAGAAACTCATACATTCTCTGTTCACTGTTTCGCGATCTTAGAGAAGTAGATTTCTTTGTGCGAAAGTGATGTTTTCACAATGCTAAGTACTCCCAACTCTATCAACAATGTAGGTTTTACGAGTTTTCTAAGTCTCTCTTATTTACTTGTACTTATACTGGGAATTCTCTGTGTAAACCTCTGTAACTTCTCTAGGTAGATGAATCACTGTGTACTTTCTCTTGTTTCTATCTGTTACCAATCTTGAGAAAGTCATACATTCTCTGTTCACTGTTTCCCGGTCTTAGACAAGTAGATTTCTCTCTGCGAAAGTGCTGTTTTCACAGTGCTAAGTACTCCCAACTCTATCAACAATGTAGGTTTTACCAGTTTTCTAAGTCTCTCTTGTTTTCTTGTGCTTATACTGGGAATTCTCTGTGTAAACCTCTGTAACTTCTCTACGTATATGAATCACTGTGTACTTTCTCTTGTTTCTATCTGTTACCAATCTTGAGAAACTCATACATTCTCTGTTCACTGTTTCGCCATCTTAGAAAAGTAGATTTCTTTGTGAGAAAGTGAAATTTTCACAATGCTAAGTACTCCCAACTCTATCAACAATGTAGGTTTTACCAGTTTTCTAAGTCTCTCTTATTTACTTGTACTTATACTGGGAATTCTCAGTGTAAACCTCTGTAACTTCTCTAGGTAGATGAATCACTGTGTACTTTCTCTTGTTTCTATCTGTTACCAATCTTGAGAAACTCATACATTCTCTGTTCACTGTTTCCCAGTCTTAGACAAGTAGATTTCTCTCTGCGAAAGTGCTGTTTTCACAGTGCTAAGTACTCCCAACTCTATCAACAATGTAGGTTTTACCAGTTTTCTAAGTCTCTCTTGTTTTCTTGTACTTATACTGGGAATTCTCTGTGTAAACCTCTGTAACTTCTCTAGGTAGATGAATCACTGTGTACTTTCTCTTGTTTCTATCTGTTACCAATCTTGAGAAACTCATACATTCTCTGTTCACTGTTTCCCGGTCTTCCACAAGTAGATTTCTCTCTGCGAATGTGCTGTTTTCACAGTGCTAAGTACTCCCAACTCTATCAACAATGTAGGTTTTACCAGTTTTCTAAGTCTCTCTTACTTTCTTGTACTTATACTGGGAATTCTCTGTGTAAACCTCTGTAACTTCTCTAGGTAGATGAATCACTGTGTACTTTCTCTTGTTTCTATCTGTTACCAATCTTTAGAAACTCATACATTCTCTGTTCACTTTTTCGCGGTCTTAGAAATGTAGATTTCTTTGTGCGAAAGTGATGTTTTCACAATGCTAAGTACTCCCAACTCTATCAACAATGTTGGTTTTACCAGTTTTCTAAGTCTCTCTTATTTACTTGTACTTATACTGGGAATTCTCTGTGCATACCTCTGTAACATCTCTAGGTAGATGAATCACTGTGTACTTTCTCTTGTTTCTATCTGTTACCAATCTTGAGAAACTCATACATTCTCTGTCCATTGTTTCGCGGTCTTAGAGAAGTAGATTTCTTTGTGCGAAAGTGATGTTTTCACAATGCTAAGTACTCCCAACTCTATCAACAATGTAGGTTTTACCAGTTTTCTAAGTCTCTCTTATTTACTTGTACTTATACTGGGAATTCTCTGTGTAAACCTCTGTAACTTCTCTAGGTAGATGAATCACTGTGTACTTTCTCTTGTTTCTGTCTCTTACCAATCTTGAGAAACTCATACATTCTCTGTTCACTGTTTCCCGGTCTTAGACAAGTAGATTTCTCTCTGCGAAAGTGCTGTTTTCACAGTGCTAAGTACTCCCAACTCTATCAACAATGTAGGTTTTACCAGTTTTCTAAGTCTCTCTCGTTTTCTTGTACTTATACTGGGAATTCTCTGTGTAAACCTCTGTAACTTTTCTACGTAGATGAATCACTGTGTACTTTCTTTTGTTTCTATCTGTTACCAATTTTGAGAAACTCATACATTCTCTGTTCACTGTTTCGCCGTCTTAGAAAAGTAGATTTCTTTGTGAGAAAGTGATATTTTCACAATGCTAAGTATTCCCAACTCTATCAACAATGTAGGTTTTACCAGTTTTCTAAGTCTCTCTTATTTAATTGTACTTATACTGGGAATTCTCAGTGTAAACCTCTGTAACTTCTCTAGGTAGATGAATCACTGTGTACTTTCTCTTGTTTCTATCTGTTACCAATCTTGAGAAACTCATACATTCTCTGTTCACTGTTTCGCGGTCTTAGAGAAGTAGATTTCTTTGTGCTTAAGTGATGTTTTCACAATGCTAAGTACTCCCAACTCTATCAACAATGTAGGTTTTACCAGTTTTCTAAGTCTCTCTTATTTTCTTGTACTTATACTTGGAATTCTCTGTGTAAACCTCTGTAACTTGTCTACATAGATGAATCACTGTGTACTTTCTCTTGTTTCTATCTGTTACCAATCTTGAGAAACTCATACATTCTCTGTTCACTGTTTTCCGGTCTTAGAGAAGTAGATTTCTTTCTGTGAAACTGCTGTTTTCACAGTGCTAAGTACTCCCAACTCTATGAACAATGTAGGTTTTACCAGTTTTCTAAGTCTGTCTTGCTTTCTTGTACTTATACTGGGAATTCTCTGTGTAAACCTCTGTAACTTCTCTAGGTAGATGAATCACTGTGTACTTTCTCTTGTTTCTATCAGTTACCAATCTTGAGAAACTCATACATTCTCTGTTCACTGTTTCGCGGTCTTAGAGAAGTAGATTTCTTTGTGCGAAAGTGATGTTTTCACAATGCTAAGTACTCCCAACTCTATCAACAATGTAGGTTTTACCAGTTTTCTAAGTCTCTCTTATTTACTTGTATGTATACTGGGAATTCTCTGTGTAATCCTCTGTAACTTCTCTAGGTAGATGAATCACTGTGTACTTTCTCTTGTTTCTATCTGTTACCAATCTTGAGAAACTCATACATTCTCTGTTCACTGTTTCGCGATCTTAGAGAAGTAGATTTCTTTGTGCGAAAGTGATGTTTTCACAATGCTAAGTACTCCCAACTCTATCAACAATGTAGGTTTTACCAGTTTTCTAAGTCTCTCTTACTTTCTTGTACTTATACTGGGAATTCTCTGTGTAAACCTCTGTAACTTCTCTAGGTAGATGAATCACTGTGTACTTTCTCTTGTTTCTATCTGTTACCAATCTTTAGAAACTCATACATTCTCTGTTCAATTTTCGCGGTCTTAGAAAAGTAGATTTCTTTGTGCGAAAGTGATGTTTTCACAATGCTAAGTACTCCCAACTCTATCAACAATGTTGGTTTTACCAGTTTTCTAAGTCTCTCTTATTTACTTGTACTTATACTGGGAATTCTCTGTGCATACCTCTGTAACATCTCTAGGTAGATGAATCACTGTGTACTTTCTCTTGTTTCTATCTGTTACCAATCTTGAGAAACTCATACATTCTCTGTCCATTGTTTCGCGGTCTTAGAGAAGTAGATTTCTTTGTGCGAAAGTGATGTTTTCACAATGCTAAGTACTCCCAACTCTATCAACAATGTAGGTTTTACCAGTTTTCTAAGTCTCTCTTATTTACTTGTACTTATACTGGGAATTCTCTGTGTAAACCTCTGTAACTTCTCTAGGTAGATGAATCACTGTGTACTTTCTCTTGTTTCTGTCTCTTACCAATCTTGAGAAACTCATACATTCTCTGTTCACTGTTTCCCGGTCTTAGACAAGTACATTTCTCTCTGCGAAAGTGCTGTTTTCACAGTGCTAAGTACTCCCAACTCTATCAACAATGTAGGTTTTACCAGTTTTCTAAGTCTCTCTTGTTTTCTTGTACTTATACTGGGAATTCTCTGTGTAAACTTCTGTAACTTTTCTACGTAGATGAATCACTGTGTACTTTCTTTTGTTTCTATCTGTTACCAATTTTGAGAAACTCATACATTCTCTGTTCACTGTTTCGCCCTCTTAGAAAAGTAGATTTCTTTGTGAGAAAGTGATATTTTCACAATGCTAAGTACTCCCAACTCTATCAACAATGTAGGTTTTACCAGTTTTCTAAGTCTCTCTTATTTAATTGTACTTATACTGGGAATTCTCAGTGTAAACCTCTGTAACTTCTCTAGGTAGATGAATCACTGTGTACTTTCTCTTGTTTCTATCTGTTACCAATCTTGAGAAACTCATACATTCTCTGTTCACTGTTTTCCGGTCTTAGAGAAGTAGATTTCTTTCTGTGAAACTGCTGTTTTCACAGTGCTAAGTACTCCCAACTCTATGAACAATGTAGGTTTTACCAGTTTTCTAAGTCTCTCTTATTTACTTGTATGTATACTGGGAATTCTCTGTGTAATCCTCTGTAACTTCTCTAGGTAGATGAATCACTGTGTACTTTCTCTTGTTTCTATCTGTTACCAATCTTGAGAAACTCATACATTCTCTGTTCACTGTTTCGCGATCTTAGAGAAGTAGATTTCTTTGTGCGAAAGTGATGTTTTCACAATGCTAAGTACTCCCAACTCTATCAACAATGTAGGTTTTACGAGTTTTCTAAGTCTCTCTTATTTACTTGTACTTATACTGGGAATTCTCTGTGTAAACCTCTGTAACTTCTCTAGGTAGATGAATCACTGTGTACTTTCTCTTGTTTCTATCTGTTACCAATCTTGAGAAACTCATACATTCTCTGTTCACTGTTTCCCGGTCTTAGACAAGTAGATTTCTCTCTGCGAAAGTGCTGTTTTCACAGTGCTAAGTACTCCCAACTCTATTAACAATGTAGGTTTTACCAGTTTTCTAAGTCTCTCTTGTTTTCTTGTGCTTATACTGGGAATTCTCTGTGTAAACCTCTGTAACTTCTCTACGTATATGAATCACTGTGTACTTTCTCTTGTTTCTATCTGTTACCAATCTTGAGAAACTCATACATTCTCTGTTCACTGTTTCGCCATCTTAGAAAAGTAGATTTCTTTGTGAGAAAGTGAAATTTTCACAATGCTAAGTACTCCCAACTCTATCAACAATGTAGGTTTTACCAGTTTTCTAAGTCTCTCTTATTTACTTGTACTTATACTGGGAATTCTCAGTGTAAACCTCTGTAACTTCTCTAGGTAGATGAATCACTGTGTACTTTCTCTTGTTTCTATCTGTTACCAATCTTGAGAAACTCATACATTCTCTGTACACTGTTTCCCGATCTTAGACAAGTAGATTTCACTCTGTGAAAGTGCTGTTTACACAGTGCTAAGTACTCCCAACTGTATCAACAATGTAGGTTTTACCAGTTTTCTAAGTCTCTGTTATTTTCTTGTACTTATACTTGGAATTCTCTGTGTAAACCTCTGTAACTTGTCTACATAGATGAATCACTGTGTACTTTCTCTTGTTTCTATCTGTTACCAATCTTGAGAAACTCATACATTCTCTATTCACTGTTTCCCGGTCTTAGACAAGTAGATTTCTCTCTGCGAAAGTGCTGTTTTCACAGTGCTAAGTACTCCCAACTCTATCAACAATGTAGGTTTTACCAGTTTTCTAAGTCTCTCTTGTTTTCTTGTACTTATAGTGGGAATTCTCTGTGTAAACCTCTGTAACTTCTCTAGGTAGATGAATCACTGTGTACTTTCTCTTGTTTCTATCTGTTACCAATCTTGAGAAACTCATACATTCTCTGTTCACTGTTTCGCGGTCTTAAAGAAGTAGATTTCTTTGTGCGAAAGTGATGTTTTCACTATGCTAAGTACTCCCAACTCTATCAACAATGTAGGTTTTACCCGTTTTCTAAGTCCCTCTTATTTTCTTGTACTTATGCTGGGATTTCTCTGTGTAAACCTCTGTAACTTCTCTAGGTAGATGAATCACTGTGTACTTTCTCTTGTTTCTATCTGTTACCAATCTTGAGAAACTCATACATTCTCTGTTCACTGTTTCCCGGTCTTACACAAGTAGATTTCTCTCTGCGAAAGTGCTGTTTTCACAGTGCTAAGTACTCCCAACTCTATCAACAATGTAGGTTTTACCAGTTTTCTAAGTCTCTCTTACTTTCTTGTACTTATACTGGGAATTCTCTGTGTAAACCTCTGTAACTTCTCTAGGTAGATGAATCACTGTGTACTTTCTCTTGTTTCTATCTGTTACCAATCTTTAGAAACTCATACATTCTCTGTTCACTGTTTCACGGTCTTAGAAAAGTAGATTTCTTTGTGCGAAAGTGATGTTTTCACAATGCTAAGTACTCCCAACTCTATCAACAATGTTGGTTTTACCAGTTTTCTAAGTCTCTCTTATTTACTTGTACTTATACTGGGAATTCTCTGTGCATACCTCTGTAACATCTCTAGGTAGATCAATCACTGTGTACTTTCTCTTGTTTCTATCTGTTACCAATCTTGAGAAACTCATACATTCTCTGTTCACTGTTTCGTGGTCTTAGACAAGTAGATTTCTTTGTGCTTAAGTGATGTTTTCACAATGCTAAGTACTCCCAACTCTATCAACAATGTAGGTTTTACCCGTTTTCTAAGTCTCTCTTATTTTCTTGTACTTATACTGGGATTTCTCTGTGTAAACCTCTGTAACTTATCTAGTTAGATGAATCACTGTGTACTTTCTCTTGTTTCTGTCTCTTACCAATCTTGAGAAACTCATACATTCTCTGTTCACTGTTTCCCGGTCTTAGACAAGTAGATTTCTCTCTGCGAAAGTGCTGTTTTCATAGTGCTAAGTACTCCCAACTCTATCAACAATGTAGGTTTTACCAGTTTTCTAAGTCTCTCTTGTTTTCTTGTACTTATACTGGGAATTCTCTGTGTAAACCTCTGTAACTTTTCTACGTAGATGAATCACTGTGTACTTTCTTTTGTTTCTATCTGTTACCAATTTTGAGAAACTCATACATTCTCTGTTCACTGTTTCGCCGTCTTAGAAAAGTAGATTTCTTTGTGAGAAAGTGATATTTTCACAATGCTAAGTACTCCGAACTCTATCAACAATGTAGGTTTTACCAGTTTTCTAAGTCTCTCTTATTTAATTGTACTTATACTGGGAATTCTCAGTGTCAACCTCTGTAACTTCTCTAGGTAGATGAATCACTGTGTACTTTCTCTTGTTTCTATCTGTTACCAATCTTGAGAAACTCATACATTCTCTGTTCACTGTTTCCCGGTCTTAGACAAGTAGATTTGACTCTGCGAAAGGGCTGTTTTCACAGTGCTAAGTACTCCCAACTCTATCAACAATGTAGGTTTTACCGTTTTCTAAGTCTCCCTTATTTTCTTGTACTTATACTGGGAATTCTCTTTGTAAACCTCTGTAACTTCTCTAGGTAGATGAATCACTGTGTACTTTCTCTTGTTTCTATCTGTTACCAATCTTGAGAAACTCATACATTCTCTGTTCACTGTTTCGCGGTCTTAGAGAAGTAGATTTCTTTGTGCGAAAGTGATGTTTTCACAATGCTAAGTACTCCCAACTCTATCAACAATGTAGGTTTTACCAGTTTTCTAAGTCTCTCTTATTTACTTGTACTTATACTGGGAATTCTCTGTGTAAACCTCTGTAACTTGTCTACATAGATGAATCACTGTGTACTTTCTCTTGTTTCTATCTGTTACCAATCTTGAGAAACTCATACATTCTCTGTTCACTGTTTCCCGGTCTTAGACAAGTAGATTTCACTCTGCGAAAGGGCTGTTTTCACAGTGCTAAGTACTCCCAACTCTATCAACAATGTAGGTTTTACCTGTTTTCTAAGTCTCTCTTATTTTCTTGTACTTATACTTGGAAATCTCTGTGTAAACTTCTGTAACTTCTCTAGGTAGATGAATCACTGTGTACTTTCTCTTGTTTCTATCTGTTACCAATCTTGAGAAACTCATACATTCTCTGTTCACTGTTTCCCGGTCTTACACAAGTAGATTTTTCTCTGCGAAAGTGCTGTTTTCACAGTGCTAAGTACTCCCAACTCTATCAACAATGTAGGTTTTACCAGTTTTCTAAGTCTCTCTTATTTTCTTGTACTTATACTGGGAATTCTCTGCGTAAACCTCGGTAACTTCTCTACGTAGATGAATCACTGTGTACTTTCTCTTGTTTCTATCAGTTACCAATCTTGAGAAACTCATACATTCTCTGTTCACTGTTTCCCGGTCTTAGACAAGTAGATTTCTCTCTGCGAAAGTGATGTTTTCACAATGCTAAGTACTCCCAACTCTATCAACAATGTAGGTTTTACCAGTTTTGTAAGTCTCTCTTATTTACTTGTATGTATACTGGGAATTCTCTGTGTAATCCTCTGTAACTTCTCTAGGTAGAAGAATCACTGTGTACTTTCTCTTGTTTCTATCTGTTACCAATCTTGAGAAACTCATACATTCTCCTTTCACTGTTTCGCCATCTCAGAAAAGTATATTTCTTTGTGAGAAAGTGAAATTTTCACAATGCTAAGTACTCCCAACTCTATCAACAATGTAGGTTTTACGAGTTTTCTAAGTCTCTCTTATTTACTTGTACTTATACTGGGAATTCTCTGTGTAAACCTCTGTAACTTCTCTAGGTAGATGAATCACTGTGTACTTTCTCTTGTTTCTATCTGTTACCAATCTTGAGAAACTCATACATTCTCTGTTCACTGTTTCCCGGTCTTAGACAAGTAGATTTCTCTCTGCGAAAGTGCTGTTTTCACAGTGCTAAGTACTCCCAACTCTATCAACAATGTAGGTTTTACCAGTTTTCTAAGTCTCTCTTGTTTTCTTGTGCTTATACTGGGAATTCTCTGTGTAAACCTCTGTAACTTCTCTACGTATATGAATCACTGTGTACTTTCTCTTGTTTCTATCTGTTACCAATCTTGAGAAACTCATACATTCTCTGTTCACTGTTTCGCCATCTTAGAAAAGTAGATTTCTTTGTGAAAAAGTGAAATTTTCACAATGCTAAGTACTCCCAACTCTATCAACAATGTAGGTTTTACCAGTTTTCTAAGTCTCTCTTATTTACTTGTACTTATACTGGGAATTCTCAGTGTAAACCTCTGTAACTTCTCTAGGTAGATGAATCACTGTGTACTTTCTCTTGTTTCTATCTGTTACCAATCTTGAGAAACTCATACATTCTCTGTTCACTGTTTCCCGGTCTTAGACAAGTAGATTTCACTCTGTGAAAGTGCTGTTTTCACAGTGCTAAGTATTCCCAACTCTATCAACAATGTAGGTTTTACCAATTTTCTAAGTCTCTGTTATTTTCTTGTACTTATACTTGGAATTCTCTGTGTAAACCTCTGTAACTTGTCTACATAGGTGAATCACTGTGTACTTTCTCTTGTTTCTATCTGTTACCAATCTTGAGAAACTCATACATTCTCTGTTCACTGTTTCGCGGTCTTAAAGAAGTAGAATTCTTTGTGCGAAAGTGATGTTTTCACTATGCTAAGTACTCCCAACTATATCAACAATGTAGGTTTTACCCGTTTTCTAAGTCCCTCTTATTTTCTTGTACTTATGCTGGGATTTCTCTGTGTAAACCTCTGTAACTTCTCTAGGTAGATGAATCACTGTGTACTTTCTCTTGTTTCTATCTGTTACCAATCTTGAGAAACTCATACATTCTCTGTTCACTGTTTCCCGGTCTTACACAAGTAGATTTCTCTCTGCGAAAGTGCTGTTTTCACAGTCCTAAGTACTCCCAACTCTATGAACAATGTAGGTTTTACCAGTTTTCTAAGTCTCTCTTACTTTCTTGTACTTATACTGGGAATTCTCTGTGTAAACCTCTGTACTTCTCTAGGTAGATGAATCACTGTGTACTTTCTCTTGTTTCTATCAGTTACCAATCTTGAGAAACTCACACATTCTCTGTTCACTGTTTCGCGGTCTTAGAGAAGTAGATTTCTTTGTGCGAAAGTGATGTTTTCACAATGCTAAGTACTCCCAACTCTATCAACAATGTAGGTTTTACCAGTTTTCTAAGTCTCTCTTATTTACTTGTATGTATACTGGGAATTCTCTGTGTAATCCTCTGTAACTTCTCTAGGTAGATGAATCACTGTGTACTTTCTCTTGTTTCTATCTGTTACCAATCTTGAGAAACTCATACATTCTCTGTTCACTGTTTCCCGGTCTTAGACAAGTAGATTTCTCTCTGCGAAAGTGCTGTTTTCACAGTGCTAAGTACTCCCAACTCTATCAACAATGTAGGTTTTACCAGTTTTCTAAGTCTCTCTTGTTTTCTTGTGCTTATACTGGGAATCCTCTGTGTAAACCTCTGTAACTTCTCTACGTATATGAATCACTGTGTACTTTCTCTTGTTTCTATCTGTTACCAATCTTGAGAAACTCATACATTCTCTGTTCACTGTTTCGCCATCTTAGAAAAGTAGATTTCTTTGTGAGAAAGTGAAATTTTCACAATGCTAAGTACTCCCAACTCTATCAACAATGTAGGTTTTACCAGTTTTCTAAGTCTCTCTTATTTACTTGTACTTATACTGGGAATTCTCAGTGTAAACCTCTGTAACTTCTCTAGGTAGATGAATCACTGTGTACTTTCTCTTGTTTCTATCTGTTACCAATCTTGAGAAACTCATACATTCTCTGTTCACTGTTTCGCGGTCTTAGAGAAGTAGATTTCTTTGTGCTTAAGTGATGTTTTCACAATGCTAAGTACTCCCAACTCTATCAACAATGTAGGTTTTACCAGTTTTCTAAGTCTCTCTTATTTTCTTGTACTTATACTTGGAATTCTCTGTGTAAACCTCTGTAACTTGTCTACATAGATGAATCACTGTGTACTTTCTCTTGTTTCTATCTGTTACCAATCTTGAGAAACTCATACATTCTCTGCTCACTGTTTTCCGGTCTTAGAGAAGTAGATTTCTTTCTGTGAAACTGCTGTTTTCACAGTGCTAAGTACTCCCAACTCTATGAACAATGTAGGTTTTACCAGTTTTCTAAGTCTGTCTTACTTTCTTGTACTTATACTGGGAATTCTCTGTGTAAACCTCTGTAACTTCTCTAGGTAGATGAATCACTGTGTACTTTCTCTTGTTTCTATCTGTTACCAATCTTGAGAAACTCATACCTTCTCTTTTCACTGTTTCCCGGTCTTAGACAAGTAGATTTCTCTCTGCGAAAGTGCTGTTTTCACAGTGCTAAGTACTCCCAACTCTATCAACAATGTAGGTTTTACCAGTTTTCTAAGTCTCTCTTACTTTCTTGTACTTATACTGGGAATTCTCTGTGTAAACCTCTGTAACTTCTCTAGGTAGATGAATCACTGTGTACTTTCTCTTGTTTCTATCTGTTACCAATCTTTAGAAACTCATACATTCTCTGTTCACTGTTTCGCGGTCTTAGAAAAGTAGATTTCTTTGTGCGAAAGTGATGTTTTCACAATGGTAAGTACTCCCAACTCTATCAACAATGTTGGTTTTACCAGTTTTCTAAGTCTCTCTTATTTACTTGTACTTATACTGGGAATTCTCTGTGCATACCTCTGTAACATCTCTAGGTAGATGAATCACTGTGTACTTTCTCTTGTTTCTATCTGTTACCAATCTTGAGAAACTCATACATTCTCTGTTCACTGTTTCGTGGTCTTAGAGAAGTAGATTTCTTTGTGCTTAAGTGATGTTTTCACAATGCTAAGTTCTCCCAACTCTATCAACAATGTAGGTTTTACCCGTTTTCTAAGTCTCTCTTATTTTCTTGTACTTATACTGGGATTTCTCTGTGTAAACCTCTGTAACTTCTCTAGGTAGATGAATCACTGTGTACTTTCTCTTGTTTCTGTCTCTTACCAATCTTGAGAAACTCATACATTCTCTGTTCACTGTTTCGCCATCTTAGAAAAGTAGATTTCTTTGTGAGAAAGTGAAATTTTCACAATGCTAAGTACTCCCAACTCTATCAACAATGTAGGTTTTACCAGTTTTCTAAGTCTCTCTTATTTACTTGTACTTATACTGGGAATTCTCAGTGTAAACATCTGTAACTTCTCTAGGTAGATGAATCACTGTGTACTTTCTCTTGTTTCTATCTGTTACCAATCTTGAGAAACTCATACATTCTCTGTTTACTGTTTCCCGGTCTTAGACAAGTAGATTTCACTCTGTGAAAGTGCTGTTTTCACAGTGCTAAGTACTCCCAACTCTATCAACAATGTAGGTTTTACCAGTTTTCTAAGTCTCTGTTATTTTCTTGTACTTATACTTGGAATTCTCTGTGTAAACCTCTGTAACTTGTCTACATAGATGAATCACTGTGTACTTTCTCTTGTTTCTATCTGTTACCAATCTTGAGAAACTCATACATTCTCTATTCACTGTTTCCCGGTCTTAGACAAGTAGATTTCTCTCTGCGAAAGTGCTGTTTTCACAGTGCTAAGTACTCCCAACTCTATCAACAATGTAGGTTTTACCACTTTTCTACGTCTCTCTTATTTACTTCTACTTATACTGGGAATTCTCTGTGTAAACCTCTGTAACTTCTCTAGGTAGATGAATCACTGTGTACTTTCTCTTGTTTCTATCTGTTACCAATCTTGAGAAACTCATACATTCTCTGTTCACTGTTTCGCGATCTTAGAGAAGTAGATTTCTTTGTGCGAAAGTGATGTTTTCACAATGCTAAGTACTCCCAACTCTATCAACAATGTAGGTTTTACCCGTTTTCTAAGTCTCTCTTATTTTCTTGTACTTATACTGGGATTTCTCTGTGTAAACCTCTGTAACTTCTCTAGGTAGATGAATCACTGTGTACTTTCTCTTGTTTCTGTCTCTTACCAATCTTGAGAAACTCATACATTCTCTGTTCACTGTTTCCCGGTCTTAGACAAGTAGATTTCTCTCGGCGAAAGTGCTGTTTTCACAGTGCTAAGTACTCCCAACTCTATCAACAATGTAGGTTTTACCAGTTTTCTAAGTCTCTCTTGTTTTCTTGTACTTATACTGGGAATTCTCTGTGTAAACCTCTGTAACTTTTCTACGTAGATGAATCACTGTGTACTTTCTTTTGTTTCCATCTGTTACCAATTTTGAGAAACTCATACATTCTCTGTTCACTGTTTCGCCGTCTTAGAAAAGTAGATTTCTTTGTGAGAAAGTGATATTTTCACAATGCTAAGTACTCCCAACTCTATCAACAATGTAGGTTTTACCAGTTTTCTAAGTCTCTCTTATTTAATTGTACTTATACTGGGAATTCTCATTGTAAACCTCTGTAACTTCTCTAGGTAGATGAATCACTGTGTACTTTCTCTTGTTTCTATCTGTTACCAATCTTGAGAAACTCATACATTCTCTGTTCACTGTTTCCCGGTCTTAGACAAGTAGATTTCACTCTGCGAAAGGGCTGTTTTCACAGTGCTAAGTACTCCCAACTCTATCAACAACGTAGGTTTTACCCGTTTTCTAAGTCTCCCTTATTTTCTTGTACTTATACTGGGAATTCTCTTTGTAAACCTCTGTAACTTCTCTAGGTAGATGAATCACTGTGTACTTTCTCTTGTTTCTATCTGTTACCAATCTTGAGAAACTCATACATTCTCTGTTCACTGTTTCGCGGTCTTAGAGAAGTAGATTTCTTTGTGCTTAAGTGATGTTTTCACAATGCTAAGTACTCCCAACTCTATCAACAATGTAGGTTTTACCAGTTTTCTAAGTCTCTCTTATTTTCTTGTACTTATACTTGGAATTCTCTGTGTAAACCTCTGTAACTTGTCTACATAGATGAATCACTGTGTACTTTCTCTTGTTTCTATCTGTTACCAATCTTGAGAAACTCATACATTCTCTGTTCACTGTTTTCCGGTCTTAGAGAAGTAGATTTCTTTCTGTGAAACTGCTGTTTTCACAGTGCTAAGTACTCCCAACTCTATGAACAATGTAGGTTTTACCAGTTTTCTAAGTCTGTCTTACTTTCTTGTACTTATACTGGGAATTCTCTGTGTAAACCTCTGTAACTTCTCTAGGTAGATGAATCACTGTGTACTTTCTCTTGTTTCTATCTGTTACCAATCTTGAGAAACTCATACCTTCTCTTTTCACTGTTTCCCGGTCTTAGACAAGTAGATTTCTCTCTGCGAAAGTGCTGTTTTCACAGTGCTAAGTACTCCCAACTCTATCAACAATGTAGGTTTTACCAGTTTTCTAAGTCTCTCTTGTTTTCTTGTGCTTATACTGGGAATTCTCTGTGTAAACCTCTGTAACTTCTCTAAGTATATGAATCACTGTGTACTTTCTCTTGTTTCTATCTGTTACCAATCTTGAGAAACTCATACATTCTCTGTTCACTGTTTCGCCATCTTAGAAAAGTAGATTTCTTTGTGAAAAAGTGAAATTTTCACAATGCTAAGTACTCCCAACTCTATCAACAATGTAGGTTTTACCAGTTTTCTAAGTCTCTCTTGTTTTCTTGTACTTACACTGGGAATTCTCTGTGTAAACCTCTGTAACTTCTCTAGGTAGATGAATCACTGTGTACTTTCTCTTGTTTCTATCTGTTACCAATCTTGAGAAACTCATACATTCTCTGTCCACTGTTTCGCGGTCTTAAAGAAGTAGATTTCTTTGTGCGAAAGTGATGTTTTCACTATGCTAAGTACTCCCAACTATATCAACAATGTAGGTTTTACCCGTTTTCTAAGTCTCTCTTATTTTCTTGTACTTATACTGGGATTTCTCTGTGTAAACCTCTGTAACTTCTCTAGGTAGATGAATCACTGTGTACTTTCTCTTGTTTCTGTCTCTTACCAATCTTGAGAAACTCATACATTCTCTGTTCACTGTTTCCCGGTCTTAGACAAGTAGATTTCTCTCTGCGAAAGTGCTGTTTTCACAGTGCTAAGTACTCCCAACTCTATCAACAATGTAGGTTTTACCAGTTTTCTAAGTCTCTCTTGTTTTCTTGTGCTTATACTGGGAATTCTCTGTGTAAACCTCTGTAACTTCTCTACGTATATGAATCACTGTGTACTTTCTCTTGTTTCTATCTGTTACCAATCTTGAGAAACTCATACATTCTCTGTTCACTGTTTCGCCATCTTAGAAAAGTAGATTTCTTTGTGAGAAAGTGAAATTTTCACAATGCTAAGTACTCCCAACTCTATCAACAATGTAGGTTTTACCAGATTTCTAAGTCTCTCTTATTTACTTGTACTTATACTAGGAATTCTCAGTGTAAACATCTGTAACTTCTCTAGGTAGATGAATCACTGTGTACTTTCTCTTGTTTCTATCTGTTACCAATCTTGAGAAACTCATACATTCTCTGTTCACTGTTTCCCGGTCTTAGACAAGTAGACTTCACTCTGTGAAAGTGCTGTTTTCACAGTGCTAAGTACTCCCAACTCTATCAACAATGTAGGTTTTACCAGTTTTCTAAGTCTCGGTTATTTTCTTGTACTTATACTTGGAATTCTCTGTGTAAACCTCTGTAACTTGTCTACATAGATGAATCACTGTGTACTTTCTCTTGTTTCTATCTGTTACCAATCTTGAGAAACTCATACATTCTCTATTCACTGTTTCCCGGTCTTAGACAAGTAGATTTCTCTCTGCGAAAGTGCTGTTTTCACAGTGCTAAGTACTCCCAACTCTATCAACAATGTAGGTTTTACCAGTTTTCTACGTCTCTCTTGTTTTCTTGTACTTATACTGGGAATTCTCTGTGTAAACCTCTGTAACTTCTCTAGGTAGATGAATCACTGTGTACTTTCTCTTGTTTCTATCTGTTACCAATCTTGAGAAACTCATACATTCGCTGTCCACTGTTTCGCGGTCTTAAAGAAGTAGATTTCTTTGTGCGAAAGTGATGTTTTCACTATGCTAAGTACTCCCAACTATATCAACAATGTAGGTTTTACCCGTTATCTAAGTCCCTCTTATTTTCTTGTACTTATACTGGGATTTCTCTGTGTAAACCTCTGTAACTTCTCTAGGTAGATGAATCACTGTGTACTTTCTCTTGTTTCTATCTGTTACCAATCTTGAGAAACTCATACATTCTCTGTTCACTGTTTCCCGGTCTTACACAAGTAGATTTCTCTCTGCGAAAGTGCTGTTTTCACAGTGCTAAGTACTCCCAACTCTATCAATAATGTAGGTTTTACCAGTTTTCTAAGTCTCTCTTATTTTCTTGTACTTATACTGGGAATTCTCTGCGTAAACCTCTGTAACTTCTCTACGTAGATGAATCACTGTGTACTTCCTCTTGTTTCTATCTGTTACCAATCTTGAGAAACTCATACATTCTCTGTCCACTGTTTCGCGGTCTTAGAGAAGTAGATTTCTTTGTGCAAAAGTGATGTTTTCACAATGCTAAGTACTCCCAACTCTATCATCAATGTAGGTTTTACCAGTTTCCTAAGTCTCTCTTATTTACTTCTACTTATACTGGGAATTCTCTGTGTAAACCTCTGTAACTTCTCTAGGTAGATGAATCACTGTGTACTTTCTCTTGTTTCTATCTGTTACCAATCTTGAGAAACTCATACATTCTCTGTTCACTGTTTCGCGATCTTAGAGAAGTAGATTTCTTTGTGCGAAAGTGATGTTTTCACAATGCTAAGTACTCCCAACTCTATCAACAATGTAGGTTTTACCCGTTTTCTAAGTCTCTCTTATTTTCTTGTACTTATACTGGGATTTCTCTGTGTAAACCTCTGTAACTTCTCTAGGTAGATGAATCACTGTGTACTTTCTCTTGTTTCTGTCTCTTACCAATCTTGAGAAACTCATACATTCTCTGTTCACTGTTTACCGGTCTTAGACAAGTAGATTTCTCTCTGCGAAAGTGCTGTTTTCACAGTGCTAAGTACTCCCAACTCTATCAACAATGTAGGTTTTACCAGTTTTCTAAGTCTCTCTTGTTTTCTTGTACTTATACTGGGAATTCTCTGTGTAAACCTCTGTAACTTTTCTACGTACATGAATCACTGTGTACTTTCTTTTGTTTCTATCTGTTACCAATTTTGAGAAACTCATACATTCTCTGTTCACTGTTTCGCCGTCTTAGAAAAGTAGATTTCTTTGTGAGAAAGTGATATTTTCACAATGCTAAGTACTCCCAACTCTATCAACAATGTAGGTTTTACCAGTTTTCTAAGTCTCTCTTATTTAATTGTACTTATACTGGGAATTCTCAGTGTAAACCTCTCTAACTTCTCTAGGTAGATGAATCACTGTGTACTTTCTCTTGTTTCTATCTGTTACCAATCTTGAGAAACTCATACATTCTCTGTTCACTGTTTCCCGGTCTTAGACAAGTAGATTTCACTCTGCGAAAGGGCTGTTTTCACAGTGCTAAGTACTCCCAACTCTATCAACAATGTAGGTTTTACCCGTTTTCTAAGTCTCCCTTATTTTCTTGTACTTATACTGGGAATTCTCTTTGTAAACCTCTGTAACTTCTCTAGGTAGATGAATCACTGTGTACTTTCTCTTGTTTCTATCTGTTACCAATCTTGAGAAACTCATACATTCTCTGTTCACTGTTTCGCGGTCTTAGAGAAGTAGATTTCTTTGTGCTTAAGTGATGTTTTCACAATGCTAAGTACTCCCAACTCTATCAACAATGTAGGTTTTACCAGTTTTCTAAGTCTCTCTTATTTTCTTGTACTTATACTTGGAATTCTCTGTGTAAACCTCTGTAACTTGTCTACATAGATGAATCACTGTGTACTTTCTCTTGTTTCTATCTGTTACCAATCTTGAGAAACTCATACATTCTCTGTTCACTGTTTTCCGGTCTTAGAGAAGTAGATTTCTTTCTGTGAAACTGCTGTTTTCACAGTGCTAAGTACTCCCAACTCTATGAACAATGTAGGTTTTACCAGTTTTCTAAGTCTGTCTTACTTTCTTGTACTTATACTGGGAATTCTCTGTGTAACCCTCTGTAACTTCTCTAGGTAGATGAATCACTGTGTATTTTCTCTTGTTTCTATCTGTTACCAATCTTGAGAAACTCATACCTTCTCTTTTCACTGTTTCCCGGTCTTAGACAAGTAGATTTCTCTCTGCGAAAGTGCTGTTTTCACAGTGCTAAGTACTCCCAACTCTATCAACAATGTAGGTTTTACCAGTTTTCTAAGTCTCTCTTACTTTCTTGTACTTATACTGGGAATTCTCAGTGTAAACCTCTGTAACTTCTCTAGGTAGATGAATCACTGTGTACTTTCTCTTGTTTCTATCTGTTACCAATCTTTAGAAACTCATACATTCTCTGTTCACTGTTTCGCTGTCTTAGAAAAGTAGATTTCTTTGTGCGAAAGTGATGTTTTCACAATGCTAAGTACTCCCAACTCTATCAACAATGTAGGTTTTACCCGTTTTCTAAGTCTCTCTTATTTTCTTGTACTTATACTGGGATTTCTCTGTGTAAACCTCTGTAACTTCTCTAGGTAGATGAATCACTGTGTACTTTCTCTTGTGTCTGTCTCTTACCAATCTTGAGAAACTCATACATTCTCTGTTAACTGTTTCCCGGTCTTAGACAAGTAGATTTCTCTCTGCGAAAGTGCTGTTTTCACAGTGCTAAGTACTCCCAACTCTATCAACAATGTAGGTTTTACCAGTTTTCTAAGTCTCTCTTGTTTTCTTGTGCTTATACTGGGAATTCTCTGTGTAAACCTCTGTAACTTCTCTACATATATGAATCACTGTGTACTTTCTCTTGTTTCTATCTGTTGCCAATCTTGAGAAACTCATACATTCTCTGTTCACTGTTTCGCCATCTTAGAAAAGTAGATTTCTTTGTGAGAAAGTGAAATTTTCACAATGCTAAGTACTCCCAACTCTATCAACAATGTAGGTTTTACCAGTTTTCTAAGTCTCTCTTATTTACTTGTACTTATACTGGGAATTCTCAGTGTAAACCTCTGTAACTTCTCTAGGTAGATGAATCACTGTGTACTTTCTCTTGTTTCTATCTGTTACCAATCTTGAGAAACTCATACATTCTCTGTTCACTGTTTCCCGGTCTTAGACAAGTAGATTTCACTCTGTGAAAGTGCTGTTTTCACAGTGCTAAGTACTCCCAACTCAATCAACAATGTAGGTTTTACCAGTTTTCTAAGTCTCTGTTATTTTCTTGTACTTATACTTGGAATTCTCTGTGTAAACCTCTGTAACTTGTCTACATAGATGAATCACTGTGTACTTTCTCTTGTTTCTATCTGTTACCAATCTTGAGAAACTCATACATTCTCTATTCACTGTTTCCCGGTCTTAGACAAGTAGATTTCTCTCTGCGAATGTGCTGTTTTCACAGTGCTAAGTACTCCCAACTCTATCAACAATGTAGGTTTTACCAGTTTTCTAAGTCTCTCTTGTTTTCTTGTACTTATACTGGGAATTCTCTGTGTAAACCTCTGTAACTTCTCTAGGTAGATGAATCACTGTGTACTTTCTCTTGTTTCTATCTGTTACCAATCTTGAGAAACTCATACATTCTCTGTCCACTGTTTCGCGGTCTTAAAGAAGTAGATTTCTTTGTGCGAAAGTGATGTTTTCACTATGCTAAGTACTCCCAACTATATCAACAATGTAGGTTTTACCCGTTTTCTAAGTCCCTCTTATTTTCTTGTACTTATACTGGGATTTCTCTGTGTAAACCTCTGTAACTTCTCTAGGTAGATGAATCACTGTGTACTTCCTCTTGTTTCTATCTGTTACCAATCTTGAGAAACTCATACATTCTCTGTTCACTGTTTCCCGGTCTTACACAAGTAGATTTCTCTCTGCGAAAGTGCTGTTTTCACAGTGCTAAGTACTCCCAACTCTATCAACAATGTAGGTTTTACCAGTTTTCTAAGTCTCTCTTATTTTCTTGTACTTATACTGGGAATTCTCTGCGGAAACCTCTGTAACTTCTCTACGTAGATGAATCACTGTGTACTTTCTCTTGTTTCTATCTGTTACCAATCTTGAGAAACTCATACATTCTCTGTCCACTGTTTCGCGGTCTTAGAGAAGTAGATTTCTTTGTGCAAAAGTGATGTTTTCACAATGCTAAGTACTCCCAACTCTATCAACAATGTAGGTTTTACCAGTTTCCTAAGTCTCTCTTATTTACTTCTACTTATACTGGGAATTCTCTGTGTAAACCTCTGTAACTTCTCTAGGTAGATGAATCACAGTGTACTTTCTCTTGTTTCTATCTGTTACCAATCTTGAGAAACTCATACATTCTCTGTTCACTGTTTCGCGATCTTAGAGAAGTAGATTTCTTTGTGCGAAAGTGATGTTTTCACAATGCTAAGTACTCCCAACTCTATCAACAATGTAGGTTTTACCCGTTTTCTAAGTCTCTCTTATTTTCTTGTAGTTATACTGGGATTTCTCTGTGTAAACCTCTGTAACTTCTCTAGGTAGATGAATCACTGTGTACTTTCTCTTGTTTCTGTCTCTTACCAATCTTGAGAAACTCATACATTCTCTGTTCACTGTTTCCCGGTCTTAGACAAGTAGATTTCTCTCTGCGAAAGTGCTGTTTTCACAGTGCTAAGTACTCTCAACTCTATCAACAATGTAGGTTTTACCAGTTTTCTAAGTCTCTCTTATTTAATTGTACTTATACTGGGAATTCTCAGTGTAAACCTCTGTAACTTCTCTAGGTAGATGAATCACTGTGTACTTTCTCTTGTTTCTATCTGTTACCAATCTTGAGAAACTCATACATTCTCTGTTCACTGTTTCCCGGTCTTAGACAAGTAGATTTCACTCTGCGAAAGGGCTGTTTTCACAGTGCTAAGTACTCCCAACTCTATCAACAATGTAGGTTTTACCCGTTTTCTAAGTCTCCCTTATTTTCTTGTACTTATACTGGGAATTCTCTTTGTAAACCTCTGTAACTTCTCTAGGTAGATGAATCACTGTGTACTTTCTCTTGTTTCTATCTGTTACCAATCTTGAGAAACTCATACATTCTCTGTTCACTGTTTCCCGGTCTTAGACAAGTAGATTTCACTCTGCGAAAGGGCTGTTTTCACAGTGCTAAGTACTCCCAACTCTATCAACAATGTAGGTTTTACCAGTTTTCTAAGTCTCTGTTATTTTCTTGTACTTACACTTGGAATTCTCTGTGTAAACCTCTATAACTTGTCTACATAGATGAATCACTGTGTACTTTCTCTTGTTTCTATCTGTTACCAATCTTGAGAAACTCATACATTCTCTATTCACTGTTTCCCGGTCTTAGACAAGTAGATTTCTCTCTGCGAAAGTGCTGTTTTCACAGTGCTAAGTACTCCCAACTCTATCAACAATGTAGGTTTTACCAGTTTTCTAAGTCTCTGTTATTTTCTTGTACTTATACTGGGAATTCTCTGCGTAAACCTCTGTAAATTCTCTACGTAGATGAATCACTGTGTACTTTCTCTTGTTTCTATCTGTTACCAATCTTGAGAAACTCATACATTCTCTGCTCACTGTTTCCCGGTCTTAGACAAGAAGATTTCACTCTGCGAAAGGGCTGTTTTCACAGTGCTAAGTACTCCCAACTCTATCAACAATGTAGGTTTTACCCGTTTTCTAAGTCTCCCTTATTTTCTTGTACTTATACTGGGAATTCTCTTTGTAAACCTCTGTAACTTCTCTAGGTAGATGAATCACTGTGTACTTTCTCTTGTTTCTATCTGTTACCAATCTTGAGAAACACATACATTCTCTGTTCACTGTTTTCCGGTCTTAGAGAAGTAGATTTCTTTCTGTGAAACTGCTGTTTTCACAGTGCTAAGTACTCCCAACTCTATGAACAACGTAGGTTTTACCAGTTTTCTAAGTCTGTCTTACTTTCTTGTACTTATACTGGGAATTCTCTGTGTAAACCTCTGTAACTTCTCTAGGTAGATGAATCACTGTGTACTTTCTCTTGTTTCTATCTGTTACCAATCTTTAGAAACTCATACATTCTCTGTTCACTGTTTCGCGGTCTTAGAAAAGTAGATTTCTTTGTGCGAAAGTGATGTTTTCCCAATGCTAAGTACTCCCAACTCTATCAACAATGTTGGTTTTACCAGTTTTCTAAGTCTCTCTTATTTACTTGTACTTATACTGGGAATTCTCTGTGCCTACCTCTGTAACATCTCTAGGTAGATGAATCACTGTGTACTTTCTCTTGTTTCTATCTGTTACCAATCTTGAGAAACTCATACATTCTCTGTTCACTGTTTCGCGGTCTTAGAAAAGTAGATTTCTTTGTGCTTAAGTGATGTTTTCACAATGCTAAGTACTCCCAACTCTATCAACAATGTAGGTTTTACCTGTTTTCTAAGTCTCTCTTATTTTCTTGTACTTATACTGGGATTTCTCTGTGTAAACCTCTGTAACTTCTCTAGGTAGATGAATCACTGTGTACTTTCTCTTGTTTCTGTCTCTTACCAATCTTGAGAAACTCATACATTCTCTGTTCACTGTTTCCCGGTCTTAGACAAGTAGATTTCACTCTGCGAAAGGGCTGTTTTCACAGTGCTAAGTACTGCCAACTCTATCAACAACGTAGGTTTTACCCGTTTTCTAAGTCTCCCTTATTTTCTTGTACTTATACTGGGAATTCTCTTTGTAAACCTCTGTAACTTCTCTAGGTAGATGAATCACTGTGTACTTTCTCTTGTTTCTATCTGTTACCAATCTTGAGAAACTCATACATTCTCTGTTCACTGTTTCGCCGTCTTAGAGAAGTAGATTTCTTTGTGCTTAAGTGATGTTTTCACAATGCTAAGTACTCCCAACTCTATCAACAATGTAGGTTTTACCAGTTTTCTAAGTCTCTCTTATTTTCTTGTACTTATACTTGGAATTCTCTGTGTAAACCTCTGTAACTTGTCTACATAGATGAATCACTGTGTACTTTCTCTTGTTTCTATCTGTTACCAATCTTGAGAAACTCATACATTCTCTGTTCACTGTTTTCCGGTCTTAGAAAAGTAGATTTCTTTCTGTGAAACTGCTGTTTTCACAGTGCTAAGTACTCCCAACTCTATGAACAATGTAGGTTTTACCAGTTTTCTAAGTCTGTCTTACTTTCTTGTACTTATACTGGGAATTCTCTGTGTAAACCTCTGTAACTTCTCTAGGTAGATGAATCACTGTGTACTTTCTCTTGTTTCTATCTGTTACCAATCTTGAGAAACTCATACCTTCTCTTTTCACTGTTTCCCGGTCTTAGACAAGTAGATTTCTCTCTGCGAAAGTGCTGTTTTCACAGTGCTAAGTACTCCCAACTCTATCAACAATGTAGGTTTTACCAGTTTTCTAAGTCTCTCTTGTTTTCTTGTACTTATACTGGGAATTCTCTGTGTAAACCTCTGTAACTTTTCTACGTAGATGAATCACTGTGTACTTTCTCTTGTTTCTATCTGTTACCAATTTTGAGAAACTCATACATTCTCTGTTCACTGTTTCGCCGTCTTAGAGAAGTAGATTTCTTTGTGAGAAAGTGATATTTTCACAATGCTAAGTACTCCCAACTCTATCAACAATGTAGGTTTTACCAGTTTTCTAAGTCTCTCTTATTTAATTGTACTTATACTGGGAATTCTCAGTGTAAACCTCTGTAACTTCTCTAGGTAGATGAATCACTGTGTACTTTCTCTTGTTTCTATCTGTTACCAATCTTGAGAAACTCATACATTCTCTGTCCACTGTTTCGCGGTCTTAAAGAAGTAGATTTCTTTGTGCGAAAGTGATGTTTTCACTATGCTAAGTACTCCCAACTATATCAACAATGTAGGTTTTACCCGTTTTCTAAGTCTCTCTTATTTTCTTGTACTTATACTGGGATTTCTCTGTGTAAACCTCTGTAACTTCTCTAGGTAGATGAATCACTGTGTACTTTCTCTTGTTTCTGTCTCTTACCAATCTTGAGAAACTCATACATTCTCTGTTCACTGTTTCCCGGTCTTAGACAAGTAGATTTCTCTCTGCGAAAGTGCTGTTTTCACAGTGCTAAGTACTCCCAACTCTATCAACAATGTAGGTTTTACCAGTTTTCTAAGTCTCTCTTGTTTTCTTGTGCTTATACTGGGAATTCTCTGTGTAAACCTCTGTAACTTCTCTACGTATATGAATCACTGTGTACTTTCTCTTGTTTCTATCTGTTACCAATCTTGAGAAAGTCATACATTCTCTGTTCACTGTTTCCCGGTCTTAGACAAGTAGATTTCACTCTGTGAAAGTGCTGTTTTCACAGTGCTAAGTACTCCCAACTCTATCAACAATGTAGGTTTTACCAGTTTTCTAAGTCTCTGTTATTTTCTTGTACTTATACTGGGAATTCTCTGTGTAAACCTCTGTAACTTGTCTACATAGATGAATCACTGTGTACTTTCTCTTGTTTCTATCTGTTACCAATCTTGAGAAACTCATACATTCTCTATTCACTGTTTCCCGGTCTTAGACAAGTAGATATTTCTCTGCGAAAGTGCTGTTTTCACAATGCTAAGTACTCCCAACTCTATCAACAATGTAGGTTTTACCAGTTTTCTACGTCTCTCTTGTTTTCTTGTACTTATACTGGGAATTCTCTGTGTAAACCTTTGTAACTTCTCTAGGTAGATGAATCACTGTGTACTTTCTCTTGTTTCTATCTGTTACCAATCTTGAGAAACTCATACATTCTCTGTCCACTGTTTCGCGGTCTTAAAGAAGTAGATTTCTTTGTGCGAAAGTGATGTTTTCACTATGCTAAGTACTCCCAACTATATCAACAATGTAGGTTTTACCCGTTTTCTAAGTCCCTCTTATTTTCTTGTACTTATACTGGGATTTCTCTGTGTAAACCTCTGTAACTTCTCTAGGTAGATGAATCACTGTGTACTTTCTCTTGTTTCTATCTGTTACCAATCTTGAGAAACTCATACATTCTCTATTCACTGTTTCGCGGTCTTAGAGAAGTAGATTTCTTTGTGCTTAAGTGATGTTTTCACAATGCTAAGTACTCCCAACTCTATCAACAATGTAGGTTTTAACAGTTTTCTAAGTCTCTCTTATTTTCTTGTACTTATACTTGGAATTCTCTGTGTAAACCTCTGTAACTTGTCTACATAGATGAATCACTGTGTACTTTCTCTTGTTTCTATCTGTTACCAATCTTGAGAAACTCATACATTCTCTGTTCACTGTTTCGCCATCTTAGAAAAGTAGATTTCTTTGTGAGAAAGTGAAATTTTCACAATGCTAAGTACTCCCAACTCTATCAACAATGTAGGTTTTACCAGTTTTCTAAGTCTCTCTTATTTTCTTGTACTTATACTGGGAATTCTCTGCGGAAACCTCTGTAACTTCTCTACGTAGATGAATCACTGTGTACTTTCTGTTGTTTCTATCTGTTACCAATCTTGAGAAACTCATACATTCTCTGTCCACTGTTTCGCGGTCTTAGAGAAGTAGATTTCTTTGTGCAAAAGTGATGTTTTCACAATGCTAAGTACTCCCAACTCTATCAACAATGTAGGTTTTACCAGTTTCCTAAGTCTCTCTTATTTACTTCTACTTATACTGGGAATTTTCTGTGTAAACCTCTGTAACTTCTCTAGGTAGATGAATCACTGTGTACTTTCTCTTGTTTCTATCTGTTACCAATCTTGAGAAACTCATACATTCTCTGTTCACTGTATCGCGATCTTAGAGAAGTAGATTTCTTTGTGCGAAAGTGATGTTTTCACAATGCTAAGTACTCCCAACTCTATCAACAATGTAGGTTTTACCCGTTTTCTAAGTCTCTCTTATTTTCTTGTACTTATACTGGGATTTCTCTGTGTAAACCTCTGTAACTTCTCTAGGTAGATGAATCACTGTGTACTTTCTCTTGTTTCTGTCTCTTACCAATCTTGAGAAACTCATACATTCTCTGTTCACTGTTTCCCGGTCTTAGACAAGTAGATTTCTCTCTGCGAAAGTGCTGTTTTCACAGTGCTAAGTACTCCCAACTCTATCAACAATGTAGGTTTTACCAGTTTTCTAAGTCTCTCTTGTTTTCTTGTACTTATACTGGGAATTCTCTGTGTAAACCTCTGTAACTTTTCTACGTAGATGAATCACTGTGTACTTTCTTTTGTTTCTATCTGTTACCAATTTTGAGAAACTCATACATTCTCTGTTCACTGTTTTGCCGTCTTAGAAAAGTAGATTTCTTTGTGAGAAAGTGATATTTTCACAATGCTAAGTACTCCCAACTCTATCAACAATGTAGGTTTTACCAGTTTTCTATGTCTCTCTTATTTAATTGTACTTATACTGGGAATTCTCTGTGTAAACCTCTGTAACTTCTCTAGGTAGATGAATCACTGTGTACTTTCTCTTGTTTCTATCTGTTACCAATCTTGAGAAACTCATACATTCTCTGTTCACTGTTTCCCGGTCTTAGACAAGTAGATTTCACTCTGCGAAAGGGCTGTTTTCACAGTGCTAAGTACTCCCAACTCTATCAACAATGTAGGTTTTACCCGTTTTCTAAGTCTCCCTTATTTTCTTGTACTTATACTGGGAATTCTCTTTGTAAACCTCTGTAACTTCTCTAGGTAGATGAATCACTGTGTACTTTCTCTTGTTTCTATCTGTTACCAATCTTGAGAAACTCATACATTCTCTGTTCACTGTTTCGCGGTCTTAGAGAAGTAGATTTCTTTGTGCTTAAGTGATGTTTTCACAATGCTAAGTACTCCCAACTCTATCAACAATGTAGGTTTTACCAGTTTTCTAAGTCTCTCTTATTTTCTTGTACTTATACTTGGAATTCTCTGTGTAAACCTCTGTAACTTGTCTACATAGATGAATCACTGTGTACTTTCTCTTGTTTCTATCTGTTACCAATCTTGAGAAACTCATACATTCTCTGTTCACTGTTTTCCGGTCTTAGAGAAGTAGATTTCTTTCTGTGAAACTGCTGTTTTCACAGTGCTAAGTACTCCCAACTCTATGAACAATGTAGGTTTTACCAGTTTTCTAAGTCTGTCTTACTTTCTTGTACTTATACTGGGAATTCTCTGTGTAAACCTCTGTAACTTCTCTAGGTAGATGAATCACTGTGTACTTTCTGTTGTTTCTATCTGTTACCAATCTTGAGAAACTCATACCTTCTCTTTTCACTGTTTCCCGGTCTTAGACAAGTAGATTTCTCTCTGTGAAAGTGCTGTTTTCACAGTGCTAAGTACTCCCAACTCTATCAACAATGTAGGTTTTACCAGTTTTCTAAGTCTCTCTTACTTTCTTGTACTTATACTGGGAATTCTCTGTGTAAACCTCTGTAACTTCTCTAGGTAGATGAATCACTGTGTACTTTCTCTTGTTTCTATCTGTTACCAATCTTTAGAAACTCATACATTCTCTGTTCACTGTTTCGCGGTCTTAGAGAAGTAGATTTCTTTGTGCTTAAGTGATGTTTTCACAATGCTAAGTACTCCCAACTCTATCAACAATGTAGGTTTTACCAGTTTTCTAAGTCTCTCTTATTTTCTTGTACTTATACTTGGAATTCTCTGTGTAAACCTCTGTAACTTGTCTACATAGATGAATCACTGTGTACTTTCTCTTGTTTCTATCTGTTACCAATCTTGAGAAACTCATACATTCTCTGTCCATTGTTTCGCGGTCTTAGAGAAGTAGATTTCTTTGTGCGAAAGTGATGTTTTCACAATGCTAAGTACTCCCAACTTTATCAACAATGTAGGTTTTACCAGTTTTCTAAGTCTCTCTTATTTACTTGTACTTATACTGGGAATTCTCTGTGTAAACCTCTGTAACTTCTCTAGGTAGATGAATCACTGTGTACTTTCTCTTGTTTCTGTCTCTTACCAATCTTGAGAAACTCATACATTCTCTGTTCACTGTTTCCCTGACTTAGACAAGTAGATTTCTCTCTGCGAAAGTGCTGTTTTCACAGTGCTAAGTACTCCCAACTCTATCAACAATGTAGGTTTTACCAGTTTTCTAAGTCTCTCTTGTTTTCTTGTACTTATACTGGGAATTCTCTGTGTAAACCTCTGTAACTTTTCTACGTAGATGAATCACTGTGTACTTTCTTTTGTTTCTATCTGTTACCAATTTTGAGAAACTCATACATTCTCTGTTCACTGTTTCGCCGTCTTAGAAAAGTAGATTTCGTTGTGAGAAAGTGATATTTTCACAATGCTAAGTACTCCCAACTCTATCAACAATGTAGGTTTTACCAGTTTTCTAAGTCTCTCTTATTTAATTGTACTTATACTGGGAATTCTCAGTGTAAACCTCTGTAACTTCTCTAGGTAGATGAATCACGGTGTACTTTCTCTTGTTTCTATCTGTTACCAATCTTGAGAAACTCATACATTCTCTGTTCACTGTTTCCCAGTCTTAGACAAGTAGATTTCACTCTGCGAAAGGGCTGTTTTCACAGTGCTAAGTACTCCCAACTCTATCAACAATGTAGGTTTTACCCGTTTTCTAAGTCTCCCTTATTTTCTTGTACTTATACTGGGAATTCTCTTTGTAAACCTCTGTAACTTCTCTAGGTAGATGAATCACTGTGTACTTTCTCTTGTTTCTATCTGTTACCAATCTTGAGAAACTCATACATTCTCTGTTCACTGTTTCGCGGTCTTAGAGAAGTAGATTTCATTGTGCTTAAGTGATGTTTTCACAATGCTAAGTACTCCCAACTCTATCAACAATGTAGGTTTTACCAGTTTTCTAAGTCTCTCTTATTTTCTTGTACTTATACTTGGAATTCTCTGTGTAAACCTCTGTAACTTGTCTACATAGCTGAATCACTGTGTACTTTCTCTTGTTTCTATCTGTTACCAATCTTGAGAAACTCATACATTCTCTGCTCACTGTTTTCCGGTCTTAGAGAAGTAGATTTCTTTCTGTGAAACTGCTGTTTTCACAGTGCTAAGTACTCCCAACTCTATGAACAATGTAGGTTTTACCAGTTTTCTAAGTCTGTCTTACTTTCTTGTACTTATACTGGGAATTCTCTGTGTAAACCTCTGTAACTTCTCTAGGTAGATGAATCACTGTGTACTTTCTCTTGTTTCTATCTGTTACCAATCTTGAGAAACTCATACCTTCTCTTTTCACTGTTTCCCGGTCTTAGACAAGTAGATTTCTCTCTGCGAAAGTGCTGTTTTCACAGTGCTAAGTACTCCCAACTCTATCAACAATGTAGGTTTTACCAGTTTTCTAAGTCTCTCTTACTTTCTTGTACTTATACTGGTAATTCTCTGTGTAAACCTCTGTAACTTCTCTAGGTAGATGAATCACTGTGTACTTTCTCTTGTTTCTATCTGTTACCAATCTTTAGAAACTCATACATTCTCTGTTCACTGTTTCGCGGTCTTAGAAAAGTAGATTTCTTTGTGCGAAAGTGATGTTTTCACAATGCTAAGTACTCCCAACTCTATCAACAATGTTGGTTTTACCAGTTTTCTAAGTCTCTCTTATTTACTTGTACTTATACTGGGAATTCTCTGTGCATACCTCTGTAACATCTCTAGGTAGATGAATCACTGTGTACTTTCTCTTGTTTCTATCTGTTACCAATCTTGAGAAACTCATACATTCTCTGTCCATTGTTTCGCGGTCTTAGAGAAGTAGATTTCTTTGTGCGAAAGTGATGTTTTCACAATGCTAAGTACTCCCAACTCTATCAACAATGTAGGTTTTACCAGTTTTCTAAGTCTCTCTTATTTACTTGTACTTATACTGGGAATTCTCTGTGTAAACCTCTGTAACTTCTCTAGGTAGATGAATCACTGTGTACTTTCTCTTGTTTCTATCTGTTACCAATCTTGAGAAACTCATACCTTCTCTTTTCACTGTTTCCCGATCTTAGACAAGTAGATTTCTCTCTGCGAAAGTGCTGTTTTCACAGTGCTAAGTACTCCCAACTCTATCAACAATGTAGGTTTTACCAGTTTTCTTAGTCTCTCTTGTTTTCTTGTACTTATACTGGGAATTCTCTGTGTAAACCTCTGTAACTTCTCTAGGTAGATGAATCACTGTGTACTTTCTCTTGTTTCTATCTGTTACCAATGTTGAGAAGCTCATACATTCTCTGCTCACAGTTTCGCCGTCTTAGAAAAGTAGATTTCTTTGTGCGAAAGTGATATTTTCACAGTGCTAAGTACTCCCAACTCTATCAACAATGTAGGTTTTACCAGTTTTCTAAGTCCCTCTTATTTTCTTGTAGTTATACTTGGAAATCTCTGTGTAAACCTCTGTAACTTCTCTAGGTAGATGAATCACTGTGTACTTTCTCTTGTTTCTATCTGTTACCAATCTTGAGAAACTCATACATTCTCTGTTCACTGTTTCCCGGTCTTACACAAGTAGATCTCTCTCTGCGAAAGTGCTGTTTTCACAGTGCTAAGTATTCCCAACTCTATCAACAATGTAGGTTTTACCAGTTTTCTAAGTCTCTCTTATTTTCTTGTACTTATACTGGGAATTCTCTGTGTAAACCTCTGTAACTTCTCTGGGTAGATGAATCACTGTGTACTTTCTCTTGTTTCTATCTGTTACCAATCTTGAGAAACTCATACATTCTCTGTTCACTGTTTCACGGTCTTAGAGAAGTAGATTTCTTTCTGCGAAAGTGCTGTTTTCACAGTGCTAAGTACTCTCAACTCTATCAACGATGTAGGTTTTACTAGTTTTCTAAGTCTCTCTTACTTCCTTGTATTTATACTTGGAATTCTCTGTGTAAACCTCTGTAACTTCTCTAGGTAGATGAATCACTGTGTACTTTCTCCTGTTTCTATTTGTTACCAATCTTGAGAAACTCATACATTCTCTGTTCACTGTTTCGCGGTCTTAGAGAAGTAGATTTCTTTGTGCGAAAGTGATGTTTTCACAATGCTAAGTACTCCCAACTCTATCAACAATGTAGGTTTTACCAGTTTTCTAAGTCTCTCTTATTTACTTGTACTTATACTGGAAATTCTCTGTGTAAATCTCTGTAACTTCTCTAGGTAGATGAATCACTGTGTACTTTCTCTTGTTTCTATCTGTTACCAATCTTGAGAATCTCATACATTCTCTGTTCACTGTTTCCCGGTCTTAGACAAGTAGATTTCTCTCTGCAAAAGTGCTGTTTTCACAGTGCTAAGTACTCCCAACTCTATCAACAATGTAGGTTTTACCAGTTTTTAAGTCTCTCTTATTTTCTTGTACTTATAGTAGGAATTCTCTGTGTAAACCCCTGTAACTTATCTAGGTAGATGAATCACTGTGTACTTAGTCTTGTTTCTACCTGTTACCAATCTTGAGAAACTCATACCTTCTCTGTTCACAGTTTCCCGGTCTTAGACAAGTAGATTTCTCTCTGCGAAAGTGCTGTTTTCACAGTGCGAAGTACTCCCATCTCTATCAACAATATAGGTTTTACCA
Organism: Heterohyrax brucei; assembly: GCA_028571685.1. Classification (NCBI taxonomy): domain Eukaryota; kingdom Metazoa; phylum Chordata; class Mammalia; order Hyracoidea; family Procaviidae; genus Heterohyrax; species Heterohyrax brucei. The sequence goes on along the minus strand of CM053155.1, from coordinate 9,063,908 downwards.
GTTTTCTAAGTCTCTCTCATTTGCTTGTACTTATACTGGGAATTCTGTGTGTAAACCTATGTAACTTCTCTAGGTAGATGAATCACTGTGTACTTTCTCTTGTTTCTATCTGTTACCAATCTTGAGAAACTCATACATTCTCTGTTCACTGTTTCCCGGTCTTAGACAAGTAGATTTCTCTCTGCGAAAGTGCTGTTTTCACAGTGCTAAGTACTCCCAACTCTATCAACAATGTAGGTTTTACCAGTTTTCTAAGTCTCTCTTGTTTTCTTGTACTTATACTGGGAATTCTCTGTGTAAACCTCTGTAACTTCTCTACGTAGATGAATCACTGTGTACTTTCTTTTGTTTCTATATGTTACCAATTTTGAGAAACTCATACATTCTCTGTTCACTTTTTCGCCGTCATAGAAAAGTAGATTTCTTTGTGAGAAAGTGATATTTTCACAATGCTAAGTACTCCCAACTCTATCAACAATGTAGGTTTTACCAGTTTTCTAAGTCTCTCTTATTTACTTGTACTTATACTGGGAATTCTCAGTGTAAACCTCTGTAACTTCTCTAGGTAGATGAGTCACTGTGTACTTTCTCTTGTTTCTATCTGTTACGAATCTTGAGAAACTCATACATTCTCTGTTCACTGTTTCGCGGTCTTAGAGAAGTAGATTTCTTTGTGCGAAAGTGTTGTTTTCACAATGCTAAGTACTCCCAACTCTATCAACAATGTAGGTTTTACCAGTTTTCCAAGTCTCTCTTATTTACTTGTACTTATACTGGGAATTCTCAGTGTAAACCTCTGTAACTTCTCTAGGTAGATGAATCACTGTGTACTTTCTCTTGTTTCTATCTGTTACCAATCTTGAGAAACTCATACATTCTCTGTTCACTGTTTCCCGGTCTTAGACAAGTAGATTTCACTCTGCAAAAGGGCTGTTTTCACAGTGCTAAGTACTCCCAACTCCATCAACAATATAGGTTTTACCCGTTTTCTAAGTCTCCCTTATTTTCTTGTACTTATACTGGGAATTCTCTTTGTAAACCTCTGTAACTTCTCTAGGTAGATGAATCACTGTGTACTTTCTCTTGTTTCTATCTGTTACCAATCTTGAGAAACTCATACATTCTCTGTTCACTGTTTCGCGGTCTTAGAGAAGTAGATTTCTTTGTGCGAAAGTGATGTTTTCACAATGCTAAGTACTCCCAACTCTATCAACAATGTAGGTTTTACCAGTTTTCTAAGTCTCTCTTACTTTCTTGTACTTATACTGGGAATTCTCTGTGTAAACCTCTGTAACTTCTCTAGGTAGATGAATCACTGTGTACTTTCTCTTGTTTCTATCTGTTACCAATCTTGAGAAACTCATACATTCTCTGTTCACTGTTTCGTTTTCTTAGAAAAGTAGATTTCTTTGTGCGAAAGTGATGTTTTCACAATGCTATGTACTCCCAACTCTATCAAAAATGTTGGTTTTACCAGTTTTCTAAGTCTCTCTTATTTACTTGTACTTATACTGGGAATTCTCTGTGTAAACCTCTGTAACTTCTCTAGGTAGATGAATCAGTGTGTACTTTCTCTTGTTTCTATCTGTTACCAATCTTGAGAAACTCATACATTCTCTGTTCACTGTTTCCCGGTCGTAGACAAGTAGATTTCTCTATGCGAAAGTGCTGTTTTCACAGTGCTAAGTACTCCCAACTCTATCAACAATGTAGGTTTTACCAGTTTTCTAAGTCTCTCTTATTTTCTTGTACTTATACTGGGAATTCTCTGTGTACACCTCTGTAACTTTTCTAGGTAGATGAATCACTGTGTACTTTCTCTTGTTTCTATCTGTTACCAATCTTGAGAAACTCATACATTCTCTGTTCACTGTTTCCCGGTCTTAGAGAAATAAATTTCTCTCTGCGAAAGTGCTGTTTTCAGAGTGCTAAGTATTCCCCAGTCTATCAACAATGTAGGTTTTACCAGTTTTCTAAGTCTCCTTTATTTTCTTGTACTTATACTTGGAATTCTCTGTGTAAACCTCTGTAACTTCTCTAGGTAGATGAATCACTGTGTACTTTCTCTTGTTTCTATCTGTTACCAATCTTGATAAACTCATACCTCCTCTGATCACTGTTCCCCGGTCTTAGACAAGTAGTTTTCTCTCTGCGAAAGTGCTGTTTTCACAGTGCTGAGTACTCCCAACTCTATCAACAATGTAGGTTTTACCAGTTAACTAAGTCTCTCTTATTTTCTTGTACCTATACTGGTAATTCTCTGTGTAAACCTCTGTAACTTCTCTAGGTAGATGAATCACTGTGTACTTTCTCTTGTTTCTATCTGTTACCAATTTTGAGAAACTCATACATTCTCTGTTCACTGTTTCGCGGTCTTAGAAAAGTAGATTTCTTTGTGCTTAAGTGATGTTTTCACAATTTTAAGTATTCCCAACTCTATCAACAATGTAGGTTTTACCAGTTTTCTAAGTCTCTCTTATTTTCTTGTACTTATACTTGGAATTCTCTGTGTAAACCTCTGTAACTTCTCTACATAGATGAATCACTGTGTACTTTCTCTTGTTTCTATCTGTTACCAATCTTGAGAAACTCATACATTCTCTGTTCACTGTTTCCCGGACTTAGAGAAGTAGATTTCTTTCTGTGAAAGTGCTGTTTTCACAGTGCTAAGTACTCCCAACTCTATGAACAATGTAGGTTTTACCAGTTTTCTAAGTCTCTCTTATTTTCTTGTACTTATACTTGGAAATCTCTGTGTAAACCTCTGTAACTTCTCTAGGTAGATGAATCACTGTGTACTTTCTCTTGTTTCTATCTGTTACCAATCTTGAGAAACTCATACATTCTCTGTTCACTGTTTCCCGGTCTTAGACAAGTAGATTTCTCTCTGCGAAAGTGCTGTTTTCACAGTGCTAAGTACTCCCAACTCTATCAACAATGTAGGTTTTACCAGTTTTCTAAGTCTCTCTTGTTTTCTTGTACTTATACTGGGAATTCTCTGTGTAAACCTCTGTAACTTCTCTAGGTAGATGAATCACTGTGTACTTTCTCTTGTTTCTATCTGTTACCAATGTTGAGAAACTCATACATTCTCTGCTCACAGTTTCGCCGTCTTAGAAAAGTAGATTTCTTTGTGCGAAAGTGATATTTTCACAGAGCTAAGTACTCCCAACTCTATCAACAATGTAGGTTTTACCAGTTTTCTAAGTCCCTCTTATTTTCTTGTAGTTATACTTGGAAATCTCTGTGTAAACCTCTGTAACTTCTCTAGGTAGATGAATCACTGTGTACTTTCTCTTGTTTCTATCTGTTACCAATCTTGAGAAACTCATACATTCTCTGTTCACTGTTTCCCGGTCTTACACAAGTAGATCTCTCTCTGCGAAAGTGCTGTTTTCACAGTGCTAAGTATTCCCAACTCTATCAACAATGTAGGTTTTACCAGTTTTCTAAGTCTCTCTTATTTTCTTGTACTTATACTGGGAATTCTCTGTGTAAACCTCTGTAACTTCTCTAGGTAGATGAATCACTGTGTACTTTCTCTTGTTTCTATCTGTTACCAATCTTGAGAAACTCATACATTCTCTGTTCACTGTTTCACGGTCTTAGAGAAGTAGACTTCTTTCTGCGAAAGTGCTGTTTTCACAGTGCTAAGTACTCTCAACTCTATCAACGATGTAGGTTTTACTAGTTTTCTAAGTCTCTCTTACTTCCTTGTATTTATACTTCGAATTCTCTGTGTAAACCTCTTTAACTTCTCTAGGTAGATGAATCACTGTGTACTTTCTCTTGTTTCTATCTGTTACCAATCTTGAGAAACTCATACATTCTCTGTTCACTGTTTACCGGTCTGAGACAAGTAGATTTCTCTCTGTGAAAGTGCTGTTTTCACAGTGCTAAGTACTCCCAACTCTATCAACAATGTAGGTTTTACGAGTTTTCCAAGTCTCTCTTATTTTCTTGTACTTATACTGGGAATTCTCTGTGTAAACCTCTGTAACTTCTCTAGGTAGATGAATCACTGTGTCCTTTCTCTTGTTTCTCTCTGTTACCAATCTTGAGAATCTAATACATTCTCTGTTCACTGTTTCGCGGTCTTAGAAATGTACATTTCTTTGTGTGAAAGTGATGTTTTCACAATGCTAAGTACTCCCAACTCTGTCAACAATGTAGGTTTTACCAGTTTTCTAAGTCTCTCTTATTTTCTTGTACTTATACTGGGAATTCTCTTTGTAAACCTCTGTAACTTCTCTAGGTAGATGAATCACTGTGTACTTTCTCTTGTTTCTATCTGTTACCAATCTTGAGAATCTCATACATTCTCTGTTCACTGTTTCCCGGTCTTAGACAAGTAGATTTCTCTCTGCAAATGTGCTGTTTTCACAGTGCTAAGTACTCCCAACTCTATCAACAATGTAGGTTTTACCAGTTTTTAAGTCTCTCTTATTTTCTTGTACTTATAGTAGGAATTCTCTGTGTAAACCCCTGTAACTTATCTAGGTAGATGAATCACTGTGTACTTAGTCTTGTTTCTATCTGTTACCAATCTTGAGAAACTCATACCTTCTCTGTTCACAGTTTCCCGGTCTTAGACAAGTAGATTTCTCTCTGCGAAAGTGCTGTTTTCACAGTGCGAAGTACTCCCATCTCTATCAACAATGTAGGTTTTACCAGTTTTCTAAGTCTCTCTCATTTGCTTGTACTTATACCGGGGATTCTGTGTGTAAACCTATGTAACTTCTCTAGGTAGATGAATCACTGTGTACTTTCTCTTGTTTCTATCTGTTACCAATCTTGAGAAACTCATACATTCTCTGTTCACTGTTTCCCGGTCTTAGACAAGTAGATTTCTCTCTGCGAAAGTGCTGTTTTCACAGTGCTAAGTACTCCCAACTCTATCAACAATGTAGGTTTTACCAGTTTTCTAAGTCTCTCTTGTTTTCTTGTACTTATACTGGGAATTCTATGTGTAAACCTCTGTAACTTCTCTACGTAGATGAATCACTGTGTACTTTCTTTTGTTTCTATCTGTTACCAATTTTGAGAAACTCATACATTCTCTGTTCACTTTTTCGCCGTCATAGAAAAGTAGATTTCTTTGTGAGAAAGTGATATTTTCACAATGCTAAGTACTCCCAACTCTATCAACAATGTAGGTTTTACCAGTTTTCTAAGTCTCTCTTATTTACTTGTACTTATACTGGGAATTCTCAGTGTAAACCTCTGTAACTTCTCTAGGTAGATGAGTCACTGTGTACTTTCTCTTGTTTCTATCTGTTACGAATCTTGAGAAACTCATACATTCTCTGTTCACTGTTTCGCGGTCTTAGAGAAGTAGATTTCTTTGTGCGAAAGTGTTGTTTTCACAATGCTAAGTACTCCCAACTCTATCAACAATGTAGGTTTTACCAGTTTTCCAAGTCTCTCTTATTTACTTGTACTTATACTGGGAATTCTCAGTGTAAACCTCTGTAACTTCTCTAGGTAGATGAATCACTGTGTACTTTCTCTTGTTTCTATCTGTTACCAATCTTGAGAAACTCATACATTCTCTGTTCACTGTTTCCCGGTCTTAGACAAGTAGATTTCACTCTGCAAAAGGGCTGTTTTCTCAGTGCTAAGTACTCCCAACTCCATCAACAATATAGGTTTTACCCGTTTTCTAAGTCTCCCTTATTTTCTTGTACTTATACTGGGAATTCTCTTTGTAAACCTCTGTAACTTCTCTAGGTAGATGAATCACTGTGTACTTTCTCTTGTTTCTATCTGTTACCAATCTTGAGAAACTCATACATTCTCTGTTCACTGTTTCCCGGTCTTAGACAAGTAGATTTCTCTCTGCGAAAGTGCTGTTTTCACAGTGCTAAGTACTCCCAACTCTATCAACAATGTAGGTTTTACCAGTTTTCTAAGTCTCTCTTGTTTTCTTGTACTTATACTGGGAATTCTCTGTGTAAACCTCTGTAACTTCTCTAGGTAGATGAATCACTGTGTACTTTCTCTTGTTTCTATCTGTTACCAATGTTGAGAAACTCATACATTCTCTGCTCACAGTTTCGCCGTCTTAGAAAAGTAGATTTCTTTGTGCGAAAGTGATATTTTCACAGTGCTAAGTACTCCCAACTCTATCAACAATGTAGGTTTTACCAGTTTTCTAAGTCCCTCTTATTTTCTTGTAGTTATACTTGGAAATCTCTGTGTAAACCTCTGTAACTTCTCTAGGTAGATGAATCACTGTGTACTTTCTCTTGTTTCTATCTGTTACCAATCTTGAGAAACTCATACATTCTCTGTTCACTGTTTCCCGGTCTTACACAAGTAGATCTCTCTCTGCGAAAGTGCTGTTTTCACAGTGCTAAGTATTCCCAACTCTATCAACAATGTAGGTTTTACCAGTTTTCTAAGTCTCTCTTATTTTCTTGTACTTATACTGGGAATTCTCTGTGTAAACCTCTGTAACTTCTCTAGGTAGATGAATCACTGTGTACTTTCTCTTGTTTCTATCTGTTACCAATCTTGAGAAACTCATACATTCTCTGTTCACTGTTTCACGGTCTTAGAGAAGTAGACTTCTTTCTGCGAAAGTGCTGTTTTCACAGTGCTAAGTACTCTCAACTCTATCAACGATGTAGGTTTTACTAGTTTTCTAAGTCTCTCTTACTTCCTTGTATTTATACTTCGAATTCTCTGTGTAAACCTCTTTAACTTCTCTAGGTAGATGAATCACTGTGTACTTTCTCTTGTTTCTATCTGTTACCAATCTTGAGAAACTCATACATTCTCTGTTCACTGTTTACCGGTCTGAGACAAGTAGATTTCTCTCTGTGAAAGTGCTGTTTTCACAGTGCTAAGTACTCCCAACTCTATCAACAATGTAGGTTTTACGAGTTTTCCAAGTCTCTCTTATTTTCTTGTACTTATACTGGGAATTCTCTGTGTAAACCTCTGTAACTTCTCTAGGTAGATGAATCACTGTGTCCTTTCTCTTGTTTCTCTCTGTTACCAATCTTGAGAATCTAATACATTCTCTGTTCACTGTTTCGCGGTCTTAGAAATGTACATTTCTTTGTGTGAAAGTGATGTTTTCACAATGCTAAGTACTCCCAACTCTGTCAACAATGTAGGTTTTACCAGTTTTCTAAGTCTCTCTTATTTTCTTGTACTTATACTGGGAATTCTCTTTGTAAACCTCTGTAACTTCTCTAGGTAGATGAATCACTGTGTACTTTCTCTTGTTTCTATCTGTTACCAATCTTGAGAATCTCATACATTCTCTGTTCACTGTTTCCCGGTCTTAGACAAGTAGATTTCTCTCTGCAAATGTGCTGTTTTCACAGTGCTAAGTACTCCCAACTCTATCAACAATGTAGGTTTTACCAGTTTTTAAGTCTCTCTTATTTTCTTGTACTTATAGTAGGAATTCTCTGTGTAAACCCCTGTAACTTATCTAGGTAGATGAATCACTGTGTACTTAGTCTTGTTTCTATCTGTTACCAATCTTGAGAAACTCATACCTTCTCTGTTCACAGTTTCCCGGTCTTAGACAAGTAGATTTCTCTCTGCGAAAGTGCTGTTTTCACAGTGCGAAGTACTCCCATCTCTATCAACAATGTAGGTTTTACCAGTTTTCTAAGTCTCTCTCATTTGCTTGTACTTATACCGGGGATTCTGTGTGTAAACCTATGTAACTTCTCTAGGTAGATGAATCACTGTGTACTTTCTCTTGTTTCTATCTGTTACCAATCTTGAGAAACTCATACATTCTCTGTTCACTGTTTCCCGGTCTTAGACAAGTAGATTTCTCTCTGCGAAAGTGCTGTTTTCACAGTGCTAAGTACTCCCAACTCTATCAACAATGTAGGTTTTACCAGTTTTCTAAGTCTCTCTTGTTTTCTTGTACTTATACTGGGAATTCTCTGTGTAAACCTCTGTAACTTCTCTACGTAGATGAATCACTGTGTACTTTCTTTTGTTTCTATCTGTTACCAATTTTGAGAAACTCATACATTCTCTGTTCACTTTTTCGCCGTCATAGAAAAGTAGATTTCTTTGTGAGAAAGTGATATTTTCACAATGCTAAGTACTCCCAACTCTATCAACAATGTAGGTTTTACCAGTTTTCTAAGTCTCTCTTATTTACTTGTACTTATACTGGGAATTCTCAGTGTAAACCTCTGTAACTTCTCTAGGTAGATGAGTCACTGTGTACTTTCTCTTGTTTCTATCTGTTACGAATCTTGAGAAACTCATACATTCTCTGTTCACTGTTTCGCGGTCTTAGAGAAGTAGATTTCTTTGTGCGAAAGTGTTGTTTTCACAATGCTAAGTACTCCCAACTCTATCAACAATGTAGGTTTTACCAGTTTTCCAAGTCTCTCTTATTTACTTGTACTTATACTGGGAATTCTCAGTGTAAACCTCTGTAACTTCTCTAGGTAGATGAATCACTGTGTACTTTCTCTTGTTTCTATCTGTTACCAATCTTGAGAAACTCATACATTCTCTGTTCACTGTTTCCCGGTCTTAGACAAGTAGATTTCACTCTGCAAAAGGGCTGTTTTCTCAGTGCTAAGTACTCCCAACTCCATCAACAATATAGGTTTTACCCGTTTTCTAAGTCTCCCTTATTTTCTTGTACTTATACTGGGAATTCTCTTTGTAAACCTCTGTAACTTCTCTAGGTAGATGAATCACTGTGTACTTTCTCTTGTTTCTATCTGTTACCAATCTTGAGAAACTCATACATTCTCAGTTCACTGTTTCGCGGTCTTAGAGAAGTAGATTTCTTTGTGCGAAAGTGATGTTTTCACAATGCTATGTACTCCCAACTCTATCAAAAATGTTGGTTTTACCAGTTTTCTAAGTCTCTCTTATTTACTTGTACTTATACTGGGAATTCTCTGTGTAAACCTCTGTAACTTCTCTAGGTAGATGAATCAGTGTGTACTTTCTCTTGTTTCTATCTGTTACCAATCTTGAGAAACTCATACATTCTCTGTTCACTGTTTCCCGGTCGTAGACAAGTAGATTTCTCTATGCGAAAGTGCTGTTTTCACAGTGCTAAGTACTCCCAACTCTATCAACAATGTAGGTTTTATCAGTTTTCTAAGTCTCTCTTATTTTCTTGTACTTATACTGGGAATTCTCTGTGTAAACCTCTGTAACTTTTCTAGGTAGATGAATCACTGTGTACTTTCTCTTGTTTCTATCTGTTACCAATCTTGAGAAACTCATACATTCTCTGTTCACTGTTTCCCGGTCTTAGAGAAATAAATTTCTCTCTGCGAAGGTGCTGTTTTCAGAGTGCTAAGTATTCCCCAGTCTATCAACAATGTAGGTTTTACCAGTTTTCTAAGTCTCTCTTATTTTCTTGTACTTATACTTGGAATTCTCTGTGTAAACCTCTGTAACTTCTCTAGGTAGATGAATCACTGTGTACTTTCTCTTGTTTCTATCTGTTACCAATCTTGAGAAACTCATACCTTCTCTGATCACTGTTCCCCGGTCTTAGACAAGTAGTTTTCTCTCTGCGAAAGTGCTGTTTTCACAGTGCTGAGTACTCCCAACTCTATCAACAATGTAGGTTTTACCAGTTTACTAAGTCTCTCTTATTTTCTTGTACCTATACTGGTAATTCTCTGTGTAAACCTCTGTAACTTCTCTAGGTAGATGAATCACTGTGTACTTTCTCTTGTTTCTATCTGTTACCAATTTTGAGAAACTCATACATTCTCTGTTCACTGTTTCGCGGTCTTAGAAAAGTAGATTTCTTTGTGCTTAAGTGATGTTTTCACAATTTTAAGTATTCCCAACTCTATCAACAATGTAGGTTTTACCAGTTTTCTAAGTCTCTCTTATTTTCTTGTACTTATACTTGGAATTCTCTGTGTAAACCCCTGTAAATTCTCTACATAGATGAATCACTGTGTACTTTCTCTTGTTTCTATCTGTTACCAATCTTGAGAAACTCATACATTCTCTGTTCACTGTTTCCCGGACTTAGAGAAGTAGATTTCTTTCTGTGAAAGTGCTGTTTTCACAGTGCTAAGTACTCCCAACTCTATGAACAATGTAGGTTTTACCAGTTTTCTAAGTCTCTCTTATTTTCTTGTACTTATACTTGGAAATCTCTGTGTAAACCTCTGTAACTTCTCTAGGTAGATGAATCACTGTGTACTTTCTCTTGTTTCTATCTGTTACCAATCTTGAGAAACTCATACATTCTCTGTTCACTGTTTCCCGGTCTTACACAAGTAGATTTCTCTCTGCGAAAGTGCTGTTTTCACAGTGCTAAGTACTCCCAACTCTATCAACAATGTAGGTTTTACCAGTTTTCTAAGTCTCTCTTATTTTCTTGTACTTATACTGGGAATTCTCTGCGTAAACCTCTGTAACTTCTCTACGTAGATGAATCACTGTGTACTTTCTCTTGTTTCTATCAGTTACCAATCTTGAGAAACTCATACATTCTCTGTTCACTGTTTCGCGGTCTTAGAGAACTAGATTTCTTTGTGCGAAAGTGATGTTTTCACAATGCTAAGTACTCCCAACTCTATCAACAATGTAGGTTTTACCAGTTTTCTAAGTCTCTCTTATTTACTTGTACTTATACTGGGAATTCTCTGTGTAATCCTCTGTAACTTCTCTAGGTAGATGAAACACTGTGTACTTTCTCTTGTTTCTATCTGTTACCAACCTTGAGAAACTCATACATTCTCTGTTCACTGTTTCCGGTCTTAGACAAGTAGATTTCTCTCTGCGAAAGTGCTGTTTTCACAATGCTAAGTACTCCCAACTCTATCAACAATGTAGGTTTTACGAGTATTCCAAGTCTCTCTTATTTACTTGTACTTATACTGGGAATTCTCTATGTAAACCTCTGTAACTTCTCTAGGTAGATGAATCACTGTGTACTTTCTCTTGTTTCTATCTGTTACCAATCTTGAGAAACTCATACATTCTCTTTTCACTGTTTCCCGGTCTTAGACAAGTAGATTTCTCTCTGCGAAAGTGCTGTTTTCACAGTGCTAAGTACTCCCAACTCTATCAACAATGTAGGTTTTACCAGTTTTCTAAGTCTCTCTTGTTTTCTTGTGCTTATACTGGGAATTCTCTGTGTAAACCTCTGTAACTTCTCTAGGTAGATGAATCACTGTGTACTTTCTCTTGTTTCTATCTGTTACCAATCTTGAGAAACTCATACATTCTCTGTTCACTGTTTCGCGGTCTTAGAGAAGTAGATTTCTTTGTGCGAAAGTGATGTTTTCACAATGCTAAGTACTCCCAACTCTATCAACAATGTAGGTTTTACCAGTTTTCTAAGTCTCTCTTACTTTCTTGTACTTATACTGGGAATTCTCTGTGTAAACCTCTGTAACTTCTCTAGGTAGATGAATCACTGTGTACTTTCTCTTGTTTCTATCTGTTACCAATCTTGAGAAACTCATACATTCTCTGTTCACTGTTTCCCGGTCTTAGACAAGTAGATTTCTCTCTGCGAAAGTGCTGTTTTCACAGTGCTAAGTACTCCCAACTCTATCAACAATGTAGGTTTTACCAGATTTCTAAGTCTCTCTTATTTTCTTGTACTTATACTAGGAATTCTCTGCGTAAACCTCTGTAACTTCTCTACGTAGATGAATCACTGTGTACTTTTTCTTGTTTCTATCTGTTACCAATCTTGAGAAACTCACACATTCTCTGTTCACTGTTTCCCGGTCTTAGAGAAGTAGATTTCTTTGTGCGAAAGTGATGTTTTCACAATGCTAAGTACTCCCAACTCTATCAACATTGTCGGTTTTACCAGTTTCCTAAGTCTCTCTTATTTACTTCTACTTATACTGGGAATTCTCTGTGTAAACCTCTGTAACTTCTCTAGGTAGATGAATCACTGTGTACTTTCTCTTGTTTCTATCTGTTACCAATCTTGAGAAACTCATACATTCTCTGTTCACTGTTTCGCGATCTTAGAGAAGTAGATTTCTTTGTGCGAATGTGATGTTTTCACAATGCTAAGTACTCCCAACTCTATCAACAATGTGGGTTTTACGAGTTTTCTAAGTCTCTCTTATTTACTTGTACTTATACTGGGAATTCTCTGTGTAAACCTCTGTAACTTCTCTAGGTAGATGAATCACTGTGTACTTTCTCTTGTTTCTATCTGTTACCAATTTTGAGAAACTCATACATTCTCTGTTCACTGTTTCGCGGTCTTAGAAAAGTAGATTTCTTTGTGCTTAAGTGATGTTTTCACAATTTTAAGTATTCCCAACTCTATCAACAATGTAGGTTTTACCAGTTTTCTAAGTCTCTCTTATTTTCTTGTACTTATACTTGGAATTCTCTGTGTAAACCTCTGTAACTTCTCTACATAGATGAATCACTGTGTACTTTCTCTTGTTTCTATCTGTTACCAATCTTGAGAAACTCATACATTCTCTGTTCACTGTTTCCCGGACTTAGAGAAGTAGATTTCTTTCTGTGAAAGTGCTGTTTTCACAGTGCTAAGTACTCCCAACTCTATGAACAATGTAGGTTTTACCAGTTTTCTAAGTCTCTCTTATTTTCTTGTACTTATACTTGGAAATCTCTGTGTAAACCTCTGTAACTTCTCTAGGTAGATGAATCACTGTGTACTTTCTCTTGTTTCTATCTGTTACCAATCTTGAGAAACTCATACATTCTCTGTTCACTGTTTCCCGGTCTTACACAAGTAGATTTCTCTCTGCGAAAGTGCTGTTTTCACAGTGCTAAGTACTCCCAACTCTATCAACAATGTAGGTTTTACCAGTTTTCTAAGTCTCTCTTATTTTCTTGTACTTATACTGGGAATTCTCTGCGTAAACCTCTGTAACTTCTCTACGTAGATGAATCACTGTGTACTTTCTCTTGTTTCTATCAGTTACCAATCTTGAGAAACTCATACATTCTCTGTTCACTGTTTCGCGGTCTTAGAGAACTAGATTTCTTTGTGCGAAAGTGATGTTTTCACAATGCTAAGTACTCCCAACTCTATCAACATTGTCGGTTTTACCAGTTTCCTAAGTCTCTCTTATTTACTTCTACTTATACTGGGAATTCTCTGTGTAAACCTCTGTAACTTCTCTAGGTAGATGAATCACTGTGTACTTTCTCTTGTTTCTATCTGTTACCAATCTTGAGAAACTCATACATTCTCTGTTCACTGTTTCGCGATCTTAGAGAAGTAGATTTCTTTGTGCGAATGTGATGTTTTCACAATGCTAAGTACTCCCAACTCTATCAACAATGTGGGTTTTACGAGTTTTCTAAGTCTCTCTTATTTACTTGTACTTATACTGGGAATTCTCTGTGTAAACCTCTGTAACTTCTCTAGGTAGATGAATCACTGTGTACTTTCTCTTGTTTCTATCTGTTACCAATCTTGAGAAAATCATACATTCTCCGTTCACTGTTTCCCGGTCTTAGACAAGTAGATTTCTCTCTGCGAAAGTGCTGTTTTCACAGTGCTAAGTACTCCCAACTCTATCAACAATGTAGGTTTTACCAGTTTTCTAAGTCTCTCTTGTTTTCTTGTGCTCATACTGGGAATTCTCTGTGTAAACCTCTGTAACTTGTCTACGTAGATGAATCACTGTGTACTTTCTCTTGTTTCTATCTGTTACCCATCTTGAGAAACTCATACATTCTCTGTTCACTGTTTCGCCGTCTTATAAAAGTAGATTTCTTGGTGAGAAAGTGAAATTTTCACAATGCTAAGTACTCCCAACTCTATCAACAATGTAGGTTTTACCAGTTTTCTAAGTCTCTCTTATTTTCTTGTACTTATACTTGGAATACTCTGTGTAAACCTCTGTAACTTGTCTACATAGAGGAATCACTGTGTACTTTCTCTTGTTTCTATCTGTTACCAATCTTGAGAAACTCATACATTCTCTGTTCACTGTTTCCTGTCTTAGAGAAGTAGATTTCATTCAGTGAAAGTGCTGTTTTCACAGTGCTAAGTACTCCCAACTCTATGAACAATGTAGGTTTTACCAGTTTTCTAAGTCTGTCTTACTTTCTTGTACTTATACTGGGAATTCTCTGTGTAAACCTCTGTAACTTCTCTAGGTAGATGAATCAATGTGTACTTTCTCTTGTTTGTATCTGTTACCAATCTTGAGAAACTCATACCTTCTCTTTACACTGTTTCCCGGTCTTAGACAAGTAGATTTCTCTCAGCGAAAGTGCTGTTTTCACACTGCTAAGTACTCCCAACTCTATCAACAATGTAGGTTTTACCCGTTTTCTACGTCTCCCTTATTTTCTTGTACTTATACTAGGAATTCTCTGCGTAAACCTCTGTAACTTCTCTACGTAGATGAATCACTGTGTACTTTTTCTTGTTTCTATCTGTTACCAATCTTGAGAAACTCACACATTCTCTGTTCACTGTTTCCCGGTCTTAGAGAAGTAGATTTCTTTGTGCGAAAGTGATGTTTCCACAATGCTAAGTACTCCCAACTCTATCAACATTGTAGGTTTTACCAGTTTCCTAAGTCTCTCTTATTTACTTCTACTTATACAGGGAATTCTCTGTGTAAACCTCTGTAACTTCTCTAGGTAGATGAATCACTGTGTACTTTCTCTTGTTTCTATCTGTTACCAATCTTGAGAAACTCATACATTCTCTGTTCACTGTTTCGCGATCTTAGAGAAGTAGATTTCTTTGTGCGAATGTGATGTTTTCACAATGCTAAGTACTCCCAACTCTATCAACAATGTAGGTTTTACGAGTTTTCTAAGTCTCTCTTATTTACTTGTACTTATACTGGGAATTCTCTGTGTAAACCTCTGTAACTTCTCTAGGTAGATGAATCACTGTGTACTTTCTCTTGTTTCTATCTGTTACCAATCTTGAGAAAATCATACATTCTCCGTTCACTGTTTCCCGGTCTTAGACAAGTAGATTTCTCTCTGCGAAAGTGCTGTTTTCACAGTGCTAAGTACTCCCAACTCTATCAACAATGTAGGTTTTACCAGTTTTCTAAGTCTCTCTTGTTTTCTTGTGCTCATACTGGGAATTCTCTGTGTAAACCTCTGTAACTTGTCTACGTAGATGAATCACTGTGTACTTTCTCTTGTTTCTATCTGTTACCCATCTTGAGAAACTCATACATTCTCTGTTCACTGTTTCGCCATCTTATAAAAGTAGATTTCTTGGTGAGAAAGTGAAATTTTCACAATGCTAAGTACTCCCAACTCTATCAACAATGTAGGTTTTACCAGTTTTCTAAGTCTGTCTTACTTTCTTGTACTTATACTGGGAATTCTCTGTGTAAACCTCTGTAACTTCTCTAGGTAGATGAATCACTGTGTACTTTCTCTTGTTTCTATCTGTTACCAATCTTGAGAAACTCATACCTTCTCTTTTCACTGTTTCCCGGTCTTAGACAAGTACATTTCTCTCTGCGGAAGTGCTGTTTTCACAGTGCTAAGTACTCCCAATTCTATCAACAATGTAAGTTTTACCAGTTTTCTAAGTCTCTCTTGTTTTCTTGTACTTATACTGGGAATTCTCTGTGTAAACCTCTGTAACTTCTATAGGTAGATGAATCACTGTGTACTTTCTCTTGTTTCTATCTGTTACCAATCTTGAGAAACTCATACATTCTCTGTTCACTGTTTCCCGGTCTTAGACAAGTAGATTTCACTCTGCGAAAGGGCTGTTTTCACAGTGCTAAGTACTCCCAACTCTATCAACAATGTAGGTTTTACCAGTTTTCTAAGTCTCTTATTTTCTTGTACTTATACTTGGAAATCTCTGTGTAAACCTCTGTAACTTCTCTAGGTAGATGAATCACTGTGTACTTTCTCTTGTTTCTATGTGTTACCAATCTTGAGAAACTCATACATTCTCTGTTCACTGTTTCCCGGTCTTAGACAAGTAGATTTCACTCTGCGAAAGTGCTGTTTTCACAGTGCTAAGTACTCCCAACTCTATCAACAATGTAGGTTTTACCAGTTTTCTAAGTCTCTCTTATTTTCTTGTACTTATACTTGGAATACTCTGTGTAAACCTCTGTAACTTGTCTACATAGATGAATCACTGTGTACTTTCTCTTGTTTCTATCTGTTACCAATCTTGAGAAACTCATACATTCTCTGTTCACTGTTTCCTGTCTTAGAGAAGTAGATTTCTTTCAGTGAAAGTGCTGTTTTCACAGTGCTAAGTACTCCCAACTCTATGAACAATGTAGGTTTTACCAGTTTTCTAAGTCTGTCTTACTTTCTTGTACTTATACTGGGAATTCTCTGTGTAAACCTCTGTAACTTCTCTAGGTAGATGAATCACTGTGTACTTTCTCTTGTTTGTATCTGTTACCAATCTTGAGAAACTCATACCTTCTCTTTACACTGTTTCCCGGTCTTAGACAAGTAGATTTCTCTCAGCGAAAGTGCTGTTTTCACACTGCTAGGTACTCCCAACTCTATCAACAATGTAGGTTTTACCCGTTTTCTACGTCTCCCTTATTTTCTTGTACTTATACTGGGAATTCTCTGTGTAAACCTCTGTAACTTCTCTAGGTAGATGAATCACTGTGTACTTTCTCTTGTTTCTATCTGTTACCAATCTTGAGAAACTCATACATTCTCTGTTCACTGTTTCGCGGTCTTAGAGAAGTAGATTTCTTTGTGCGAAAGTGATTTTTTCACAATGCTAAGGACTCCCAACTCTATCAACAATGTTGGTTTTACCAGTTTTCTAAGTCTCTCTTATTTACTTGTACTTACACTGGGAATTCTCTGTGTATACCTCTGTAACTTCTCTAGGTAGATGAATCACTGTGTACTTTCTCTTGTTTCTATCTGTTACCAATCTTGAGAAACTCATACATTCTCTGTCCACTGTTTCGCGGTCTTAGAGAAGTAGATTTCTTTGTGCGAAAGTGAAGTTTTCACAATGCTAAGTACTCCCAACTCTATCAACAATGTAGGTTTTACCAGTTTTCTAAGTCTCTCTTATTTACTTGTACTTATACTGGGAATTCTCTGTGTAAACCTCTGTAACTTCTCTAGGTAGATGAATCACTGTGTACTTTCTCTTGTTTCTATCTGTTACCAATCTTGAGAAACTCATACATTCTCTGTTCTCTGTTTCCCGGTCTTAGAGAAATAAATTTCTCTCTGCGAAAGTGCTGTTTTCACAGTGCTAAGTATTCCCCAGTCTATCAACAATGTAGGTTTTACCAGTTTTCTAAGTCTCTCTTATTTTCTTGTACTTATACTTGGAATTCTCTGTGTAAACCTCTGTAACTTCTCTAGGTAGATGAATCACTGTGTACTTTCTCTTGTTTCTATCTGTTACCAATCTTGATAAACTCATACCTTCTCTGATCACTGTTCCCCGATCTTAGACAAGTAGTTTTCTCTCTGCGAAAGTGCTGTTTTCACAGTGCTGAGTACTCCCAACTCTATCAACAATGTAGGTTTTACCAGTTTTCTAAGTCTCTCTTATTTACTTGTACTTATACTGAGAATTCTCTGTGTAATCCTCTGTAACTTCTCTAGGTAGATGAAACACTGTGTACTTTCTCTTGTTTCTATCTGTTACCAATCTTGAGAAACTCATACATTCTCTGTTCACTGTTTCCCGGTCTTAGACAAGTAGATTTCTCTCTGCGAAAGTGCTGTTTTCACAATGCTAAGTACTCCCAACTCTATCAACAATGTAGGTTTTACGAGTTTTCTAAGTCTCTCTTATTTACTTGTACTTATACTGGGAATTCTCAGTGTAAACGTCTGTAACTTCTCTAGGTAGATGAATCACTGTGTACTTTCTCTTGTTTCTATCTGTTACCAATCTTGAGAAACACATACATTCTCTGTTCACTGTTTCCCTGTCTTAGACAAGTAGATTTCACTCTGCGAAAGGGCTGTTTTCACAGTGCTAAGTACTCCCAACTCTATCAACAATGTAGGTTTTACCAGTTTTCTAAGTCTCTCTTATTTTCTTGTACTTATACTTGGAATTCTCTGTGTAAACCTCTGTAACTTGTCTACATAGATGAATCACTGTGTACTTTCTCTTGTTTCTATCTGTTACCAATCTTGAGAAACTCATACATTCTCTGTTCACTGTTTCCCGGTCTTAGACAAGTAGATTTCTTTCAGTGAAAGTGCTGTTTTCACAGTGCTAAGTACTCCCAACTCTATAAAAAATGTAGGTTTTAAAAGTTTTCTAAGTCTGTCTTACTTTCTTGTACTTATACTGGGAATTCTCTGTGTAAACCTCTGTAACTTCTCTAGGTAGATGAATCACTGTGTACTTTCTCTTGTTTCTATCTGTTACCAATCTTGAGAAACTCATACCTTCTCTTTTCACTGTTTCCCGGTCTTAGACAAGTAGATTTCTCTCTGCGGAAGTGCTGTTTTCACAGTGCTAAGTACTCCCAATTCTATCAACAATGTAAGTTTTACCAGTTTTCTAAGTCTCTCTTGTTTTCTTGTACTTATACTGGGAATTCTCTGTGTAAACCTCTGTAACTTCTCTAGGTAGATGAATCACTGTGTACTTTCTCTTGTTTCTATCTGTTACCAATCTTGAGAAACTCATACCTTCTCTTTTCACTGTTTCCCGGTCTTAGACAAGTAGATTTCTCTCTGCGGAAGTGCTGTTTTCACAGTGCTAAGTACTCCCAATTCTATCAACAATGTAAGTTTTACCAGTTTTCTAAGTCTCTCTTGTTTTCTTGTACTTATACTGGGAATTCTCTGTGTAAACCTCTGTAACTTCTCTAGGTAGATGAATCACTGTGTACTTTCTCTTGTTTCTATCTGTTACCAATCTTGAGAAACTCATACATTCTCTGTTCACTGTTTCCCGGTCTTAGACAAGTAGATTTCACTCTGCGAAAGGGCTGTTTTCACAGTGCTAAGTACTCCCAACTCTATCAACAATGTAGGTTTTACCAGTTTTCTAAGTCTCTTATTTTCTTGTACTTATACTTGGAAATCTCTGTGTAAACCTCTGTAACTTCTCTAGGTAGATGAATCACTGTGTACTTTCTCTTGTTTCTATCTGTTACCAATCTTGAGAAACTCATACATTCTCTGTTCACTGTTTCCTGGTCTTAGACAAGTAGATTTCACTCTGCGAAAGTGCTGTTTTCACAGTGCTAAGTACTCCCAACTCTATCAACAATGTAGGTTTTACCAGTTTTCTAAGTCTCTCTTATTTTCTTGTACTTATACTTGGAATACTCTGTGTAAACCTCTGTAACTTGTCTACATAGATGAATCACTGTGTACTTTCTCTTGTTTCTATCTGTTACCAATCTTGAGAAACTCATACATTCTCTGTTCACTGTTTCCTGTCTTAGAGAAGTAGATTTCTTTCTGTGAAAGTGCTGTTTTCACAGTGCTAAGTACTCCCAACTCTATGAACAATGTAGGTTTTACCAGTTTTCTAAGTCTGTCTTACTTTCTTGTACTTATACTGGGAATTCTCTGTGTAAACCTCTGTAACTTCTCTAGGTAGATGAATCACTGTGTACTTTCTCTTGTTTCTATCTGTTACCAATCTTGAGAAACTCATACATTCTCTGTTCACTGTTTCGCGGTCTTAGAGAAGTAGATTTCTTTGTGCGAAAGTGATGTTTTCACAATGCTAAGGACTCCCAACTCTATCAACAATGTTGGTTTTACCAGTTTTCTAAGTCTCTCTTATTTACTTGTACTTACACTGGGAATTCTCTGTGTATACCTCTGTAACTTCTCTAGGTAGATGAATCACTGTGTACTTTCTCTTGTTTCTATCTGTTACCAATCTTGAGAAACTCATACATGCTCTGTTCACTGTTTCCCGGTCTTAGAGAAATAAATTTCTCTCTGCGAAAGTGCTGTTTTCACAGTGCTAAGTATTCCCCAGTCTATCAACAATGTAGGTTTTACCAGTTTTCTAAGTCTCTCTTATTTTCTTGTACTTATACTTGGAATTCTCTGTGTAAACCTCTGTAACTTCTCTAGGTAGATGAATCACTATGTACTTTCTGTTGTTTCTATCTGTTACCAATCTTGATAAACTCATACCTTCTCTGATCACTGTTCCCCGGTCTTAGACAAGTAGTTTTCTCTCTGCGAAAGTGCTGTTTTCACAGTGCAGAGTACTCCCAACTCTATCAACAATGTAGGTTTTACCAGTTTACTAAGTCTCTCTTATTTTCTTGTACCTATACTGGTAATTCTCTGCGTAAACCTCTGTAACTTCTCTAGGTAGATGAATCACTGTGTACTTTTTCTTGTTTCTATCTGTTACCAATCTTGAGAAACTCATACATTCTCTGTTCACTGTTTCCCGGTCTTAGAGAAGTAGATTTCTTTGTGCGAAAGTGATGTTTTCACAATGCTAAGTACTCCCAACTCTATCAACATTGCAGGTTTTACCAGTTTCCTAAGTCTCTCTTATTTACTTCTACTTATACTGGGAATTCTCTGTGTAAACCTCTGTAACTTCTCTAGGTAGATGAATCACTGTGTACTTTCTCTTGTTTCTATCTGTTACCAATTTTGAGAAACTCATACATTCTCTGTTCACTGTTTCGCGGTCTTAGAAAAGTAGATTTCTTTGTGCTTAAGTGATGTTTTCACAATGCTAAGTACTCCCAACTCTATCAACAATGTAGGTTTTACCAGTTTTCTAAGTCTCTCTTATTTTCTTGTACTTATACTTGGAATTCTCTGTGTAAACCTCTGTAACTTGTCTACATAGATGAATCACTGTGTACTTTCTTTTGTTTCTATCTGTTACCAATCTTGAGAAACTCATACATTCTCTGTTCACTATTTCCCGGTCTTAGAGAAGTAGATTTCTCTCTGCGAAAGTGCTGTTTTCACAGTGCTAAGTACTCCCAACTCTATCAACAATGTAGGTTTTACCAGTTTTCTTAGTCTGTCTTACTTTCTTGTACTTATACTGGGAATTCTCTGTGTAAACCTCTGTAACGTCTCTAGGTAGATGAATCACTGTGTACTTTCTCTTGTTTCTATCTGTTACCAATCTTGAGAAACTCATACATTCTCTGTTCACTGTTTCCCGGTCTTAGACAAGTAGATTTCACTCTGCGAAAGGGCTGTTTTCACAGTGCTAAGTACTCCCAACTCTATCAACAATGTAGGTTTTACCAGTTTTCTAAGTCTCTCTTATTTTCTTGTACTTATACTGGGAATTCTCTGTGTAAACCTCTGTAACTTCTCTACGTAGATGAATCACTGTGTACTTTCTCTTGTTTCTATCTGTTACCAATCTTGAGAAACTCATACATTCTCTGTTCACTGTTTCGCCATCGTAGAAAAGTAGATTTCTTTGTGAGAAAGTGAAATTTTCACAATGCTAAGTACTCCCAACTCTATCAACAATGTAGGTTTTACCAGTTTTCTAAGACTCTCTTATTTACTTGTACTTATACTGGGAATTCTCAGTGTAAACCTCTGTAACTTCTCTAGGTAGATGAATCACTGTGTACTTTCTCTTGTTTCTATCTGTTACCAATCTTGAGAAACTCATACATTCTCTGTTCACTGTTTCCCGGTCTTAGACAAGTAGATTTCACTCTGCGAAAGGGCTGTTTTCACAGTGCTAAGTACTCCCAACTCTATCAACAATGTAGGTTTTACCAGTATTCTAAGTCTCTCTTATTTTCTTGTACTTATACTTGGAATTCTCTGTGTAAACCTCTGCAACTTGTCTACATAGATGAATCACTGTGTACTTTCTCTTGTTTCTATCTGTTACCAATCTTGAGAAACTCATACATTCTCTGTTCACTGTTTCCCGGTCTTAGAGAGGTAGATTTCTCTCTGCGAAAGTGCTGTTTTCACAGTGCTAAGTACTCCCAACTCTATGAACAATGTAGGTTTTACCAGTTTTCTAAGTCTGTCTTACGTTCTTGTACTTATACTGGGAATTCTCTGTGTAAACCTCTGTAACTTCTCTAGGTATATGAATCACTGTGTACTTTCTCTTGTTTCTATCTGTTACCAATCTTGAGAAACTCATACCTTCTCTTTTCACAGTTTCCCGGTCTTAGACAAGTACATTTCTCTCTGCGGAAGTGCTGTTTTCACAGTGCTAAGTACTCCCAACTCTATCAACAATGTAGGTTTTACCAGTTTTCTAAGTCTCTCTTGTTTTCTTGTACTTATACTGGGAATTCTCTGTGTAAACCTCTGTAACTTCTCTAGGTAGATGAATCACTGTGTACTTTCTCTTGTTTCTATCTGTTACCAATCTTGAGAAACTCATACATTCTCTGTTCACTGTTTCGCGGTCTTAAAGAAGTAGATTTCTTTGTGCGAAAGTGATGTTTTCACTATGCTAAGTACTCCCAACTCTATCAACAATGTAGGTTTTACCAGTTTTCTAAGTCTCTCTTATTTTCTTATACTTATACTGGGATTTCTGTGTCTAAACCTCTGTAACTTCTCTAGGTAGGTGAATCACTGTGTACTTTCTCTTGTTTCTATCTGTTACCAATCTTGAGAAACTCATACATTCTCTGTTCACTGTTTCCCGGTCTTAGACAAGTAGATTTCACTCTGCGAAAGGGCTGTTTTCACAGTGCTAAGTACTCCCAACTCTATCAACAATGTAGGTTTTACCAGTTTTCTAAGTCTCTCTTATTTTCTTGTACTTATACTTGGAATTCTCTGTGTAAAGCTCTGTAACTTGTCTACATAGATGAATCACTGTGTACTTACTCTTGTTTCTATCTGTTACCAATCTTGAGAAACTCATACATTCTCTGTTCACTGTTTCCCGGTCTTAGACAAGTAGATTTCTTTCTGTGAAAGTGCTGTTTTCACAGTGCTAAGTACTCCCAACTCTATGAAAAATGTAGGTTTTACCAGTTTTCTAAGTCTGTCTTACTTTCTTGTACTTATACTGGGAATTCTCTGTGTAAACCTCTGTAACTTCTCTAGGTAGATGAATCACTGTGTACTTTCTCTTGTTTCTATCTGTTACCAATCTTGAGAAACTCATACCTTCTCTTTTCACTGTTTCCCGGTCTTAGACAAGTAGATTTCTCTCTGCGGAAGTGCTGTTTTCACAGTGCTAAGTACTCCCAATTCTATCAACAATGTAGGTTTTACCAGTTTTCTAAGTCTCTCTTACTTTCTTGTACTTATACTGGGAATTCTCTGTGTAAACCTCTGTAACTTCTCTAGGTAGATGAATCACTGTGTACTTTCTCTTGTTTCTATCTGTTACCAATTTTGAGAAACTCATACATTCTCTGTTCACTGTTTCGCGGTCTTAGAAAAGTAGATTTCTTTGTGCTTAAGTGATGTTTTCACAATGCTAAGTACTCCCAACTCTATCAACAATGTAGGTCTTACCAGTTTTCTAAGTCTCTCTTATTTTCTTGTACTTATACTTGGAATTCTCTGTGTAAACCTCTGTAACTTGTCTACATAGATGAATCACTGTGTACTTTCTCTTGTTTCTATCTGTTACCAATCTTGAGAAACTCATACATTCTCTGTTCACTGTTTCCCGGTCTTAGAGAAGTAGATTTCTTTCTGTGAAAGTGCTGTTTTCACAGTGCTAAGTACTCCCAACTCTATGAACAATGTAGGTTTTACCAGTTTTCTTAGTCTGTCTTACTTTCTTGTACTTATACTGGGAATTCTCTGTGTAAACCTCTGTAACTTCTCTAGGTAGATGAATCACTGTGTACTTTCTCTTGTTTCTATCTGTTACCAATCTTGAGAAAATCATACCTTCTCTTTTCACTGTTTCCCGGGCTTAGACAAGTAGATTTGTCTCTGCGAAAGTGCTGTTTTCACAGTGCTAAGTACTCCCAACTCTATCAACAATGTAGGTTTTACCAGTTTTCTAAGTCTCTCTTATTTTCTTGTACTTATACTGGGATTTCTCTGTCTAAACCTCTGTAACTTCTCTAGATAGATGAATCACTGTGTACTTTCTCTTGTTTCTATCTGTTACCTATCTTGAGAAACTCATACATTCCCTGTTCACTGTTTCGCTATCTTAGAAAAGTAGATTTCTTTGTGAAAAAGTGATATTTTCACAATGCTAAGTACTCCCAACTCTATCAACAATGTAGGTTTTACCAGTTTTCTAAGTCTCTCTTATTTTCTTGTACTTATACTGGGATTTCTCTGTCTAAACCTCTGTAACTTCTCTAGGTAGGTGAATCACTGTGTACTTTCTCTTGTTTCTATCTGTTACCAATCTTGAGAAACTCATACATTCTCTGTTCACTGTTTCCCGGTCTTAGACAAGTAGATTTCACTCTGCGAAAGGGCTGTTTTCACAGTGCTAAGTACTCCCAACTCTATCAACAATGTAGGTTTTACCAGTTTTCTAAGTCTCTCTTATTTTCTTGTACTTATACTTGGAATTCTCTGTGTAAACCTCTGTAACTTGTCTACATAGATGAATCACTGTGTACTTACTCTTGTTTCTATCTGTTACCAATCTTGAGAAACTCATACATTCTCTGTTCACTGTTTCCCGGTCTTAGACATGTAGATTTCTTTCTGTGAAAGTGCTGTTTTCACAGTGCTAAGTACTCCCAACTCTATGAAAAATGTAGGTTTTACCAGTTTTCTAAGTCTGTCTTACTTTCTTGTACTTATACTGGGAATTCTCAGTGTAAACCTCTGTAACTTCTCTAGGTAGATGAATCACTGTGTACTTTCTCTTGTTTCTATCAGTTACCAATCTTGAGAAACTCATACATTCTCTGTTCACTGTTTCCCGGTCTTAGAGAAGTAGATTTCTCTCTGCGAAAGTGCTGTTTTCACAGTGCTAAGTACTCCCAACTCTATGAACAATGTAGGTTTTACCAGTTTTCTAAGTCTGTCTTACTTTCTTTTACTTATACTGGGAATTCTCTGTGTAAACCTCTGTAACTTCTCTAGGTATATGAATCACTGTGTACTTTCTCTTGTTTCTATCTGTTACCAATCTTGAGAAACTCATACCTTCTCTTTTCACTGTTTCCCGGTCTTAGACAAGTAGATTTCTCTCTGCGGAAGTGCTGTTTTCACAGTGCTAAGTACTCCCAACTCTATCAACAATGTAGGTTTTACCAGTTTTCTAAGTCTCTCTTGTTTTCTTGTACTTATACTGGGAATTCTCTGTGTAAACCTCTGTAACTTCTCTAGGTAGATGAATCACTGTGTACTTTCTCTTGTTTCTATCTGTTACCAATCTTGAGAAACTCATACATTCTCTGTTCACTGTTTCGCGGTCGTAAAGAAGTAGATTTCTTTGTGCGAAAGTGATGTTTTCACTATGCTAAGTACTCCCAACTCTATCAACAATGTAGGTTTTACCAGTTTTCTAAGTCTCTCTTATTTTCTTGTACTTATACTGGGAATTCTCTGTGTAAACCTCTGTAACTTCTCTAGGTAGATGAATCACTGTGTACTTTCTCTTGTTTCTATCTGTTACCAATCTTGAGAAAATCATACATTCTCCGTTCACTGTTTCCCGGTCTTAGACAAGTAGATTTCTCTCTGCGAAAGTGCTGTTTTCACAGTGCTAAGTACTCCCAACTCTATCAACAATGTAGGTTTTACCGGTTTTCTAAGTCTCTCTTGTTTTCTTGTACTTATACTGGGAATTCTCTGTGTAAACCTCTGTAACTTCTCTACGTAGATGAATCACTGTGTACTTTCTCTTGTTTCTATCTGTTACCTATCTTGAGAAACTCATACATTCCCTGTTCACTGTTTCGCTATCTTAGAAAAGTAGATTTCTTTGTGAAAAAGTGATATTTTCACAATGCTAAGTACTCCCAACTCTATCAACAATGTAGGTTTTACCAGTTTTCTAAGTCTCTCTTATTTACTTGTACTTATACTGGGAATTCTCAGTGTAAACCTCTGT
Organism: Heterohyrax brucei; assembly: GCA_028571685.1. NCBI lineage: Eukaryota > Metazoa > Chordata > Mammalia > Hyracoidea > Procaviidae > Heterohyrax > Heterohyrax brucei. The sequence continues at coordinate 9,038,026 of CM053155.1, read as the reverse complement.
AACTTCTCTAGGTAGGTGAATCACTGTGTACTTTCTCTTGTTTCTATCTGTTACCAATCTTGAGAAACTCATACATTCTCTGTTCACTGTTTCCCGGTCTTAGACAAGTAGATTTCACTCGGCGAAAGGGCTGTTTTCACAGTGCTAAGTACTCCCAACTCTATCAACAATGTAGGTTTTACCAGTTTTCTAAGTCTCTCTTATTTTCTTGTACTTATACTTGGAATTCTCTGTGTAAACCTCTGTAACTTGTCTACATAGATGAATCACTGTGTACTTTCTCTTGTTTCTATCTGTTACCAATCTTGAGAAACTCATACATTCTCTGTTCACTGTTTCCCGGTCTTACACAAGTAGATTTCTCTCTGCGAAAGTGCTGTTTTCACAGTGCTAAGTACTCCCAACTCTATCAACAATGTAGGTTTTACCAGTTTTCTAAGTCTCTCTTATTTTCTTGTACTTATACTGGGAATTCTCTGCGTAAATCTCTGTAACTTCTCTACGTAGATGAATCACTGTGTACTTTCTCTTGTTTCTATCAGTTACCAATCTTGAGAAACTCATACATTCTCTGTTCACTGTTTCGCGGTCTTAGAGAAGTAGATTTCTTTGTGCGAAAGTGATGTTTTCACAATGCTAAGTACTCCCAACTCTATCAACAATGTAGGTTTTACCCGTTTTCTAAGTCTCTCTTATTTTCTTGTACTTATACTGGGAATTCTCTGTGTAAACCTCTGTAACTTCTCTACATAGATGAATCACTGTGTACTTTCTCTTGTTTCTATCTGTTACCAATCTTGAGAAACTCATACATTCTCTGTTCACTGTTTCCCGGTCTTAGACAAGTAGATTTCACTCTGCGAAAGGGCTGTTTTCACAGTGCTAAGTACTCCCAACTCTATCAACAATGTAGGTTTTACCAGTTTTCTAAGTCTCTCTTATTTTCTTGTACTTATACTTGGAAGTCTCTGTGTAAACCTCTGTAACTTCTCTAGGTAGATGAATCACTGTGTACTTTCTCTTGTTTCTATCTGTTACCAATCTTGAGAAACTCATACATTCTCTGTTCACTGTTTCCCGGTCTTACACAAGTAGATTTTTCTCTGCGAAAGTGCTGTTTTCACAGGGCTAAGTACTCCCAACTCTATCAACAATGTAGGTTTTACCAGTTTTCTAAGTCTCTCTTGTTTTCTTGTGCTTATACTGGGAATTCTCTGTGTAAACCTCTGTAACTTCTCTACGTAGATGAATCACTGTGTACTTTCTCTTGTTTCTATCTGTTACCAATCTTGAGAAACTCATACATTCTCTGTTCACTGTTTCGCCATCTTAGAAAAGTAGATTTATTTGTGAGAAAGTGAAATTTTCACAATGCTAAGTACTCCCAACTCTATCAACAATGTAGGTTTTACCAGTTTTCTAAGTCTCTCTTATTTACTTGTACTTATACTGGGAATTCTCAGTGTAAACCTCTGTAACTTCTCTAGGTAGATGAATCACTGTGTACTTTCTCTTGTTTCTATCTGTTACCAATCTTGAGAAACTCATACATTCTCTGTTCACTGTTTCCCGGTCTTAGACAAGTAGATTTCACTCTGTGAAAGTGCTGTTTTCACAGTGCTAAGTACTCCCAACTCTATCAACAATGTAGGTTTTACCAGTTTTCTAAGTCTCTCTTATTTTCTTGTAGTTATAGTAGGAATTCTCTGTGTAAACCCCTGTAACTTATCTAGGTAGATGAATCACTGTGTACTTAGTCTTGTTTCTATCTGTTACCAATCTTGAGAAACTCATACCTTCTCTGTTCACAGTTTCCCGGTCTTAGACAAGTAGATTTCTCTCTGCGAAAGTGCTGTTTTCACAGTGCGAAGTACTCCCATCTCTATCAACAATGTAGGTTTTACCAGTTTTCTAAGTGTCTCTTATTTGCTTGTACTTATACTGGGAATTCTGTGTGTAAACCTCTGTAACTTCTCTAGGTAGATGAATCACTGTGTACTTTCTCTTGTTTCTATCTGTTACCAATCTTGAGAAACTCATACATTCTCTGTTCACTGTTTCGCGATCTTAGAGAAGTAGATTTCTTTGTGCGAAAGTGATGTTTTCACAATGCTAAGTACTCCCAACTCTATCAACAATGTAGGTTTTACCCGTTTTCTAAGTCTCTCTTATTTTCTTGTACTTATACTGGGATTTTTCTGTGTAAACCTCTGTAACTTCTCTAGGTAGATGAATCACTGTGTACTTTCTCTTGTTTCTGTCTGTTACCAATCTTGAGAAACTCATAGATTCTCTGTTCACTGTTTCCCGGTCTTAGACAAGTAGATTTCTCTCTGCGAAAGTGTTGTTTTCACAGTGCTATGTACTCCCAACTCTATCAACAATGTAGGTTTTACCAGTTTTCTAAGTCTCTCTTGTTTTCTTGTACTTATACTGGGAATTCTCTGTGTAAACCTCTGTAACTTCTCTACGTAGATGAATCACTGTGTACTTTCTTTTGTTTCTATCTGTTACCAATTTTGAGAAACTCATACATTCTCTGTTCACTTTTTCGCCGTCTTAGAAAAGTAGATTTCTTTGTGAGAAAGTGATATTTTCACAATGCTAAGTACTCCCAACTCTATCAACAATGTAGGTTTTACCAGTTTTCTAAGTCTCTCTTATTTACTTGTACTTATACTGGGAATTCTCAGTGTAAACCTCTGTAACTTCTCTAGGTAGATGAATCACTGTGTACTTTCTCTTGTTTCTATCTGTTACCAATCTTGAGAAACTCATACATTCTCTGTTCACTGTTTCCCGGTCTTAGACAAGTAGATTTCACTCTGCGAAAGGGCTGTTTTCACAGTGCTAAGTACTCCCAACTCTATCAACAATGTAGGTTTTACCAGTTTTCTAAGTCTCTCTTATTTTCTTGTACTTATACTTGGAAGTCTCTGTGTAAACCTCTGTAACTTCTCTAGGTAGATGAATCACTGTGTACTTTCTCTTGTTTCTATCTGTTACCAATCTTGAGAAACTCATACATTCTCTGTTCACTGTTTCCCGGTCTTACACAAGTAGATTTTTCTCTGCGAAAGTGCTGTTTTCACAGGGCTAAGTACTCCCAACTCTATCAACAATGTAGGTTTTACCAGTTTTCTAAGTCTCTCTTGTTTTCTTGTGCTTATACTGGGAATTCTCTGTGTAAACCTCTGTAACTTCTCTACGTAGATGAATCACTGTGTACTTTCTCTTGTTTCTATCTGTTACCAATCTTGAGAAACTCATACATTCTCTGTTCACTGTTTCGCCATCTTAGAAAAGTAGATTTATTTGTGAGAAAGTGAAATTTTCACAATGCTAAGTACTCCCAACTCTATCAACAATGTAGGTTTTACCAGTTTTCTAAGTCTCTCTTATTTACTTGTACTTATACTGGGAATTCTCAGTGTAAACCTCTGTAACTTCTCTAGGTAGATGAATCACTGTGTACTTTCTCTTGTTTCTATCTGTTACCAATCTTGAGAAACTCATACATTCTCTGTTCACTGTTTCCCGGTCTTAGACAAGTAGATTTCACTCTGTGAAAGTGCTGTTTTCACAGTGCTAAGTACTCCCAACTCTATCAACAATGTAGGTTTTACCAGTTTTCTAAGTCTCTCTTATTTTCTTGTAGTTATAGTAGGAATTCTCTGTGTAAACCCCTGTAACTTATCTAGGTAGATGAATCACTGTGTACTTAGTCTTGTTTCTATCTGTTACCAATCTTGAGAAACTCATACCTTCTCTGTTCACAGTTTCCCGGTCTTAGACAAGTAGATTTCTCTCTGCGAAAGTGCTGTTTTCACAGTGCGAAGTACTCCCATCTCTATCAACAATGTAGGTTTTACCAGTTTTCTAAGTGTCTCTTATTTGCTTGTACTTATACTGGGAATTCTGTGTGTAAACCTCTGTAACTTCTCTAGGTAGATGAATCACTGTGTACTTTCTCTTGTTTCTATCTGTTACCAATCTTGAGAAACTCATACATTCTCTGTTCACTGTTTCGCGATCTTAGAGAAGTAGATTTCTTTGTGCGAAAGTGATGTTTTCACAATGCTAAGTACTCCCAACTCTATCAACAATGTAGGTTTTACCCGTTTTCTAAGTCTCTCTTATTTTCTTGTACTTATACTGGGATTTTTCTGTGTAAACCTCTGTAACTTCTCTAGGTAGATGAATCACTGTGTACTTTCTCTTGTTTCTGTCTGTTACCAATCTTGAGAAACTCATAGATTCTCTGTTCACTGTTTCCCGGTCTTAGACAAGTAGATTTCTCTCTGCGAAAGTGTTGTTTTCACAGTGCTATGTACTCCCAACTCTATCAACAATGTAGGTTTTACCAGTTTTCTAAGTCTCTCTTGTTTTCTTGTACTTATACTGGGAATTCTCTGTGTAAACCTCTGTAACTTCTCTACGTAGATGAATCACTGTGTACTTTCTTTTGTTTCTATCTGTTACCAATTTTGAGAAACTCATACATTCTCTGTTCACTTTTTCGCCGTCTTAGAAAAGTAGATTTCTTTGTGAGAAAGTGATATTTTCACAATGCTAAGTACTCCCAACTCTATCAACAATGTAGGTTTTACCAGTTTTCTAAGTCTCTCTTATTTACTTGTACTTATACTGGGAATTCTCAGTGTAAACCTCTGTAACTTCTCTAGGTAGATGAATCACTGTGTACTTTCTCTTGTTTCTATCTGTTACCAATCTTGAGAAACTCATACATTCTCTGTTCACTGTTTCCCGGTCTTACACAAGTAGATTTCTCTCTGTGAAAGTGCTTTTTCACAGTGCTAAGTACTCCCAACTCTATCAACAATGTAGGTTTTACCAGTTTTCTAAGTCTCTCTTATTTTCTTGTACTTATACTGGGAATTCTGTGTGTAAACCTCTGTAACTTCTCTAGGTAGATGAATCACTGTGTACTTTCTCTTGTTTCTATCTGTTACCAATCTTCAGAAACTCATACATTCTCTGTTCACTGTTTCCCGGTCGTAGACAAGTAGATTTCTCTATGCGAAAGTGTTGTTTTCACAGTGCTAAGTACTCCCAACTCTATCAACAATGTAGGTTTTACCAGTTTTCTAAGTCTCTCTTATTTTCTTGTACTTATACTGGGAATTCTCTGTGTAAACCTCTGTAACTTCTCTAGGTAGATGAATCACTGTGTACTTTCTCTTGTTTCTATCTGTTACCAATCTTGAGAAACTCATACATTCTCTGTTCACTGTTTCCCGGTCTTAGACAAGTAGATTTCACTCTGCGAAAGGGCTGTTTTCACAGTGCTAAGTACTCCCAACTCTATCAACAATGTAGGTTTTACCAGTTTTCTAAGTCTCTCTTATTTTCTTGTACTTATACTGGGAATTCTCAGTGTAAACCTCTGTAACTTCTCTAGGTAGATGAATCACTGTGTACTTTCTCTTGTTTCTATCTGTTACCAATTTTGAGAAACTCATACATTCTCTGTTCACTGTTTCGCGGTCTTAGAAAAGTAGATTTCTTTGTGCTTAAGTGATGTTTTCACAATGCTAAGTACTCCCAACTCTATCAACAATGTAGGTTTTACCAGATTTCTAAGTCTCTCTTATTTTCTTGTACTTATACTTGGAATTCTCTGTGTAAACCTCTGTAACTTCTCTAGGTAGATGAATCACTGTGTACTTTCTCTTGTTTCTATCTGTTACCAATCTTGAGAACCTCATACATTCTCTGTTCACTGTTTCCCGGTCTTAGAGAAGTAGATTTCTTTCTGTGAAAGTGCTGTTTTCACAGTGCTAAGTACTCCCAACTCTATGAACAATGTAGGTTTTACCAGTTTTCTTAGTCTGTCTTACTTTCCTGTACTTATACTGGGAATTCTCTGTGTAAACCTCTGTAACGTCTCTAGGTAGATGAATCACTGTGTACTTTCTCTTGTTTCTATCTGTTACCAATCTTGAGAAACTCATACATTCTCTGTTCACAGTTTCGCGGTCTTAGAGAAGTAGATTTCTTTGTGCAAAAGTGATGTTTTCACAATGCTAAGTACTCCCAACTCTATCAACAATGTAGGTTTTACCCGTTTTCTAAGTCTCCCTTATTTTCTTGTACTTATACTGGGAATTCTCTTTGTAAACCTCTGTAACTTCTCTAGGTAGATGAATCACTGTGTATTTTCTCTTGTTTCTATCTGTTACCAATCTTGAGAAACTCATACATTCTCTGTTCACTGTTTCGCGGTCTTAGAGAAGTAGATTTCTTTGTGCGAAAGTGATGTTTTCACAATGCTAAGTACTCCCAACTCTATCAACAATGTAGGTTTTACCAGTTTTCTAAGTCTCTCTTATTTACTAGTAGTTATACTGCGAATTTTCTGTGTAAACCTCTGTAACTTCTCTAGGTAGATGAATCACTGTGTACTTTCTCTTGTTTGTATCTGTTACCAATCTTGAGAAACTCATACATTCTCTGTTCACTGTTTCGCGGTCTTAGAGAAGTAGATTTCTCTCTGCGAAAGTGCTTTTTCACAGTGCTAAGTACTCCCAACTCTATCAACAATGTAGGTTTTACCAGTTTTCTAAGTCTCTCTTATTTTCTTGTACTTATACTTGGAATTCTCTGTGTAAACCTCTGTAACTTCTCTAGGTAGATGAATCACTGTGTACTTTCTCTTGTTTCTAACTGTTACCAATCTTGAGAAACTCATACATTCTCTGTTCACTGTTTCCAGGTCTTAGAAAAGTAGATTTCTTTCTGTGAATGTGCTGTTTTCACAGTGCTAAGTACTCCCAACTCTATCAGCAATGTAGGTTTTACCAATTTTCTAAGTCTCTCTTATTTACTTGTACTTATACTGGGAATTCTCTGTGTAAACCTCGGTAACTTCTCTAGGTAGATGATTCACTGTGTAATTTCTCTTGTTTCTATCTGTTACCAATCTTGAGAAACTCATACATTCTCTGTTCACTGTTTTCGGGTCTTAGACAAGTAGATTTCTCTCCTCGAAAGTGCTGTTTTCACAGTGCTAAGTACTCCCAACTCTATCAACAATGTAGGTTTTACCAGTTTTCTAAGTCTCTCTTATTTTCTTGTACTTATACTTCGAATTCTCTGTGTAAACCTCTGTAACTTCTCTAGGTAGATGAATCACTGTGTACTTTCTCTTGTTTCTATCTGTTACCAATCTTGAGAAACTCATACATTCTCTGTTCACTGTTTCGCCGTCTTAGAAAAGTAGATTTCTTTGTGCGAAAGTGATATTTTCACAATGCTAAGTACTCCCATCTCTATCAACAATGTAGGTTTTACCAGTTTTCTAAATCTCTCTTATTTTCTTGTACTTATACTGGGAATTCTCAGTGTAAACCTCTGTAACTTCTCTAGGTAGATGAATCACTGTGTACTTTCTCTTGTTTCTATCTGTTACCAATCTTGAGAAACTCATACATTCTCTGTTCTCTGTTTCCCGGTCTTACACAAGTAGATTTCTCTCTGCGAAAGTGCTGTTTTCACAGTGCTAAGTACTCCCAACTCTATCAACAATGTAGGTTTTACCGGTTTTCTAAGTCTCTCTTATTTTCTTGTACTTATACTGGGAATTCTCTGCGTAAACCTCTGTAACTTCTCTACGTAGATGAATCACTGTGTACTTTCTCTTGTTTCTATAAGTTACCAATCTTGAAAAACTCATACATTCTCTGTTCACTGTTTCGCGGTCTTAGAGAAGTAGATTTCTTTGTGCGAAAGTGATGTTTTCACAATGCTAAGTACTCCCAACTCTATCAACAATGTAGGTTTTACCAGTTTTCTAAGTCTCTCTTATTTACTTGTACTTATACTGGGAATTCTCTGTGTAATCCTCTGTAACTTCTCTAGGTAGATGAATCACTGTGTACTTTCTCTTTTTTCTATCTGTTACCAATCTTGAGAAACTCATACATTCTCTGTTCAGTGTTTCGCCATCTTAGAGAAGTAGATTTCTTTGTGAGAAAGTGAAATTTTCACAATGCTAAGTACTCCCAACTCGATCAACAATGGAGGTTTTACCAGTTTTCTAAGTCTCTCTTATTTACTTGTACTTATACTGGGAATTCTCTGTGTAAACCTCTGTAATTTCTCTAGGTAGATGAATCACTGTGTACTTTCTCTTGTTTCTATCTGTTACCAATCTTGAGAAACTCATACCTTCTCTGTTCACAGTTTCCCGGTCTTAGACAAGTAGATTTCTCTCTGCGAAAGTGCTGTTTTCACAGTGCGAAGTACTCCCATCTCTATCAACAATGTAGGTTTTACCAGTTTTCTAAGTGTCTCTTATTTGCTTGTACTTATACTGGGAATTCTGTGTGTAAACCTCTGTAACTTCTCTAGGTAGATGAATCACTGTGTACTTTCTCTTGTTTCTATCTGTTACCAATCTTGAGAAACTCATACATTCTCTGTTCACTGTTTCGCGATCTTAGAGAAGTAGATTTCTTTGTGCGAAAGTGATGTTTTCACAATGCTAAGTACTCCCAACTCTATCAACAATGTAGGTTTTACCCGTTTTCTAAGTCTCTCTTATTTTCTTGTACTTATACTGGGATTTTTCTGTGTAAACCTCTGTAACTTCTCTAGGTAGATGAATCACTGTGTACTTTCTCTTGTTTTTGTCTGTTACCAATCTTGAGAAACTCATACATTCTCTGTTCACTGTTTCCCGGTCTTAGACAAGTAGATTTCTCTCTGCGAAAGTGTTGTTTTCACAGTGCTATGTACTCCCAACTCTATCAACAATGTAGGTTTTACCAGTTTTCTAAGTCTCTCTTGTTTTCTTGTACTTATACTGGGAATTCTCTGTGTAAACCTCTGTAACTTCTCTACGTAGATGAATCACTGTGTACTTTCTTTTGTTTCTATCTGTTACCAATTTTGAGAAACTCATACATTCTCTGTTCACTTTTTCGCCGTCTTAGAAAAGTAGATTTCTTTGTGAGAAAGTGATATTTTCACAATGCTAAGTACTCCCAACTCTATCAACAATGTAGGTTTTACCAGTTTTCTAACTCTCTCTTATTTACTTGTACTTATACTGGGAATTCTCAGTGTAAACCTCTGTAACTTCTCTAGGTAGATGAATCACTGTGTACTTTCTCTTGTTTCTATCTGTTACCAATCTTGAGAAACTCATACATTCTCTGTTCACTGTTTCCCGGTCTTAGAGAAGTAGATTTCACTCTGCGTAATGGCTGTTTTCACAGTGCTAAGTACTCCCAACTCTATCAACAATGTAGGTTTTACCAGTTTTCTAAGTCTCTCTTATTTTCTTGTACTTATACTTGGAAATCTCTGTGTAAACCTCTGTAACTTCTCTAGGTAGATGAATCACTGTGTACTTTCTCTTTTTTCTATCTGTTACCAATCTTGAGAAACTCATACATTCTCTGATCACTGTTTCCCGGTCTTACACAAGTAGATTTCTCTCTGCGAAAGTGCTTTTTCACAGTGCTAAGTACTCCCAACTCTATCAACAATGTAGGTTTTACCAGTTTTCTAAGTCTCTCTTATTTTCTTGTACTTATACTGGGAATTCTCTGTGTAAACCTCTGTAACTTCTCTAGGTAGATGAATCACTGTGTACTTTCTCTTGGTTCTATCTGTTACCAATCTTGAGAAACTCATAAATTCTCTGTTCACTGTTTCCCGGTCGTAGACAAGTAGATTTCTCTATGCGAAAGTGTTGTTTTCACAGTGCTAAGTACTCCCAACTCTATCAACAATGTAGGTTTTACCAGTTTTCTAAGTCTCTCTTATTTTCTTGTACTTATACTGGGAATTCTCTGTGTAAACCTCTGTAACTTCTCTAGGTAGATGAATCACTGTGTACTTTCTCTTGTTTCTATCTGTTACCAATCTTGAGAAACTCATACATTCTCTGTTCACTGTTTCCCGGTCTTAGACAAGTAGATTTCACTCTGCGAAAGGGCTGTTTTCACAGTGCTAAGTACTCCCAACTCTATCAACAATGTAGGTTTTACCAGTTTTCTAAGTCTCTCTTATTTTCTTGTACTTATACTTGGAAGTCTCTGTGTAAACCTCTGTAACTTCTTTAGATAGATGAATCACTGTGTACTTTCTCTTGTTTGTATCTGTTACCAATCTTGAAAAACTCATTCATTCTCTGTTCACTGTTTCGCCTTCTTAGAAAAGTAGATTTCTTTGTGCGAAAGTGATGTTTTCACAATGCTAAGTACTCCCAAGTCTATCAACAATGTAGGTTTTACCAGTTTTCTAAGTCTCTCTTATTTTCTTGTACTTATACTGGGAATTCTCTACGTAAACCTCGGTAACTACTCTACGTAGATAAATCACTGTGTACTTTCTCTTGTTTCTATCAGTTACCAATCTTGAGAAACTCATACATTCTCTGTTCACTGTTTCGCGGTCTTAGAGAAGTAGATTTCTTTGTGCGAAAGTGATGTTTTCACAATGCTAAGTACTCCCAACTCTATCAACAATGTAGGTTTTACCAGTTTTCTAAGTCTCTCTTATTTACTTGTATGTATACTGGGAATTCTCTGTGTAATCCTCTGTAACTTCTCTAGGTAGATGAATCACTGTGTACTTTCTCTTGTTTCTATCTGTTACCAATCTTGAGAAACTCATACATTCTCTGTTCACTGTTTCGCGATCTTAGAGAAGCAGATTTCTTTGTGCGAAAGTGATGTTTTCACAATGCTAAGTACTCCCAACTCTATCAACAATGTAGGTTTTACGAGTTTTCCTAGTCTCTCTTATTTACTTGTACTTATACTGGGAATTCTCTGTGTAAACCTCTGTAACTTCTCTAGGTAGATGAATCACTGTGTACTTTCTCTTGTTTGTATCTGTTACCAATCTTGAGAAACTCATACATTCTCTGTTCACTGTTTCGCGGTCTTAGAGAAGTAGATTTCTCTCTGCGAAAGTGCTTTTTCACAGTGCTAAGTACTCCCAACTCTATCAACAATGTAGGTTTTACCAGTTTTCTAAGTCTCTCTTATTTTCTTGTACTTATACTTGGAATTCTCTGTGTAAACCTCTGTAACTTCTCTAGGTAGATGAATCACTGTGTACTTTCTCTTGTTTCTAACTGTTACCAATCTTGAGAAACTCATACATTCTCTGTTCACTGTTTCCAGGTCTTAGAGAAGTAGATTTCTTTCTGTGAATGTGCTGTTTTCACAGTGCTAAGTACTCCCAACTCTATCAACAATGTAGGTTTTACCAATTTTCTAAGTCTCTCTTATTTACTTGTACTTATACTGGGAATTCTCTGTGTAAACCTCGGTAACTTCTCTAGGTAGATGATTCACTGTGTAATTTCTCTTGTTTCTACCTGTTACCAATCTTGAGAAACTCATACATTCTCTGTTCACTGTTTTCCAGTCTTAGACAAGTAGATTTCTCTCCTCGAAAGTGCTGTTTTCACAGTGCTAAGTACTCCCAACTCTATCAACAATGTAGGTTTTACCAGTTTTCTAAGTCTCTCTTATTTTCTTGTACTTATACTTCGAATTCTCTGTGTAAACCTCTGTAACTTCTCTAGGTAGATGAATCACTGTGTACTTTCTCTTGTTTCTATCTGTTACCAATCTTGAGAAACTCATACATTCTCTGTTCACTGTTTCGCCGTCTTAGAAAAGTAGATTTCTTTGTGCGAAAGTGATATTTTCACAATGCTAAGTACTCCCATCTCTATCAACAATGTAGGTTTTACCAGTTTTCTAAATCTCTCTTATTTTCTTGTACTTATACTGGGAATTCTCAGTGTAAACCTCTGTAACTTCTCTAGGTAGATGAATCACTGTGTACTTTCTCTTGTTTCTATCTGTTACCAATTTTGAGAAACTCATACATTCTCTGTTCACTGTTTCGCGGTCTTAGAAAAGTAGATTTCTTTGTGCTTAGGTGATGTTTTCACAATGCTAAGTACTCCCAACTCTATCAACAATGTAGGTTTTACCAGATTTCTAAGTCTCTCTTATTTTCTTGTACTTATACTTGGAATTCTCTGTGTAAACCTCTGTAACTTCTCTAGGTAGATGAATCACTGTGTACTTTCTCTTGTTTCTATCTGTTACCAATCTTGAGAACCTCATACATTCTCTGTTCACTGTTTCCCGGTCTTAGAGAAGTAGATTTCTTTCTGTGAAAGTGCTGTTTTCACAGTGCTTAGTACTCCCAACTCTATGAACAATGTAGGTTTTACCAGTTTTCTTAGTCTGTCTTACTTTCCTGTACTTATACTGGGAATTCTCTGTGTAAACCTCTGTAACGTCTCTAGGTAGATGAATCACTGTGTACTTTCTCTTGTTTCTATCTGTTACCAATCTTGAGAAACTCATACATTCTCTGTTCACAGTTTCGCGGTCTTAGAGAAGTAGATTTCTTTGTGCAAAAGTGATGTTTTCACAATGCTAAGTACTCCCAACTCTATCAACAATGTAGGTTTTACCCGTTTTCTAAGTCTCCCTTATTTTCTTGTACTTATACTGGGAATTCTCTTTGTAAACCTCTGTAACTTCTCTAGGTAGATGAATCACTGTGTATTTTCTCTTGTTTCTATCTGTTACCAATCTTGAGAAACTCATACATTCTCTGTTCACTGTTTCGCGGTCTTAGAGAAGTAGATTTCTTTGTGCGAAAGTGATGTTTTCACAATGCTAAGTACTCCCAACTCTATCAACAATGTAGGTTATACCAGTTTTCTAAGTCTCTCTTATTTACTAGTAGTTATACTGCGAATTTTCTGTGTAAACCTCTGTAACTTCTCTAGGTAGATGAATCACTGTGTACTTTCTCTTGTTTGTATCTGTTACCAATCTTGAGAAACTCATACATTCTCTGTTCACTGTTTCGCGGTCTTAGAGAAGTAGATTTCTCTCTGCGAAAGTGCTTTTTCACAGTGCTAAGTACTCCCAACTCTATCAACAATGTAGGTTTTACCAGTTTTCTAAGTCTCTCTTATTTTCTTGTACTTATACTTGGAATTCTCTGTGTAAACCTCTGTAACTTCTCTAGGTAGATGAATCACTGTGTACTTTCTCTTGTTTCTAACTGTTACCAATCTTGAGAAACTCATACATTCTCTGTTCACTGTTTCCAGGTCTTAGAGAAGTAGATTTCTTTCTGTGAATGTGCTGTTTTCACAGTGCTAAGTACTCCCAACTCTATCAACAATGTAGGTTTTACCAATTTTCTAAATCTCTCTTATTTACTTGTACTTATACTGGGAATTCTCTGTGTAAACCTCGGTAACTTCTCTAGGTAGATGATTCACTGTGTAATTTCTCTTGTTTCTATCTGTTACCAATCTTGAGAAACTCATACATTCTCTGTTCACTGTTTTCCGGTCTTAGACAAGTAGATTTCTCTCCTCGAAAGTGCTGTTTTCACAGTGCTAAGTACTCCCAACTCTATCAACAATGTAGGTTTTACCAGTTTTCTAAGTCTCTCTTATTTTCTTGTACTTATACTTCGAATTCTCTGTGTAAACCTCTGTAACTTCTCTAGGTAGATGAATCACTGTGTACTTTCTCTTGTTTCTATCTGTTACCAATCTTGAGAAACTCATACATTCTCTGTTCACTGTTTCGCCGTCTTAGAAAAGTAGATTTCTTTGTGCGAAAGTGATATTTTCACAATGCTAAGTACTCCCATCTCTATCAACAATGTAGGTTTTACCAGTTTTCTAAATCTCTCTTATTTTCTTGTACTTATACTGGGAATTCTCAGTGTAAACCTCTGTAACTTCTCTAGGTAGATGAATCACTGTGTACTTTCTCTTGTTTCTATCTGTTACCAATCTTGAGAAACTCATACATTCTCTCTTCTCTGTTTCCCGGTCTTACACAAGTAGATTTCTCTCTGCGAAAGTGCTGTTTTCACAGTGCTAAGTACTCCCAACTCTATCAACAATGTAGGTTTTACCGGTTTTCTAAGTCTCTCTTATTTTCTTGTACTTATACTGGGAATTCTCTGCGTAAACCTCTGTAACTTCTCTATGTAGATGAATCACTGTGTACTTTCTCTTGTTTCTATAAGTTACCAATCTTGAAAAACTCATACATTCTCTGTTCACTGTTTCGCGGTCTTAGAGAAGTAGATTTCTTTGTGCAAAAGTGATGTTTTCACAATGCTAAGTACTCCCAACTCTATCAACAATGTAGGTTTTACCAGTTTTCTAAGTCTCTCTTATTTACTTGTACTTATACTGGGAATTCTCTGTGTAATCCTCTGTAACTTCTCTAGGTAGATGAATCACTGTGTACTTTCTCTTTTTTCTATCTGTTACCAATCTTGAGAAACTCATACATTCTCTGTTCAGTGTTTCGCCATCTTAGAGAAGTAGATTTCTTTGTGAGAAAGTTAAATTTTCACAATGCTAAGTACTCCCAACTCGATCAACAATGGAGGTTTTACCAGTTTTCTAAGTCTCTCTTATTTACTTGTACTTATACTGGGAATTCTCTGTGTAAACCTCTGTAATTTCTCTAGGTAGATGAATCACTGTGTACTTTCTCTTGTTTCTATCTGTTACCAATCTTGAGAAACTCATACCTTCTCTGTTCACAGTTTCCCGGTCTTAGACAAGTAGATTTCTCTCTGCGAAAGTGCTGTTTTCACAGTGCGAAGTACTCCCATCTCTATCAACAATGTAGGTTTTACCAGTTTTCTAAGTGTCTCTTATTTGCTTGTACTTATACTGGGAATTCTGTGTGTAAACCTCTGTAACTTCTCTAGGTAGATGAATCACTGTGTACTTTCTCTTGTTTCTATCTGTTACCAATCTTGAGAAACTCACACATTCTCTGTTCACTGTTTCGCGATCTTAGAGAAGTAGATTTCTTTGTGCGAAAGTGATGTTTTCACAATGCTAAGTACTCCCAACTCTATCAACAATGTAGGTTTTACCCGTTTTCTAAGTCTCTCTTATTTTCTTGTACTTATACTGGGATTTTTCTGTGTAAACCTCTGTAACTTCTCTAGGTAGATGAATCACTGTGTACTTTCCCTTTGTTTCTGTCTGTTACCAATCTTGAGAAACTCATACATTCTCTGTTCACTGTTTCCCGGTCTTAGACAAGTAGATTTCTCTCTGCGAAAGTGTTGTTTTCACAGTGCTATGTACTCCCAACTCTATCAACAATGTAGGTTTTACCAGTTTTCTAAGTCTCTCTTGTTTTCTTGTACTTATACTGGGAATTCTCTGTGTAAACCTCTGTAACTTCTCTACGTAGATGAATCACTGTGTACTTTCTTTTGTTTCTATCTGTTACCAATTTTGAGAAACTCATACATTCTCTGTTCACTTTTTCGCCGTCTTAGAAAAGTAGATTTCTTTGTGAGAAAGTGATATTTTCACAATGCTAAGTACTCCCAACTCTATCAACAATGTAGGTTTTACCAGTTTTCTAACTCTCTCTTATTTACTTGTACTTATACTGGGAATTCTCAGTGTAAAACTCTGTAACTTCTCTAGGTAGATGAATCACTGTGTACTTTCTCTTGTTTCTATCTGTTACCAATCTTGAGAAACTCATACATTCTCTGTTCACTGTTTCCCGGTCTTAGAGAAGTAGATTTCACTCTGCGTAATGGCTGTTTTCACAGTGCTAAGTACTCCCAACTCTATCAACAATGTAGGTTTTACCAGTTTTCTAAGTCTCTCTTATTTTCTTGTAGTTATACTTGGAAATCTCTGTGTAAACCTCTGTAACTTCTCTAGGTAGATGAATCAATGTGTACTTTCTCTTTTTTCTATCTGTTACCAATCTTGAGAAACTCATACATTCTCTGTTCACTGTTTCCCGGTCTTACACAAGTAGATTTCTCTCTGCGAAAGTGCTTTTTCACAGTGCTAAGTACTACCAACTCTATCAACAATGTAGGTTTTACCAGTTTTCTAAGTCTCTCTTATTTTCTTGTACTTATACTGGGAATTCTCTGTGTAAACCTCTGTAACTTCTCTAGGTAGATGAATCACTGTGTACTTTCTCTTGTTTCTATCTGTTACCAATCTTGAGAAACTCATACATTCTCTGTTCACTGTTTCCCGGTCGTAGACAAGTAGATTTCTCTATGCGAAAGTGTTGTTTTCACAGTGCTAAGTACTCCCAACTCTATCAACAATGTAGGTTTTACCAGTTTTCTAAGTCTCTCTTATTTTCTTGTACTTATACTGGGAATTCTCTGTGTAAACCTCTGTAACTTCTCTAGGTAGATGAATCACTGTGTACTTTCTCTTGTTTCTATCTGTTACCAATCTTGAGAAACTCATACATTCTCTGTTCACTGTTTCCCGGTCTTAGACAAGTAGATTTCACTCTGCGAAAGGGCTGTTTTCACAATGCTAAGTACTCCCAACTCTATCAACAATGTAGGTTTTACCAGTTTTCTAAGTCTCTCTTATTTTCTTGTACTTATACTTGGAAGTCTCTGTGTAAACCTCTGTAACTTCTTTAGATAGATGAATCACTGTGTACTTTCTCTTGTTTGTATCTGTTACCAATCTTGAAAAACTCATTCATTCTCTGTTCACTGTTTCGCCTTCTTAGAAAAGTAGATTTCTTTGTGCGAAAGTGATGTTTTCACAATGCTAAGTACTCCCAAGTCTATCAACAATGTAGGTTTTACCAGTTTTCTAAGTCTCTCTTATTTTCTTGTACTTATACTGGGAATTCTCTGCGTAAACCTCGGTAACTACTCTACGTAGATAAATCACTGTGTACTTTCTCTTGTTTCTATCAGTTACCAATCTTGAGAAACTCATACATTCTCTGTTCACTGTGTCGCGGTCTTAGAGAAGTAGATTTCTTTGTGCGAAAGTGATGTTTTCACAATGCTAAGTACTCCCAACTCTATCAACAATGTAGGTTTTACCAGTTTTCTAAGTCTCTCTTATTTACTTGTATGTATACTGGGAATTCTCTGTGTAATCCTCTGTAACTTCTCTAGGTAGATGAATCACTGTGTACTTTCTCTTGTTTCTATCTGTTACCAATCTTGAGAAACTCATACATTCTCTGTTCACTGTTTCGCGATCTTAGAGAAGCAGATTTCTTTGTGGGAAAGTGATGTTTTCACAATGCTAAGTACTCCCAACTCTATCAACAATGTAGGTTTTACGAGTTTTCCTAGTCTCTCTTATTTACTTGTACTTATACTGGGAATTCTCTGTGTAAACCTCTGTAACTTCTCTAGGTAGATGAATCACTGTGTACTTTCTCTTGTTTCTATCTGTTACCAATCTTGAGAAACTCATACATTCTCTGTTCACTGTTTCGCGGTCTTAGAGAAGTAGATTTCTTTGTGCGAAAGTGATGTTTTCACAATGCTAAGTACTCCCAACTCTATCAACAATGTAGGTTTTACCAGTTTTCCAAGTCTCTCTTATTTACTTGTACTTATACTGGGAATTCTCAGTGTAAACCTCTGTAACTTCTCTAGGTAGATGAATCACTGTGTACTTTCTCTTGTTTCTATCTGTTACCAATCTTGAGAAACTCATACATTCTCTGTTAACTGTTTCCCGGTCTTAGACAAGTAGATTTCACTCTGCGAAAGGGCTGTTTTCACAGTGCTAAGTACTCCCAACTACATCAACAATATAGGTTTTACCCGTTTTCTAAGTCTCCCTTATTTTCTTGTACTTATACTGGGAATTCTCTTTGTAAACCTCTGTAACTTCTCTAGGTAGATGAATCACTGTGTACTTTCTCTTGTTTCTATCTGTTACCAATCTTGAGAAACTCATACATTCTCTGTTCACTGTTTCGCGGTCTTAGAAAAGTAGATTTCTTTGTGCTTAAGTGATGTTTTCACAATGCTAAGTACTCCCAACTCTATCAACAATGTAGGTTTTACCAGTTTTCTAAGTCTCTCTTATTTTCTTGTACTTATACTTGGAATTCTCTGTGTAAACCTCTGTAACTTCTCTACATAGATGAATCACTGTGTACTTTTTCTTGTTTCTATCTGTTACCAATCTTGAGAAACTCATACATTCTCTGTTCACTGTTTCCCGGACTTAGAGAAGTAGATTTATTTCTGTGAAAGTGCTGTTTTCACAGTGCTAAGTACTCCCAACTCTATGAACAATGTAGGTTTTACCAGTTTTCCAAGTCTGTCTTAGTTTCTTGTACTTATACTGGGAATTCTCTGTGTAAACCTCTGTAACGTCTCTAGGTAGATGAATCACTGTGTACTTTCTCTTGTTTCTATCTGTTACCAATCTTGAGAAACTCATACCTTCTCTTTTCACTGTTTCCCGGTCTTAGACAAGTAGATTTCTCTCTGCGAAAGTGCTGTTTTCACAGTGCTAAGTACTCCCAACTCTATCACCAATGTAGGTTTTACCAGTTTTCTAAGTCTCTCTTGTTTTCTTGTACTTATACTGGGAATTCTCTGCGTAAGCCTCTGTAACTTCTCTACGTAGATGAATCGCTGTGTACTTTCTCTTGTTTCTATCTGTTATCAATCTTGAGAAACTCATACATTCTCTTTTCACTGTTTCGCCGTCTTAGAAAAGTAGATTTCTTTGTGCGAAAGTGATATTTTCACAATGCTAAGTACTCCCAACTCTATCAACAATGTAGGTTTTACCAGTTTTCTAAGTCTCTCTTATTTACTTGTACTTATACTGGGAATAATCAGTGTAAACCTCTGTAACTTCTCTAGGTAGATGAATCACTGTGTACTTTCTCTTGTTTCTATCTGTTACCAATCTTGAGAAACTCATACATTCTCTGTTCACTGTTTCCCGGTCTTAGACAAGTAGATTTCACTCTGCGAAAGGGCTGTTTTCACAGTGCTAAGTTCTCCCAACTCTATCAACAATGTAGGTTTTACCAGTTTTCTAAGTCTCTCTTATTTTCTTGTACTTATACTGGGAATTCTCTGCGTAAACCTCTGTAAATTCTCTACGTAGATGAATGACTGTGTACTTTCTCTTGTTTCTATCTGTTACCAATCTTGAGAAACTCATACATTCTCTGTTCACTGTTTCGCGGTCTTAGAGAACTAGATTTCTTTGTGCGAAAGTGATGTTTTCACAATGCTAAGTACTCCCAACTCTATCAACAATGTAGGTTTTACCAGTTTTCTAAGTCTCTCTTATTTACTTGTACTTATACTGGGAATTCTCTGTGTAATCCTCTGTTACTTCTCTAGGTAGATGAATCACTGTGTACTTTCTCTTGTTTCTATCTGTTACCAATCTTGAGAAACTCATACATTCTCTGTTCACTGTTTCCCGGTCTTAGACAAGTAGATTTCTCTCTGCGAAAGTGCTGTTTTCACAATGCTAAGTACTCCCAACTCTATCAACAATGTAAGTTTTACGAGTTTTCTAAGTCTCTCTTATTTACTTGTACTTATACTGGGAATTCTCTGTGTAAACCTCTGTAACTTCTCTAGGTAGATGAATCACTGTGTACTTTCTCTTGTTTCTATCTTTTACCAATCTTGAGAAACTCATACATTCTCTTTTCACTGTTTCCCGGTCTTACACAAGTAGATTTCTCTCTGCGAAAGTGCTGTTTTCACAGTGCTAAGTACTCCCAACTCTATCAACAATGTAGGTTTTACCAGTTTTCTAAGTCTCTCTTATTTTCTTGTACTTATACTGGGAATTCTCTGCGTAATCCTCTGTAACTTCTCTACGTAGATGAATCACTGTGTATTTTCTCTTGTTTCTATCAGTTACCAATCTTGAGAAACTCATACATTCTCTGTTCACTGTTTCGCGGTCTTAGATAAGTAGATTTCTTTGTGCGAAAGTGATGTTTTCACAATGCTAAGTACTCCCAACTCTATCAACAATGTAGGTTTTACCAGTTTTCTAAGTCTCTCTTATTTACTTGTACTTATACTGGGAATTCTCTGTGTAATCCTCTGTAACTTCTCTAGGTAGATGAATCACTGTGTACATTCTCTTGTTTCTATCTGCTACCAATCTTGAGAAACTCATACATTCTCTGTTCACTGTTTCGCGATCTTAGAAAAGTAGATTTCTTTGTGAGAAAGTGAAATTTTCACAATGCTAAGTACTCCAAACTCTATGAACAATGTAGGTTTTACCAGTTTTCTAAGTCTCTCTTATTTACTTCTACTTATACTGGGAATTCTCAGTGTAAACCTCTGTAACTTCTCTAGGTAGATGAATCACTGTGTACTTTCTCTTGTTTCTATCTGTTACCAATCTTGAGAAACTCATACATTCTCTGTTCACTGTTTCCCGGTCTTAGACAAGTAGATTTCACTCTGCGAAAGTGCTGTTTTCACAATGCTAAGTACTCCCAACTCTATCAACAATGTAGGTTTTACCAGTTTTCTAAGTCTCTCTTATTTTCTTGTACTTATACTTGGAATTCTCTGTGTAAACCTCTGTAACTTGTCTACATAGATGAATCACTGTGTACTTTCTCTTGTTTCTATCTGTTACCAATCTTGAGAAACTCATACATTCTCTGTTCACTGTTTCCCGGTCTTAGACAAGTAGATTTCTTTCTGTGAAAGTGCTGTTTTCACAGTGCTAAGTACTCCCAACTCTATGAAAAATGTAGGTTTTACCAGTTTTCTAAGTCTGTCTTACTTTCTTGTAATTATACTGGGAATTCTCTGTGTAAACCTCTGTAACTTCTCTAGGTAGATGAATCACTGTGTACTTTCTCTTGTTTCTATCTGTTACCAATCTTGAGAAACTCATACCTTCTCTTTTCACTGTTTCCCGGTCTTAGACAAGTAGATTTCTCTCTGCGGAAGTGCTGTTTTCACAGTGCAAAGTACTCCCAATTCTATCAACAATGTAGGTTTTACCAGTTTTCTAAGTCTCTCTTGTTTTCTTGTACTTATACTGGGAATTCTCTGTGTAAACCTCTGTAACTTCTCTAGGTAGATGAATCACTGTGTACTTTCTCTTGCTTCTATCTGTTACCAATCTTGAGAAACTCATACATTCTCTGTTCACTGTTTCCCGGTCTTAGACAAGTAGATTTCACTCTGCGAAAGTGCTGTTTTCACAGTGCTAATTACTCCCAACTCTATCAACAGTGTAGGTTTTTCCAGTTTTCTAAGTCTCTCTTATTTTCTTGTACTTATACTTGGAATTCTCTGTGTAAACCTCTGTAACTTGTCTACATAGATGAATCACTGTGTACTTTCTCTTGTTTCTATCTGTTACCAATCTTGAGAAACTCATACATTCTCTGTTCACTGTTTCCTGTCTTAGAGAAGTAGATTTCTTTCTGTGAAAGTGCTGTTTTCACAGTGCTAAGTACTCCCAACTCTATGAACAATGTAGGTTTTACCAGTTTTCTAAGTCTGTCTTACTTTCTTGTACTTATACTGGGAATTCTCTGTGTAAACCTCTGTAACTTCTCTAGGTAGATGAATCACTGTGTACTTTCTGTTGTTTCTATCTGTTACCAATCTTGAGAAACTCATACCTTCTCTTTTCACTGTTTCCCGGTCTTAGACAAGTAGATTTCTCCCTGCGAAAGTGCTGTTCTCACACTGCTAAGTACTCCCAACTCTATCAACAATGTAGGTTTTACCCGTTTTCTAAGTCTCCCTTATTTTGTTGTACTTATACTGGGAATTCTCTTTGTAAACCTCTGTAACATCTCTAGGTAGATGAATCACTGTGTACTTTCTCTTGTTTCTATCTGTTACCAATCTTGAGAAACTCATACATTCTCTGTCCACTGTTTCGCGGTCTTAGAGAAGTAGATTTCTTTGTGCGAAAGTGATGTTTTCACAATGCTAAGTACTCCCAAGTCTATCAACAATGTAGGTTTTACCAGTTTTCTAAGTCTCCCTTATTTACTTGTACTTATACTGGGAATTCTCTGTGTAAACCTCTGTAACTTCTCTAGGTAGAGGAATCACTGTGTACTTTCTCTTGTTTCTATCTGTTACCAATCTTGAGAAACTCATACATTCTCTGTTCACTGTTTCCCGGTCTTAGACAAGTAGATTTCTCTCTGCGAAAGTGCTGTTTTCACAGTGCTAAGTACTCCCAACTCTATCAACAATGTAGGTTTTACCAGTTTTCTAAGTCTCTCTTATTTTCTTGTACTTATACTGGTAATTCTCTGTGTAAACCTCTGTAACTTCTCTAGGTAGATGAATCACTGTGTACTTTCTCTTGTTTGTATCTGTTACCAATCTTGAGAAACTCATACATTCTCTGTTCACTGTTTAACGGTCTTAGACAAGTAGATTTCTCTCTGCGAAAGTGCTGTTTTCACAGTGCTAAGTACTCCCAACTCTATCAACAATGTAGGTTTTACCAGATTTCTAAGTCTCTCTTATTTTCTTGTACTTATACTTCGAATTCTCTGTGTAAACCTCTGTAACTTCTCTAGGTAGATGAATCACTGTGTACTTTCTCTTGTTTCTATCTGTTACCAATCTTGAGAAACTCATACATTCTCTGTTCACTGTTTCCCGTCGTAGACAAGTAGATTTCTCTATGCGAAAGTGCTGTTTTCACAGTGCTAAGTACTCCCAACTCTATCAACAATGTAGGTTTTACCAGTTTTCTAAGTCACTCTTATTTTCTTGTACTTATACTGGTAATTCTCTGTGTAAACCTCTGTAACTTCTCTAGGTAGATGAATCACTGTGTACTTTCTCTTGTTTCTATCTGTTACCAATTTTGAGAAACTCATACATTCTCTGTTCACTGTTTCGCGGTCTTAGAAAAGTAGATTTCTTTGTGCTTAAGTGATGTTTTCACAATGCTAAGTACTCCCAACTCTATCAACAATGTAGGTTTTACCAGTTTTCTAAGTCTCTCTTATTTACTAGTAGTTATACTGCGAATTTTCTGTGTAAACCTCTGTAACTTCTCTAGGTAGATGAATCACTGTGTACTTTCTCTTGTTTGTATCTGTTACCAATCTTGAGAAACTCATACATTCTCTGTTCACTTTTTCGCCTTCTTAGAAAAGTAGATTTCTTTTTGTGAAAGTAATGTTTTCACAATGCTAAGTACTCCCAACTCTATCAACAATGTTGGTTTTACCAGTTTTCTAAGTCTCTCTTATTTACTTGTACTTATACTGGGAATTCTCTGTGTAAACCTCTGTAACTTCTCTAGGTAGATGAATCACTGTGTACTTTCTCTTGTTTCTATCTGTTACCAATCTTGAGAAACACATACATTCTCTGTTCACTATTTCGCGGTCTTAGAGAAGTAGATTTCTTTGTGCGAAAGTGATGTTTTCACAATGCTAAGTACTCCCAACTCTATCAACAATGTAGGTTTTACCAGTTTTTTAAGTCTCTCGTATTTACTTGTACTTATACTGAGAATTCTCTGTGTAAACTTCTGTAACTTCTCTAGGTAGATGAATCACTGTGTACTTTCTCTTGTTTCTATCTGTTATCAATCTTGAGAAACTCATACATTCTCTGTTCACTGTTTCGCGGTCTTAGAGAAGTAGATTTCTCTCTGCGAAAGTGCTTTTTCACAGTGCTAAGTACTCCCAACTCTATCAACAATGTAGGTTTTACCAGTTTTCTAAGTCTCTCTTATTTTCTTGTACTTATACTTGGAATTCTCTGTGTAAACCTCTGTAACTTCTCTAGGTAGATGAATCACTGTGTACTTTCTCTTGTTTCTAACTGCTACCAATCTTGAGAAACTCATACATTCTCTGTTCACTGTTTCCAGGTCTTAGAGAAGTAGATTTCTTTCTGTGAATGTGCTGTTTTCACAGTGCTAAGTACTCCCAACTCTATCAACAATGTAGGTTTTACCAATTTTCTAAGTCTCTCTTATTTACTTGTACTTATACTGGGAATTCTCTGTGTAAACCTCGGTAACTTCTCTAGGTAGATGATTCACTGTGTAATTTCTCTTGTTTCTATCTGTTACCAATCTTGAGAAACTCATACATTCTCTGTTCACTGTTTTCCGGTCTTAGACAAGTAGATTTCTCTCCTCGAAAGTGCTGTTTTCACAGTGCTAAGTACTCCCAACTCAATCAACAATGTAGGTTTTACCAGTTTTCTAAGTCTCTCTTATTTTCTTGTACTTATACTTCGAATTCTCTGTGTAAACCTCTGTAACTTCTCTAGGTAGATGAATCACTGTGTACTTTCTCTTGTTTCTATCTGTTACCAATCTTGAGAAACTCATACATTCTCTGTTCACTGTTTCGCCGTCTTAGAAAAGTAGATTTCTTTGTGCAAAAGTGATATTTTCACAATGCTAAGTACTCCCATCTCTATCAACAATGTAGGTTTTACCAGTTTTCTAAATCTCTCTTATTTTCTTGTACTTATACTGGGAATTCTCAGTGTAAACCTCTGTAACTTCTCTAGGTAGATGAATCACTGTGTACTTTCTCTTGTTTCTATCTGTTACCAATTTTGAGAAACTCATACATTCTCTGTTCACTGTTTCGCGGTCTTAGAAAAGTAGATTTCTTTGTGCTTAAGTGATGTTTTCACAATGCTAAGTACTCCCAACTCTATCAACAATGTAGGTTTTACCAGATTTCTAAGTCTCTCTTATTTTCTTGTACTTATACTTGGAATTCTCTGTGTAAACCTCTGTAACTTCTCTAGGTAGATGAATCACTGTGTACTTTCTCTTGTTTGTATCTGTTACCAATCTTGAGAAACTCATACATTCTCTGTTCACTTTTTCGCCTTCTTAGAAAAGTAGATTTCTTTGTGTGAAAGTAATGTTTTCACAATGCTAAGTACTCCCAACTCTATCAACAATGTTGGTTTTACCAGTTTTCTAAGTCTCTCTTATTTACTTGTACTTATACTGGGAATTCTCTGTGTAAACCTCTGTAACTTCTCTAGGTAGATGAATCACTGTGTACTTTCTCTTGTTTCTATCTGTTACCAATCTTGAGAAACACATACATTCTCTGTTCACTATTTCGCGGTCTTAGAGAAGTAGATTTCTTTGTGCGAAAGTGATGTTTTCACAATGCTAAGTACTCCCAACTCTATCAACAATGTAGGTTTTACCAGTTTTCTAAGTCTCTCGTATTTACTTGTACTTATACTGAGAATTCTCTGTGTAAACTTCTGTAACTTCTCTAGGTAGATGAATCACTGTGTACTTTCTCTTGTTTCTATCTGTTATCAATCTTGAGAAACTCATACATTCTCTGTTCACTGTTTCGCGGTCTTAGAGAAGTAGATTTCTCTCTGCGAAAGTGCTTTTTCACAGTGCTAAGTACTCCCAACTCTATCAACAATGTAGGTTTTACCAGTTTTCTAAGTCTCTCTTATTTTCTTGTACTTATACTTGGAAATCTCTGTGTAAACCTCTGTAACTTCTCTAGGTAGATGAATCACTGTGTACTTTCTCTTGTTTCTAACTGTTACCAATCTTGAGAAACTCATACATTCTCTGTTCACTGTTTCCAGGTCTTAGAGAAGTAGATTTCTTTCTGTGAATGTGCTGTTTTCACAGTGCTAAGTACTCCCAACTCTATCAACAATGTAGGTTTTACCAATTTTCTAAGTCTCTCTTATTTACTTGTACTTATACTGGGAATTCTCTGTGTAAACCTCGGTAACTTCTCTAGGTAGATGATTCACTGTGTAATTTCTCTTGTTTCTATCTGTTACCAATCTTGAGAAACTCATACATTCTCTGTTCACTGTTTTCCGGTCTTAGACAAGTAGATTTCTCTCCTCGAAAGTGCTGTTTTCACAGTGCTAAGTACTCCCAACTCTATCAACAATGTAGGTTTTACCAGTTTTCTAAGTCTCTCTTATTTTCTTGTACTTATACTTCGAATTCTCTGTGTAAACCTCTGTAACTTCTCTAGGTAGATGAATCACTGTGTACTTTCTCTTGTTTCTATCTGTTACCAATCTTGAGAAACTCATACATTCTCTGTTCACTGTTTCCCGGTCGTAGACAAGTAGATTTCTCTATGCGAAAGTGCTGTTTTCACAGTGCTTAGTACTCCCAACTCTATCAACAATGTAGGTTTTACCAGTTTTCCAAGTCTCTCTTGTTTTCTTGTGCTTATACTGGGAATTCTCTGTGTAAACCTCTGTAACTTCTCTACGTAGATGAATCACTGTGTACTTTCTCTTGTTTCTATCTGTTACCAATCTTGAGAAACTCATACATTCTCTGTTCACTGTTTCGCCATCTTAGAAAAGTAGATTTCTTTGTGAGAAAGTGAAATTTTCACAATGCTAAGTACTCCCAACTCTATCAACAATGTAGGTTTTACCAGTTTTCTAAGTCTCTCTTATTTACTTGTACTTATACTGGGAATTCTGTGTGTAAACCTCTGTAACTTCTCTAGGTAGATGAATCACTGTGTACTTTCTCTTGTTTCTATCTGTTACCAATCTTGAGAAACTCATACATTCTCTGTTCACTGTTTCCCGGTCTTAGACAAGTAGATTTCACTCTGCGAAAGTGCTGTTTTCACAGTGCTAATTATTCCCAACTCTATCAACAATGTAGGTTTTACCTGTTTTCTAAGTCTCTCTTATATTCTTGTACTTATACTTGGAATTCTCTGTGTAAACCTCTGTAACTTGTCTACATAGATGAATCACTGTGTACTTTCTCTTGTTTCTATCTGTTACCAATATTGAGAAACTCATACATTCTCTGTTCACTGTTTCCTGTCTTAGAGAAGTAGATTTCTTTCTGTGAAAGTGCTGTTTTCACAGTGCTAAGTACTCCCAACTCTATGAACAATGTAGGTTTTACCAGTTTTCTAAGTCTGTCTTACTTTCTTGTACTTATACTGGGAATTCTCTGTGTAAAGCTCTGTAACTTCTCTAGGTAGATGAATCACTGTGTACTTTCTCTTGTTTCTATCTGTTACCAATCTTGAGAAACTCATACATTCTCTGTTCACTGTTTCCCGGTCTTAGAGAAGTAGATTTCTTTGTGCGAAAGTGATGTTTTCACAATGCTAAGTACTCCCAACTCTATCAACAATGTAGGTTTTACCAGTTTTCTAAGTCTCTCTTACTTTCTTGTACTTATACTGGGAATTCTCTGTGTAAACCTCTGTAACTTCTCTATGTAGATGAATCACTGTGTACTTTATCTTGTTTCTATCTGTTACCAATCTTGAGAAACTCATACATTCTCTGTTCACTGTTTCGCGGTCGTAGAAAAGTAGATTTCTTTGTGCGAAAGTGATGTTTTCACAATGCTAAGGACTCCCAACTCTATCAACAATGTTGGTTTTACCAGTTTTCTAAGTCTCTCTTATTTACTTGTACTTACACTGGGAATTCTCTGTGTATACCTCTGTAACTTCTCTAGGTAGATGAGTCACTGTGTAGTTTCTCTTGTTTCTATCTGTTACCAATCTTGAGAAACTCATACATTCTCTGTCCACTGTTTCGCGGTCTTAGAGAAGTAGATTTCTTTGTGTGAAAGTGATGTTTTCACAATGCTAAGTACTCCCAACTCTATCAACAATGTAGGTTTTACCAGATTTCTAAGTCTCTCTTATTTTCTTGTACTTATACTTCGAATTCTCAGTGTAAACCTCTGTAACTTCTCTAGGTAGATGAATCACTGTGTACTTTCTCTTGTTTCTATCTGTTACCAATTTTGAGAAACTCATACATTCTCTGTTCACTGTTTCGCGGTCTTAGAAAAGTAGATTTCTTTGTGCTTAAGTGATGTTTTCACAATGCTAAGTACTCCCAACTCTATCAACAATGTAGGTTTTACCACTTTTCTAAGTCTCTCTTATTTTCTTGTACTTATACTTCGAATTCTCTGTGTAAACCTCTGTAACTTGTCTACATAGATGAATCACTGTGTACTTTCTCTTGTTTCTATCTGTTACCAATCTTGAGAAACTCATACATTCTCTGTTCACTGTTTCGCCGTCTTAGAAAAGTAGATTTCTTTGTGCGAAAGTTATATTTTCACAATGCTAAGTACTCCCAACTCTATCAACAATGTAGGTTTTACCAGTTTTCTAAGTCTCTCTTATTTTCTTGTACTTATACTTCGAATTCTCTGTGTAAACCTCTGTAACTTGTCTACATAGATGAATCACTGTGTACTTTCTCTTGTTTCTATCTGTTACCAATCTTGAGAAACTCATACATTCTCTGTTCACTGTTTCGCCGTCTTAGAAAAGTAGATTTCTTTGTGCGAAAGTTATATTTTCACAATGCTAAGTACTCCCAACTCTATCAACAATGTAGGTTTTACCCGTTTTCTAAGTCTCTCTTACTTTCTTGTACTTATACTGGGAATTCTCTGTGTAAACCTCTGTAACTTCTCTAGGTAGATGAATCACTGTGTACTTTCTCTTGTTTCTATCTGTTACCAATCTTGAGAAACTCATACATTGTATGTTCACTGTTTCCCGGTCTTACACAAGTAGATTTCTCTCTGCGAAAGTGCTGTTTTCACAGTGCTAAGTACTCCCAACTCTATCAACAATGTAGGTTTTACCAGTTTTCTAAGTCTCTCTTATTTTCTTGTACTTATACTGGGAATTCTCTGCGTAAACCTCTGTAACTTCTCTACGTAGATGAATCACTGTGTACTTTCTCTTGTTTCTATCAGTTACCAATCTTGAGAAACTCATACATTCTCTGTTCACTGTTTTGCGGTCTTAGAGAAGTAGATTTCTTTGTGCGAAAGTGATGTTTTCACAATGCTAAGTACTCCCAACTCTATCAACAATGTAGGTTTTACCAGTTTTCTAAGTCTCTCTTATTTACTTGTACTTATACTGGGAATTCTCTGTGTAATCCTCTGTAACTTCTCTAGGTAGATGAATCACTGTGTACTTTCTCTTGTTTCTATCTGTTACCAATCTTGAGAAACTCATACATTCTCTGTTCACTGTTTCGCGATCTTAGAGAAGTACATTTCTTTGTGCGAAAGTGATGTTTTCACAATACTAAGTACTCCCAACTCTATCAACAATGTAGGTTTTACGAGTTTTCTAAGTCTCTCTTATTTACTTGTACTTATACTGGGAATTCTCTGTGTAAACCTCTGTAACTTCTCTAGGTAGATGAATCACTGTGTACCCTCTCTTGTTTCTATCTGTTACCAATCTTGAGAAACTCATACATTCTCTCTTCACTGTTTCCCGGTCTTAGACAAGTAGATTTCTCTCTGCGAAAGTGCTGTTTTCACAGTGCTAAGTACTCCCAACTCTATCAACAATGTAGGTTTTACCAGTTTTCTAAGTCTCTCTTGTTTTCTTGTGCTCATACTGGGAATTCTCTGTGTAAACCTCTGTAACTTCTCTAGGTAGATGAATCACTGTGTACTTTCTCTTGTTTCTATCTGTTACCAATCTTGAGAAATTCATACATTCTCTGTTCACTGTTTCGCCATCTTAGAAAAGTAGATTTCTTTGTGAGAAAGTGAAATTTTCACAATGCTAAGTACTCCAAAGTCTATCAACAATGTAGGTTTTACCAGTTTTCTAAGTCTCTCTTATTTACTTGTACTTATACTGGGAATTCTCTGTGTAAACCTCTGTAACTTCTCTACGTAGATGAATCACTGTGTACTTTCTCTTGTTTTTATCTGTTACCAATCTTGAGAAACTCATACATTCTCTGTTCACTGTTTCCCGGTCTTAGACAAGTAGATTTCACTGTGCGAAAGTGCTGTTTTCACAGTGCTAAGTACTCCCAACTCTATCAACAATGTAGGTTTTACCAATTTTCTAAGTCTCTCTTATATTCTTGTACTTATACTTGGAATTCTCTGTGTAAACCTCTGTAACTTGTCTACATAGATGAGTCACTGTGTACTTTCTCTTGTTTCTATCTGTTACCAATCTTGAGAAACTCATACATTCTCTGTTCACTGTTTCCCGGTCTTAGACAAGTAGATTTCTTTCTGTGAAAGTGCTGTTTTCACAGTGCTAAGTACTCCCAACTCTATGAAAAATGTAGATTTTACCAGTTTTCTAAGTCTGTCTTACTTTCTTGTACTTATACTGGGAATTCTCTGTGTAAACCTCTGTAACTTCTCTAGGTAGATGAATCACTGTGTACTTTCTCTTGTTTCTATCTGTTACCAATCTTGAGAAATTCATACATTCTCTGTTCACTGTTTCGCGGTCTTATAAAAGTAGATTTCTTTGTGCGAAAGTGACGTTTTCACAATGCTAAGGACTCCCAACTCTATCAACAATGTTGGTTTTACCAGTTCTCTAAGTCTCTCTTATTTACTTGTACTTACACTGGGAATTCTCTGTGTATACCTCTGTAACTTCTCTAGGTAGATGAATCACTGTGTACTTTCTCTTGTTTCTATCTGTTACCAATCTTGAGAAACTCATACATTCTCTGTTCACTGTTTCGCGGTCTTAGAGAAGTAGATTTCTTTGTGCGAAAGTGATGTTTTCACAATGCTAAGTACTCCCAACTCTATCAACAATGGAGGTTTTACGAATTTTCTAAGTGTCTCTTATTTACTTGTACTTATACTGGGAATTCTCTGTGTAAACCTCTGTAACTTCTCTATTTAGATGAATCACTGTGTACTTTCTCTTGTTTCTATCTGTTACCAATCTTGAGAAACTCATACATTCTCTGTTCACTGTTTCGCGGTCTTAGACAAGTAGATTTCTCTCTGCGAAAGTGCTGTTTTCACAATGCTAAGTACTCCCAACTCTATCAACAATGTAGCTTTTACCAGTTTTCTAAGTCTCTCTTGTTTTCTTGTGCTTATACTGGGAATTCTCTGTGTAAACCTCTGTAACTTCTCTACGTAGATGAATCACTGTGTACTTTCTCTTGTTTCTGTCTGTTACCAATCTTGAGAAACTCATACATTCTCTGTTCACTGTTTCGCCATCTTAGAAAAGTAGATTTCTTTGTGAGAAAGTGAAATTTTCACAATGCTAAGTACTCCCAACTCTATCAACAATGTAGGTTTTACCAGTTTTCTAAGTCTCTCTTATTTACTTGTACTTATACTGGGAATTCTCAGTGTAAACCTCTGTAACTTCTCTAGGTAGATGAATCACTGTGTACTTTCTCTTGTTTCTATCTGTTACCAATCTTGAGAAACTCATACATTCTCTGTTCACTGTTTCCCGGTCGTAGAAAAGTAGATTTCTTTGTGCTTAAGTGATGTTTTCACAATGCTAAGTACTCCCAACTCTATCAACAATGTAGGTTTTACCAGTTTTCTAAGTCTCTCTTATTTTATTGTACTTATACTTGGAATTCTCTGTGTAAACCTCTGTAACTTGTCTACATAGATGAATTGCTGTGTACTTTCTCTAGTTTCTATCTGTTACCAATCTTGAGAAACTCATACATTCTCTGTTCACTGTTTCCCGGTCGTAGACAAGTAGATTTCTCTATGCGAAAGTGCTGTTTTCACAGTGCTAAGTACTCCCAACTCTATCAACAATGTAGGTTTTACCAGTTTTCTAAGTCTCTCTTATTTTCTTGTACTTATACTGGTAATTCTCTGTGTAAACCTGTGTAACTTCTCTAGGTAGATGAATCACTGTGTACTTTCTCTTGTTTCTATCTGTTACCAATCTTGAGAAACTCGTACCTTCTCTTTTCACTGTTTCCCGGTCTTAGACAAGTAGATTTCTCTCTGCGAAAGTGCTGTTTTCACAGTGCTAAGTACTCCCAACTCTATCAACAATGTAGGTTTTACCAGTTTTCTAAGTCTCTCTTGTTTTCTTGTACTTATACTGGGAATTCTCTGTGTAAACCTCTGTAACTTCTCTACGTAGGTGAATCACTGTGTACTTTCTCTTGTTTCTATCTGTTACCAATCTTGAGAAACTCATACATTCTCTGTTCACTGTTTCGCCGTCTTAGAAAAGTAGATTTCTTTGTGCGAAAGTGATATTTTCACAATGCTAAGTACTCCCAACTTTATCAACAATGTAGGTTTTACCAGTTTTCTAAGTCTCCCCTATTTACTTGTACTTATACTGGGAATTCTCAGTGTAAACCTCTGTAACTTCTCTAGGTAGATGAATCACTGTGTACTTTCTCTTGTTTCTATCTGTTACCAATCTTGAGAAACTCATACATTCTCTGTTCACTGTTTCCCGGTCTTAGACAAGTAGATTTCACTCTGTGAAAGGGCTGTTTTCACAGTGCTAAGTACTCCCAACTCTATCAACAATGTAGGTTTTACCAGTTTTCTAAGTCTCTCTTATTTTCTTGTACTTATACTTGGAAATCTCTGTGTAAACCTCTGTAACTTCTCTAGGTAGATGAATCACTGCGTACTTTCTCTTGTTTCTATCTGTTACCAATCTTGAGAAACTCATACATTCTCTGTTTACTGTTTCCCGGTCTTACACAAGTAGATTTCTCTCTGCGAAAGTGCTGTTTTCGCAGTGCTAAGTACTCCCAACTCTATCAACAATGTAGGTTTTACCAGTTTTCTAAGTCTCTCTTATTTTCTTGTACTTATACTGGGAATTCTCTGCGTAAACCTCTGTAACTTCTCTACGTAGATGAATCACTGTGTACTTTCTCTTGTTTCTATCAGTTACCAATCTTGAGAAACTCATACATTCTCTGTTCACTGTTTCGCTGTCTTAGAGAAGTAGATTTCGTTGTGCGAAAGTGATGTTTTCACAATGCTAAGTACTCCCAACTCTATCAACAATGTAGGTTTTACCAGTTTTCTAAGTCTCTCTTATTTACTTGTATTTATACTGGGAATTCTCTGTGTAATCCTCTGTAACTTCTCTAGGTAGATGAATCACTGTGTACTTTCTCTTGTTTCTATCTGTTACCAATCTTGAGAAACTCATACATTCTCTGTTCACTGTTTCGCGATCTTAGAGAAGTAGATTTCTTTCTGTGAAAGTGCTGTTTTCACAGTGCTAAGTACTCCCAACTCTATGAACAATGTAGGTTTTACCATTTTTCTAAGTCTGTCTTACTTTCTTGTACTTATACTGGGAATTCTCTGTGTAAACCTCTGTAACTTCTCTAGGTAGATGAATCACTGTGTACTTTCTCTTGTTTCTATCTGTTACCAATCTTGAGAAACTCATACATTCTCTGTTCACTGTTTCCCGGTCGTAGACAAGTAGATTTCTCTATGCGAAAGTGCTGTTTTCACAGTGCTAAGTACTGCCAACTCTATCAACAATGTAGGTTTTACCAGTTTTCTAAGTCTCTCTTGTTTTCTTGTGCTCATACTTTGAATTCTCTGTGTAAACCTCTGTAACTTCTCTACGTAGATGAATCACTGTGTACTTTCTCTTGTTTCTATCTGTTACCAATCTTGAGAAACTCATACATTCTCTGTTCACTGTTTCACGGTCTTAGAGAAGTAGATTTCTTTGTGAGAAAGTGAAATTTTCACAATGCTAAGTACTCCCAACTCTATCAACAATGTAGGTTTTACCAGTTTTCTAAGTCTCTCTTATTTAGTTGTACTTATACTGGGAATTCTCAGTGTAAACCTCTGTAACTTCTCTAGGTAGATGAATCACTGTGTACTTTCTCTTGTTTCTATCTGTTACCAATCTTGAGAAACGCATACATTCTCTGTTCACTGTTTCCCGGTCTTAGACAAGTAGATTTCACTCTGCGAAAGGGCTGTTTTCACAGTGCTAAGTACTCCCAACTCTATGAACAATGTAGGTTTTACCAGTTTTCTAAGTCTCTCTTATTTTCTTGTACTTATAATTGGAAATCTCTGTGTAAACCTCTGTAACTTCTCTAGGTAGATGAATCACTGTGTACTTTCTCTTGTTTCTATGTGTTACCAATCTTGAGAAACTCATACATTCTCTGTCCACTGTTTCGCGGTCTTAGAGAAGTAGATTTCTTTGTGCGAAAGTGATGTTTTCACAATGCTAAGTACTCCCAACTCTATCAACAATGTAGGTTTTACCAGTTTTCTAAGTCTCTCTTATTTACTTGTACTTATACTGGGAATTCTCTGTGTAAACCTCTGTAACTTCTCTAGGTAGATGAATCACTGTGTACTTTCTCTTGTTTCTATCTGTTACCAATCTTGAGAAACTCATACATTCTCTGTTCACTGTTTCCCGGTCTTAGACAAGTAGATTTCTCTCTGCGAAAGTGCTGTTTTCACAGTGCTAAGTACTCCCACCTCTATCAACAATGTAGGTTTTACCAGTTTTCTAAGTCTCTCTTATTTTCTTGTACTTATACTGGGAATTCTCTTTGTAAACCTCTGTAACTTCTCTAGGTAGATGAATCACTGTGTACTTTCTCTTGTTTCTATCTGTTACCAATCTTGAGAAACTCATACATTCTCTGTTCACTGTTTCCCGGTCGTAGACAAGTAGATTTCTCAATGCGAAAGTGCTGTTTTCACAGTGCTAAGTATTCCCAACTCTATCAACAATGTAGGTTTTACCAGTTTTCTAAGTCTCTCTTATTTTCTTGTACTTATACTGGTAATTCTCTGTGTAAACCTCTGTAACTTCTCTAGGTAGATGAATCACTGTGTACTTTCTCTTGTTTCTATCTGTTACCAATTTTGAGAAACTCATACATTCTCTGTTCACTGTTTCGCGGTCTTAGAAAAGTAGATTTCTTTGTGCTTAAGTGATGTTTTCACAATGCTAAGTACTCCCAACTCTATCAACAATGTAGGTTTTACCAGTTTTCTAAGTCTCTCTTATTTTCTTGTACTTATACTTGGAATTCTCTGTGTAAACCTCTGTAACTTGTCTACATAGATGAATCGCTGTGTACTTTCTCTTGTTTCTATCTGTTACCAATCTTGAGAAACTCATACATTCTCTGTTCACTGTTTCCCGGTCTTAGAGAAGTAGATTTCTTTCTGTGAAAGTGCTGTTTTCACAGTGCTAAGTACTCCCAACTCTATCAACAATGTAGGTTTTACCAGTTTTCTAAGTCTGTCTTACTTTCTTGTCCTTATACTGGGAATTCTCTGTGTAAACCTCTGTAACTTCTCTAGGTAGATGAATCACTGTGTACTTTCTCTTGTTTCTATCTGTTACCAATCTTGAGAAACTCGTACCTTCTCTTTTCACTGTTTCCCGGTCTTAGACAAGTAGATTTCTCTCTTCGAAAGTGCTGTTTTCACAGTGCTAAGTACTCCCAACCCTATCAACAATGTAGGTTTTACCAGTTTTCTAAGTCTCTGTTGTTTTCTTCTACTTATACTGGGAATTCTCTGGTAAACCTCTGTAACTTCTCTACGTAGATGAATCACTGTGCACTTTCTCTTGTTTCTATCTGTTACCAATCTTGAGAAACTCATACATTCTCTGTTCACTGTTTCGCCGTCTTAGAAAAGTAGATTTCTTTGTGCGAAAGGGATATTTTCACAATGCTAAGTACTCCCAACTCTATCAACAATGTAGGTTTTACCAGTTTTCTAAGTCTCTCTTATTTTCTTGTACTTATACTTGGAAATCTCTGTGTAAACCTCTGTAACTTCTCTAGGTAGATGAATCACTGCGTACTTTCTCTTGTTTCTATCTGTTACCAATCTTGAGAATCTCATACATTCTCTGTTCACTGTTTCCCGGTCTTACACAATTAGATTTCTCTCTGCGAAAGTGCTGTTTTCGCAGTGCTAAGTACTCCCAACTCTATCAACAATGTAGGTTTTACCAGTTTTCTAAGTCTCTCTTATTTTCTTGTACTTATACTGGGAATTGTCTGCGTAAACCTCTGTAACTTCTCTACGTAGATGAATCACTGTGTACTTTCTCTTGTTTCTATCAGTTACCAATCTTGAGAAACTGATGCATTCTCTGTTCACTGTTTCGCGGTCTTAGAGAAGTAGATTTCTTTGTGCGAAAGTGATGTTTTCACAATGCTAAGTACTCCCAACTCTATCAACAATGTAGGTTTTACGAGTTTTCTAAGTCTCTCTTATTTACTTGTACTTATACTGGGAATTCTCTGTGTAAACCTCTGTAACTTCTCTAGGTAGATGAATCACTGTGTAGTTTCTCTTGTTTCTATCTGTTACCAATCTTGAGAAACTCATACATTCTCTGTTCACTGTTTCCCGGTCTTAGACAAGTAGATTTCTCTCTGCGAAAGTGCTGTTTTCACAGTGCTAAGTACTCCCAACTCTATCAACAATGTAGGTTTTACCAATTTTCTAAGTCTCTCTTATTTACTTGTACTTATACTGGGAATTCTCAGTGTAAACCTCTGTAACTTCTCTAGGTAGATGAATCACTGTGTACTTTCTCTTGTTTCTATCTGTTACCAATCTTGAGAAACTCATACATTCTCTGTTCACGGTTTCCCGGTCTTAGACAAGTAGATTTCACTCTGCGAAAGTGCTGTTTTCACAGTGCTAAGTACTCCCAACTCTATCAACAATGTAGGTTTTACCAGTTTTCTAAGTCTCTCTTATTTTCTTGTACTTATACTTGGAATTCTCTGTGTAAACCTCTGTAACTTGTCTACATAGATGAATCACTGTGTA
The DNA here is from genome assembly GCA_028571685.1 of Heterohyrax brucei. Classification (NCBI taxonomy): domain Eukaryota; kingdom Metazoa; phylum Chordata; class Mammalia; order Hyracoidea; family Procaviidae; genus Heterohyrax; species Heterohyrax brucei. The sequence continues at coordinate 9,001,599 of CM053155.1, read as the reverse complement.
CTTTCTCTTGTTTCTATCTGTTACCAATCTTGAGAAACTCATACATTCTCTGTTTACTGTTTCCCGGTCTTAGAGAAGTAGATTTCTTTCTGTGAAAGTGCTGTTTTCACAGTGCTAAGTACTCCCAACTCTATGAACAATGTAGGTTTTACCAGTTTTCTAAGTCTGTCTTACTTTCTTGTACTTATACTGGGAATTCTCTGTGTAAACCTCTGTAACTTCTCTAGGTAGATGAATCACTGTGTACTTTCTCTTGTTTCTATCTGTTACCAATCTTGAGAAACTCATACCTTCTCTTTTCACTGTTTCCCGGTCTTAGACAAGTAGATTTCTCTCTGCGGAAGTGCTGTTTTCACAGTGCTAAGTACTCCCAATTCTATCAACAATGTAGGTTTTACCAGTTTTCTAAGTCTCTCTTGTTTTCTTGTACTTATACTGGGAATTCTCTGTGTAAACCTCTGTAACTTCTCTAGGTAGATGAATCACTGTGTACTTTCTCTTGTTTCTATCTGTTACCAATCTTGAGAAACTCATACATTCTCTGTTCACTGTTTCGCGGTCTTAGAGAAGTAGATTTCTTTGTGCGAAAGTGATGTTTTCACAATGCTGAGTACTCCCAACTCTATCAACAATGTAGGTTTTACCAGTTTTCTAAGTCTCTCTTATTTACTAGTACTTATACTGCGAATTTTCTGTGTAAACCTCTGTAACTTCTTTAGGTAGATGAATCACTGTGTATTTTCTCTTGTTTCTATCTGTTACCAATCTTGAGAAACTCATACATTCTCTGTTCACTTTTTCGCCTTCTTAGAAAAGTAGATTTCTTTGTGTGAAAGTGATGTTTTCACAATGCTAAGTACTCCCAACTCTATCAACAATGTAGGTTTTACCAGTTTTCTAAGTCTCTCTTATTTACGTGTACTTATACTGGGAATTCTCTGTGTAAACCATGTAACTTGTCTAGGTAGATGAATCACTGTGTACTTTCTCTTGTTTCCATCTGTTACCAATCTTGAGAAACTCATACATTCTCTGTTCACTATTTCGCGGTCTTAGAGAAGTAGATTTCTTTGTGCGAAAGTGATGTTTTCACAATGCTAAGTACTCCCAACTCTATCAACAATGTAGGTTTTACCAGTTTTCTAAGTCTCTCTTATTTACTTGTACTTATACTGAGAATTCTCTGTGTAAACTTCTGTAACTTCTCTAGGTAGATGAATCACTGTGCACTTTCTCTTGTTTCTATCTGTTATCAATCTTGAGAAACTCATACATTCTCTGTTCACTGTTTCGCGGTCTTAGAGAAGTAGATTTCTCTCTGCGAAAGTGCTTTTTCACAGAGCTAAGTACTCCCAACTCTATCAACAATGTAGGTTTTACCAGTTTTCTAAGTCTCTCTTATTTTCTTGTACGTATACTTGGAATTCTCTATGTAAACCTCTGTAACTTCTCTAGATAGATGAATCACTGTGTACTTTCTGTTGTTTCTAACTGTTACCAATCTTGAGAAACTCATACATTCTCTGTTCACTGTTTCCCGGTCTTAGAGAAGTAGATTTCTTTCTGCGAATGTGCTGTTTTCACAGTGCTAAGTACTCCCAACACTATCAACAATGTAGGTTTTACCAGTTTTCTAAGTCTCTCTAACTTTCTTGTACTTATACTGGGAATTCTCTGTGTAAACCTCTGTAACTTCTCTAGGTAGATGAATCACTGTGTACTTTCTCTTGTTTCTATCTGTTACCAATCTTGAGAAACTCATACATTCTCTGTCCACTGTTTCGCGGTATTAGAGAAGTAGATTTCTTTGTGCGAAAGTGATGTTTTCACAATGCTAAGTACTCCCAACTCTATCAACAATGTAGGTTTTACCAGTTTTCTAAGTCTCTCTTATTTACTTGTACTTATACTGGGAATTCTCTGTGTAAACCTCTGTAACTTCTCTAGGTAGATGAATCACTGTGTACTTTCTCTTGTTTCTATCTGTTACCAATCTTGAGAAACTCATACATTCTCTGTTCACTGTTTCCCGGTCTTAGACAAGTAAATTTCTCTCTGAGAAAGTGCTGTTTTCACAGTGCTAAGTACTCCCAACTCTATCAACAATGTAGGTTTTACCAGTTTTCTAAGTCTCTCTTGTTTTCTTGTGCTTATACTGAGAATTCTCTGTGTAAACCTCTGTAACTTCTCTACGTAGATGAATCACTGTGTACTTTCTCTTGTTTCTATCTGTTACCAATCTTGAGAAACTCATACATTCTCTGTTCACTGTTTCGCGGTCTTAGAGAAGTAGATTTCTTTGTGCGAAAGTGATGTTTTCACAATGCTAAGTACTCCCAACTCTATCAACAATGTAGGTTTTACCAGTTTTCTAAGTTTCTCTTGTTTACTTGTACTTATACTGGGAATTCTCTGTGTAATCCTCTGTAACTTCTCTAGGTAGATGAATCACTGTGTACTTTCTCTTGTTTCTATCTGTTACCAATCTTGAGAAACTCATACATTCTCTGTTCACTGTTTCGCGATCTTAGAGAAGTAGATTTCTTTGTGCGAAAGTGATGTTTTCACAATGCTAAGTACTCCCAACTCTATCAACAATGTAGGTTTTACGAGTTTTCTAAGTCTGTCTTACTTTCTTGTACTTATACTGGGAATTCTCTGTGTAAACCTCTGTAACTTCTCTAGGTAGATGAATCACTGTGTACTTTCTCTTGTTTCTATCTGTTACCAATCTTGAGAAACTCATACATTCTCTGTTCACTGTTTCCCGGTCGTAGACAAGTAGATTTCTCTATGCAAAAGTGCTGTTTTCACAGTGCTAAGTACTCCCAACTCTATCAACAATGTAGGTTTTACCAGTTTTCTAAGTCTCTCTTGTTTTCTTGTGCTCATACTGGGAATTCTCTGTGTAAACCTCTGTAACTTCTCTACGTAGATGAATCACTGTGTACTTTCTCTTGTTTCTATCTGTTACCAATCTTGAGAAACTCATACATTCTCTGTTCACTGTTTCGCGGTCTTAGAGAAGTAGATTTCTTTGTGAGAAAGTGAAATTTTCACAATGCTAAGTACTCCCAAGTCTATCAACAATGTAGGTTTTACCAGTTTTCTAAGTCTCTCTTATTTACTTGTACTTATACTGGGAATTCTCAGTGTAAACCTCTGTAACTTCTCTAGGTAGATGAATCACTGTGTACTTTCTCTTGTTTCTATCTGTTACCAATCTTGAGAAACTCATACATTCTCTGTTCACTGTTTCCCGGTCTTAGAGAAGTAGATTTCTTTCTGTGAAAGTGCTGTTTTCACAGTGCTAAGTACTCCCAACTCTATGAACAATGTAGGTTTTACCAGTTTTCTAAGTCTGTCTTACTTTCTTGTACTTATACTGGGAATTCTCTGTGTAAACCTCTGTAACTTCTCTAGGTAGATGAATCACTGTGTACTTTCTCTTGTTTCTATCTGTTACCAATCTTGAGAAACTCATACATTCTCTGTTCACTGTTTCCCGGTCGTAGACAAGTAGATTTCTCTCTGCGAAAGTGCTGTTTTCACAGTGCTAGGTACTCCCAACTCTATCAACAATGTAGGTTTTACCAGTTTTCTAAGTCTCTCTTGTTTTCTTGTGCTCATACTGGGAATTCTCTGTGTAAACCTCTGTAACTTCTCACGTAGATGAATCACTGTGTACTTTCTCTTGTTTCTATCTGTTACCAATCTTGAGAAACTCATGCATTCTCTGTTCACTGTTTCGCGGTCTTAGAGAAGTAGATTTCTTTGTGCGAAAGAGATGTTTTCACAATGCTGAGTACTCCCAACTCTATCAACAATGTAGGTTTTACCAGTTTTCTAAGTCTCTCTTATTTACTAGTACTTATACTGCGAATTTTCTGTGTAAACCTCTGTAACTTCTCTAGGTAGATGAATCACTGTGTATTTTCTCTTGTTTCTATCTGTTACCAATCTTGAGAAACTCATACATTCTCTGTTCACTTTTTCGCCTTCTTAGAAAAGTAGATTTCTTTGTGTGAAAGTGATGTTTTCACAATGCTAAGTACTCCCAACTCTATCAACAATGTAGGTTTTACCAGTTTTCTAAGTCTCTCTTATTTACTTGTACTTATACTGGGAATTCTCTGTGTAAACCATGTAACTTGTCCAGGTAGATGAATCACTGTGTACTTTCTCTTGTTTCTATCTGTTACCAATCTTGAGAAACTCATACATTCTCTGTTCACTATTTCGCGGTCTTAGAGAAGTAGATTTCTTTGTGCGAAAGTGATGTTTTCACAATGCTAAGTACTCCCAAATCTATCAACAATGTAGGTTTTACCAGTTTTCTAAGTCTCTCTTATTTACTTGTACTTATACTGAGAATTCTCTGTGTAAACTTCTGTAACTTCTCTAGGTAGATGAATCACTGTGCACTTTCTCTTGTTTCTATCTGTTATCAATCTTGAGAAACTCATACATTCTCTGTTCACTGTTTCGCGGTCTTAGAGAAGTAGATTTCTCTCTGCGAAAGTGCTTTTTCACAGTGCTAAGTACTCCCAACTCTATCAACAATGTAGGTTTTACCAGTTTTCTAAGTCTCTCTTATTTTCTTGTACTTATACTTGGAATTCTCTATGTAAACCTCTGTAACTTCTCTAGATAGATGAATCACTGTGTACTTTCTGTTGTTTCTAACTGTTACCAATCTTGAGAAACTCATACATTCTCTGTTCACTGTTTCCCGGTCTTAGAGAAGTAGATTTCTTTCTGCGAATGTGCTGTTTTCACAGTGCTAAGTACTCCCAACACTATCAACAATGTAGGTTTTACCAGTTTTCTAAGTCTCTCTAACTTTCTTGTTCTTATACTGGGAATTCCCTGTGTAAACCTCTGTAACTTCTCTAGGTAGATGAATCACTGTGTACTTTCTCTTGTTTCTATCTGTTACCAATCTTGAGAAACTCATACATTCTCTGTCCACTGTTTCGCGGTATTAGAGAAGTAGATTTCTTTGTGCGAAAGTGATGTTTTCACAATGCTAAGTACTCCCAACTCTATCAACAATGTAGGTTTTACCAGTTTTCTAAGTCTCTCTTATTTACTTGTACTTATACTGGGAATTCTCTGTGTAAACCTCTGTAACTTCTCTAGGTAGATGAATCACTGTGTACTTTCTCTTGTTTCTATCTGTTACCAATCTTGAGAAACTCATACATTCTCTGTTCACTGTTTCCCGGTCTTAGACAAGTAGATTTCTCTCTGAGAAAGTGCTGTTTTCACAGTGCTAAGTACTCCCAACTCTATCAACAATATAGGTTTTACCAGTTTTCTAAGTCTCTCTTGTTTTCTTGTGCTTATACTGAGAATTCTCTGTGTAAACCTCTGTAACTTCTCTACGTAGATGAATCACTGTGTACTTTCTCTTGTTTCTATCTGTTACCAATCTTGAGAAACTCATACATTCTCTGTTCACTGTTTCGCGGTCTTAGAGAAGTAGATTTCTTTGTGCGAAAGTGATGTTTTCACAATGCTAAGTACTCCCAACTCTATCAACAATGTAGGTTTTACCAGTTTTCTAAGTCTCTCTTGTTTACTTGTACTTATACTGGGAATTCTCTGTGTAATCCTCTGTAACTTGTCTACATAGATGAATCACTGTGTACTTTCTCTTGTTTCTATCTGTTACCAATCTTGAGAAACTCATACATTCTCTGTTCACTGTTTCGCGATCTTAGAGAAGTAGATTTCTTTGTGCGAAAGTGATGTTTTCACAATGCTAAGTACTCCCAACTCTATCAACAATGTAGGTTTTACGAGTTTTCTAAGTCTGTCTTACTTTCTTGTACTTATACTGGGAATTCTCTGTGTAAACCTCTGTAACTTCTCTAGGTAGATGAATCACTGTGTACTTTCTCTTGTTTCTATCTGTTACCAATCTTGAGAAACTCATACATTCTCTGTTCACTGTTTCCCGGTCGTAGACAAGTAGATTTCTCTATGCAAAAGTGCTGTTTTCACAGTGCTAAGTACTCCCAACTCTATCAACAATGTAGGTTTTACCAGTTTTCTAAGTCTCTCTTGTTTTCTTGTGCTCATACTGGGAATTCTCTGTGTAAACCTCTGTAACTTCTCTACGTAGATGAATCACTGTGTACTTTCTCTTGTTTCTATCTGTTACCAATCTTGAGAAACTCATACATTCTCTGTTCACTGTTTCGCGGTCTTAGAGAAGTAGATTTCTTTGTGAGAAAGTGAAATTTTCACAATGCTAAGTACTCCCAAGTCTATCAACAATGTAGGTTTTACCAGTTTTCTAAGTCTCTCTTATTTACTTGTACTTATACTGGGAATTCTCAGTGTAAACCTCTGTAACTTCTCTAGGTAGATGAATCACTGTGTACTTTCTCTTGTTTCTATCTGTTACCAATCTTGAGAAACTCATACATTCTCTGTTCACTGTTTCCCGGTCTTAGACAAGTAGATTTCACTCTGCGAAAGTGCTGTTTTCACAGTGCTAAGTACTCCCAACTCTATCAACAATGTAGGTTATACCAGTTTTCTAAGTCTCTCTTATTTTCTTGTACTTATACTGGGAATTCTCTGCGTAAACCTATGTAACTTCTCTACGTAGATGAATCACTGTGTACTTTCTCTTGTTTCTATCAGTTACCAATCTTGAGAAACTGATGCATTCTCTGTTCACTGTTTCGCGGTCTTAGAAAAGTAGATTTCTTTGTGCCAAAGTGATGTTTTCACAATGCTAAGTACTCCCAACTCTATCAACAATGTAGGTTTTACGAGTTTTCTAAGTCTCTCTTATTTACTTGTACTTATACTGGGAATTCTCTGTGTAAACCTCTGTAACTTCTCTAGGTAGATGAATCACTGTGTACTTTCTCTTGTTTCTATCTGTTACCAATCTTGAGAAACTCATACATTCTCTGTTCACTGTTTCCCGGTCTTAGACAAGTAGATTTCTTTGTGCGAAAGTGCTGTTTTCACAGTGCTAAGTACTCCCAACTCTATCAACAATGTAGGTTTTACCAGTTTTCTAAGTCTCTCTTGTTTTCTTGTGCTTATACTGAGAATTCTCTGTGTAAACCTCAGTAACTTCTCTACGTAGATGAATCACTGTGTACTTTCTCTTGTTTCTATCTGTTACCAATCTTGAGAAACTCATACATTCTCTGTTCACTGTTTCGCGGTCATAGAGAAGTAGATTTCTTTGTGTGAAAGTGATGTTTTCACAATGCTAAGTACTCCCAACTCTATCAACAATGTAGGTTTTACCAGTTTTCTAAGTCTCTCTTGTTTACTTGTACTTATACTGGGAATTCTCTGTGTAATCCTCTGTAACTTCTCTAGGTAGATGAATCACTGTGTACTTTCTCTTGTTTCTATCTGTTACCAATCTTGAGAAACTCATACATTCTCTGTTCACTGTTTCGCGATCTTAGAGAAGTAGATTTCTTTGTGCGAAAGTGATGTTTTCACAATGCTAAGTACTCCCAACTCTATCAACAATGTAGGTTTTACGAGTTTTCTAAGTCTCTCTTATTTACTTGTACTTATACTGGGAATTCTCTGTGTAAACCTCTGTAACTTCTCTAGGTAGATGAATCACTGTGTACTTTCTCTTGTTTCTATCTGTTACCAATCTTGAGAAACTCATACATTCTCTGTTCACGGTTTCCCAGTCTTAGACAAGTAGATTTCACTCTGCGAAAGTGCTGTTTTCACAGTGCTAAGTACTCCCAACTCTATCAACAATGTAGGTTTTACCAGTTTTCTAAGTCTCTCTTATTTTCTTGTACTTATACTTGGAATTCTCTGTGTAAACCTCTGCAACTTGTCTACATAGATGAATCACTGTGTACTTTCTCTTGTTTCTATCTATTACCAATCTTGAGAAACTCATACATTCTCTGTTCACTGTTTCCCGGTCTTAGAGAAGTAGATTTCTTTCTGTGAAAGTGCTGTTTTCACAGTGCTAAGTACTCCCAACTCTATGAACAATGTAGGTTTTACCAGTTTTCTAAGTCTGTCTTACTTTCTTGTACTTATACTGGTAATTCTCTGTGTAAACCTCTGTAACTTCTCTAGGTAGATGAATCACTGTGTACTTTCTCTTGTTTCTATCTGTTACCAATCTTGAGAAACTCATACATTCTCTGTTCACTGTTTCCCTGTCGTAGACAAGTAGATTTCTCTATGCAAAAGTGCTGTTTTCACAGTGCTAAGTACTCCCAACTCTATCAACAATGTAGGTTTTACCAGTTTTCTAAGTCTCTCTTGTTTTCTTGTGCTCATACTGGGAATTCTCTGTGTAAACCTCTGTAACTTCTCTACGTAGATGAATCACTGTGTACTTTCTCTTGTTTCTATCTGTTACCAATCTTGAGAAACTCATACATTCTCTGTTCACTGTTTCGCGGTCTTAGAGAAGTAGATTTCTTTGTGAGAAAGTGAAATTTTCACAATGCTAAGTACTCCCAAGTCTATCAACAATGTAGGTTTTACCAGTTTTCTAAGTCTCTCTTATTTACTTGTACTTATACTGGGAATTCTCAGTGTAAACCTCTGTAACTTCTCTAGGTAGATGAATCACTGTGTACTTTCTCTTGTTTCTATCTGTTACCAATCTTGAGAAACTCATACATTCTCTGTTCACTGTTTCCCGGTCTTAGACGAGTAGATTTCACTCTGCGAAAGTGCTGTTTTCACACTGCTAAGTACTCCCAACTCTATCAACAATGTAGGTTTTACCAGTTTTCTATGTCTCTCTTATTTTCTTGTACTTATGCTTGGAATTCTCTGTGTAAACCTCTGTAACTTGTCTACATAGATGAATCACTGTGTACTTTCTCTTGTTTCTATCTGTTACCAATCTTGAGAAACTCATACATTCTCTGTTTACTGTTTCCCGGTCTTAGAGAAGTAGATTTCTTTCTGTGAAAGTGCTGTTTTCACAGTGCTAAGTACTCCCAACTCTATGAACAATGTAGGTTTTACCAGTTTTCTAAGTCTGTCTTACTTTCTTGTACTTATACTGGGAATTCTCTGTGTAAACCTCTGTAACTTCTCTAGGTAGATGAATCACTGTGTACTTTCTCTTGTTTCTATCTGTTACCAATCTTGAGAAACTCATACCTTCTCTTTTCACTGTTTCCCGGTCTTAGACAAGTAGATTTCTCTCTGCGGAAGTGCTGTTTTCACAGTGCTAAGTACTCCCAATTCTATCAACAATGTAGGTTTTACCAGTTTTCTAAGTCTCTCTTGTTTTCTTGTACTTATACTGGGAATTCTCTGTGTAAACCTCTGTAACTTCTCTAGGTAGATGAATCACTGTGTACTTTCTCTTGTTTCTATCTGTTACCAATCTTGAGAAACTCATACATTCTCTGTTCACTGTTTCGCGGTATTAGAGAAGTAGATTTCTTTGTGCGAAAGTGATGTTTTCACAATGCTGAGTACTCCCAACTCTATCAACAATGTAGGTTTTACCAGTTTTCTAAGTCTCTCTTATTTACTAGTACTTATACTGCGAATTTTCTGTGTAAACCTCTGTAACTTCTCTAGGTAGATGAATCACTGTGTATTTTCTCTTGTTTCTATCTGTTACCAATCTTGAGAAACTCATACATTCTCTGTTCACTTTTTCGCCTTCTTAGAAAAGTAGATTTCTTTGTGTGAAAGTGATGTTTTCACAATGCTAAGTACTCCCAACTCTATCAACAATGTAGGTTTTCCCAGTTTTCTAAGTCTCTCTTATTTACGTGTACTTATACTGGGAATTCTCTGTGTAAACCATGTAACTTGTCTAGGTAGATGAATCACTGTGTACTTTCTCTTGTTTCCATCTGTTACCAATCTTGAGAAACTCATACATTCTCTGTTCACTATTTCGCGGTCTTAGAGAAGTAGATTTCGTTGTGCGAAAGTGATGTTTTCACAATGCTAAGTACTCCCAACTCTATCAACAATGTAGGTTTTACCAGTTTTCTAAGTCTCTCTTATTTACTTGTACTTATACTGAGAATTCTCTGTGTAAACTTCTGTAACTTCTCTAGGTAGATGAATCACTGTGCACTTTCTCTTGTTTCTATCTGTTATCAATCTTGAGAAACTCATACATTCTCTGTTCACTGTTTCGCGGTCTTAGAGAAGTAGATTTCTCTCTGCGAAAGTGCTTTTTCACAGAGCTAAGTACTCCCAACTCTATCAACAATGTAGGTTTTACCAGTTTTCTAAGTCTCTCTTATTTTCTTGTACTTATACTTGGAATTCTCTATGTAAACCTCTGTAACTTCTCTAGATAGATGAATCACTGTGTACTTTCTGTTGTTTCTAACTGTTACCTATCTTGAGAAACTCATACATTCTCTGTTCACTGTTTCCCGGTCTTAGAGAAGTAGATTTCTTTCTGCGAATGTGCTGTTTTCACAGTGCTAAGTACTCCCAACACTATCAACAATGTAGGTTTTACCAGTTTTCTAAGTCTCTCTAACTTTCTTGTACTTATACTGGGAATTCTCTGTGTAAACCTCTGTAACTTCTCTAGGTAGATGAATCACTGTGTACTTTCTCTTGTTTCTATCTGTTACCAATCTTGAGAAACTCATACATTCTCTGTCCACTGTTTCGCGGTATTAGAGAAGTAGATTTCTTTGTGCGAAAGTGATGTTTTCACAATGCTAAGTACTCCCAACTCTATCAACAATGTAGGTTTTACCAGTTTTCTAAGTCTCTCTTATTTACTTGTACTTATACTGGGAATTCTCTGTGTAAACCTCTGTAACTTCTCTAGGTAGATGAATCACTGTGTACTTTCTCTTGTTTCTATCTGTTACCAATCTTGAGAAACTCATACATTCTCTGTTCACTGTTTCCCGGTCTTAGACAAGTAGATTTCTCTCTGAGAAAGTGCTGTTTTCACAGTGCTAAGTACTCCCAACTCTATCAACAATGTAGGTTTTACCAGTTTTCTAAGTCTCTCTTGTTTTCTTGTGCTTATACTGAGAATTCTCTGTGTAAACCTCTGTAACTTCTCTACGTAGATGAATCACTGTGTACTTTCTCTTGTTTCTATCTGTTACCAATCTTGAGAAACTCATACATTCTCTGTTCACTGTTTCGCGGTCTTAGAGAAGTAGATTTCTTTGTGCGAAAGTGATGTTTTCACAATGCTAAGTACTCCCAACTCTATCAACAATGTAGGTTTTACCAGTTTTCTAAGTTTCTCTTGTTTACTTGTACTTATACTGGGAATTCTCTGTGTAATCCTTTGTAACTTCTCTAGGTAGATGAATCACTGTGTACTTTCTCTTGTTTCTATCTGTTACCAATCTTGAGAAACTCATACATTCTCTGTTCACTGTTTCGCGATCTTAGAGAAGTAGATTTCTTTGTGCGAAAGTGATGTTTTCACAATGCTAAGTACTCCCAACTCTATCAACAATGTAGGTTTTACGAGTTTTCTAAGTCTGTCTTACTTTCTTGTACTTATACTGGGAATTCTCTGTGTAAACCTCTGTAACTTCTCTAGGCAGATGAATCACTGTGTACTTTCTCTTGTTTCTATCTGTTACCAATCTTGAGAAACTCATACATTCTCTGTTCACTGTTTCCCGGTCGTAGACAAGTAGATTTCTCTATGCAAAAGTGCTGTTTTCACAGTGCTAAGTACTCCCAACTCTATCAACACTGTAGGTTTTACCAGTTTTCTAAGTCTCTCTTGTTTTCTTGTGCTCATACTGGGAATTCTCTGTGTAAACCTCTGTAACTTCTCTACGTAGATGAATCACTGTGTACTTTCTCTTGTTTCTATCTGTTACCAATCTTGAGAAACTCATACATTCTCTGTTCACTGTTTCGCGGTCTTAGAGAAGTAGATTTCTTTGTGAGAAAGTGAAATTTTCACAATGCTAAGTACTCCCAAGTCTATCAACAATGTAGGTTTTACCAGTTTTCTAAGTCTCTCTTATTTACTTGTACTTATACTGGGAATTCTCAGTGTAAACCTCTGTAACTTCTCTACGTAGATGAATCACTGTGTACTTTCTCTTGTTTCTATCTGTTACCAATCTTGAGAAACTCATACATTCTCTGTTCACTGTTTCCCGGTCTTAGACAAGTAGATTTCACTCTGCGAAAGTGCTGTTTTCACAGTGCAAAGTACTCCCAACTATATCAACAATGTAGGTTTTACCAGTTTTCTAAGTCTCTCTTATTTTCTTGTACTTATACTGGGAATTCTCTGCGTAAACCTGTGTAACTTCTCTACGTAGATGAATCACTGTGTACTTTCTCTTGTTTCTATCAGTTACCAATCTTGAGAAACTGATGCATTCTCTGTTCACTGTTTCGCGGTCTTAGAGAAGTAGATTTCTTTGTGCCAAAGTGATGTTTTCACAATGCTAAGTACTCCCAACTCTATCAACAATGTAGGTTTTACCAGTTTTCTAAGTCTCTCTTATTTACTTGTACTTATACTGGGAATTCTCTGTGTAATCCTCTGTAACTTCTCTAGGTAGATGAATCACTGTGTACTTTCTCTTGTTTCTATCTGTTACCAATCTTGAGAAACTCATACATTCTCTGTTCACTTTTTCGCGATCTTAGAGAAGTAGATTTCTTTGTGCGAAAGTGATGTTTTCACAATGCTAAGTACTCCCAACTCTATCAACAATGTAGGTTTTACGAGTTTTCTAAGTCTCTCTTATTTACTTGTACTTATACTGGGAATTCTCTGTGTAAACCTCTGTAACTTCTCTAGGTAGATGAATCACTGTGTACTTTCTCTTGTTTCTATCTGTTACCAATCTTGAGAAACTCATACGTTCTCTGTTCACTGTTTCCCGGTCTTAGACAAGTAGATTTCACTCTGCGAAAGTGCTGTTTTCACAGTGCAAAGTACTCCCAACTATATCAACAATGTAGGTTTTACCAGTTTTCTAAGTCTCTCTTATTTTCTTGTACTTATACTGGGAATTCTCTGCGTAAACCTGTGTAACTTCTCTACGTAGATGAATCACTATGTACTTTCTCTTGTTTCTATCAGTTACCAATCTTGAGAAACTGATGCATTCTCTGTTCACTGTTTCGCGGTCTTAGAGAAGTAGATTTCTTTGTGCCAAAGTGATGTTTTCTCAATGCTAAGTACTCCCAACTCTATCAACAATGTAGGTTTTACAAGTTTTCTAAGTCTCTCTTATTTACTTGTACTTATACTGGGAATTCTCTGTGTAATCCTCTGTAACTTCTCTAGGTAGATGAATCACTGTGTACTTTCTCTTGTTTCTATCTGTTACCAATCTTGAGAAACTCATACATTCTCTGTTCACTTTTTCGCGATCTTAGAGAAGTAGATTTCTTTGTGCGAAAGTGATGTTTTCACAATGCTAAGTACTCCCAACTCTATCAACAATGTAGGTTTTACGAGTTTTCTAAGTCTCTCTTATTTACTTGTACTTATACTGGGAATTCTCTGTGTAAACCTCTGTAACTTCTCTAGGTAGATGAATCACTGTGTACTTTCTCTTGTTTCTATCTGTTACCAATCTTGAGAAACTCATACATTCTCTGTTCACTGTTTCCCGGTCTTAGACAAGTAGATTTCTTTGTGCGAAAGTGCTGTTTTCACAGTGCTAAGTACTCCCAACTCTATCAACAATGTAGGTTTTACCAGTTTTCTAAGTCTCTCTTGTTTTCTTGTGCTTATACTGAGAATTCTCTGTGTAAACCTCAGTAACTTCTCTACGTAGATGAATCACTGTGTACTTTCTCTTGTTTCTATCTGTTACCAATCTTGAGAAACTCATACATTCTCTGTTCACTGTTTCGCGGTCATAGAGAAGTAGATTTCTTTGTGCGAAAGTGATGTTTTCACAATGCTAAGTACTCCCAACTCCATCAACAATGTAGGTTTTACCAGTTTTCTAAGTCTCTCATGTTTACTTGTACTTATACTGGGAATTCTCTGTGTAATCCTCTGTAACTTCTCTAGGTAGATCAATCACTGTGTACTTTCTCTTGTTTCTATCTGTTACCAATCTTGAGAAACTCATACATTCTCTGTTCACTGTTTCGCGATCTTAGAGAAGTAGATTTCTTTGTGCGAAAGTGATGTTTTCACAATGCTAAGTACTCCCAACTCTATCAACAATGTAGGTTTTACGAGTTTTCTAAGTCTCTCTTATTTACTTGTACTTATACTGGGAATTCTCAGGGTAAACCTCTGTAACTTCTCTAGGTAGATGAATCACTGTGTACTTTCTCTTGTTTCTATCTGTTACCAATCTTGAGAAACTCATACATTCTCTGTTCACTGTTTCCCGGTCTTAGACAAGTAGATTTCACTCTGCGAAAGTGCTGTTTTCACAGTGCAAAGTACTCCCAACTATATCAACAATGTAGGTTTTACCAGTTTTCTAAGTCTCTCTTATTTTCTTGTACTTATACTGGGAATTCTCTGCGTAAACCTGTGTAACTTCTCTACGTAGATGAATCACTGTGTACTTTCTCTTGTTTCTATCAGTTACCAATCTTCAGAAACTGATGCATTCTCTGTTCACTGTTTCGCGGTCTTAGAGAAGTAGATTTCTTTGTGCCAAAGTGATGTTTTCACAATGCTAAGTACTCCCAACTCTATCAACAATGTAGGTTTTACCAGTTTTCTAAGTCTCTCTTATTTACTTGTACTTATACTGGGAATTCTCTGTGTAATCCTCTGTAACTTCTCTAGGTAGATGAATCACTGTGTACTTTCTCTTGTTTCTATCTGTTACCAATCTTGAGAAACTCATACATTCTCTGTTCACTTTTTCGCGATCTTAGAGAAGTAGATTTCTTTGTGCGAAAGTGATGTTTTCACAATGCTAAGTACTCCCAACTCTATCAACAATGTAGGTTTTACGAGTTTTCTAAGTCTCTCTTATTTACTTGTACTTATACTGGGAATTCTCTGTGTAAACCTCTGTAACTTCTCTAGGTAGATGAATCACTGTGTACTTTCTCTTGTTTCTATCTGTTACCAATCTTGAGAAACTCATACGTTCTCTGTTCACTGTTTCCCGGTCTTAGACAAGTAGATTTCACTCTGCGAAAGTGCTGTTTTCACAGTGCAAAGTACTCCCAACTATATCAACAATGTAGGTTTTACCAGTTTTCTAAGTCTCTCTTATTTTCTTGTACTTATACTGGGAATTCTCTGCGTAAACCTGTGTAACTTCTCTACGTAGATGAATCACTATGTACTTTCTCTTGTTTCTATCAGTTACCAATCTTGAGAAACTGATGCATTCTCTGTTCACTGTTTCGCGGTCTTAGAGAAGTAGATTTCTTTGTGCCAAAGTGATGTTTTCTCAATGCTAAGTACTCCCAACTCTATCAACAATGTAGGTTTTACAAGTTTTCTAAGTCTCTCTTATTTACTTGTACTTATACTGGGAATTCTCTGTGTAATCCTCTGTAACTTCTCTAGGTAGATGAATCACTGTGTACTTTCTCTTGTTTCTATCTGTTACCAATCTTGAGAAACTCATACATTCTCTGTTCACTTTTTCGCGATCTTAGAGAAGTAGATTTCTTTGTGCGAAAGTGATGTTTTCACAATGCTAAGTACTCCCAACTCTATCAACAATGTAGGTTTTACGAGTTTTCTAAGTCTCTCTTATTTACTTGTACTTATACTGGGAATTCTCTGTGTAAACCTCTGTAACTTCTCTAGGTAGATGAATCACTGTGTACTTTCTCTTGTTTCTATCTGTTACCAATCTTGAGAAACTCATACATTCTCTGTTCACTGTTTCCCGGTCTTAGACAAGTAGATTTCTTTGTGCGAAAGTGCTGTTTTCACAGTGCTAAGTACTCCCAACTCTATCAACAATGTAGGTTTTACCAGTTTTCTAAGTCTCTCTTGTTTTCTTGTGCTTATACTGAGAATTCTCTGTGTAAACCTCAGTAACTTCTCTACGTAGATGAATCACTGTGTACTTTCTCTTGTTTCTATCTGTTACCAATCTTGAGAAACTCATACATTCTCTGTTCACTGTTTCGCGATCTTAGAGAAGTAGATTTCTTTGTGCGAAAGTGATGTTTTCACAATGCTAAGTACTCCCAACTCTATCAACAATGTAGGTTTTACGAGTTTTCTAAGTCTCTCTTATTTACTTGTACTTATACTGGGAATTCTCTGTGTAAACCTCTGTAACTTCTCTAGGTAGATGAATCACTGTGTACTTTCTCTTGTTTCTATCTGTTACCAATCTTGAGAAACTCATACATTCTCTGTTCACTGTTTCCCGGTCTTAGACAAGTAGATTTCTCTCTGCGAAAGTGCTGTTTTCACAGTGCTAAGTACTCCCAACTCTATCAACAATGTAGGTTTTACCAGTTTTCTAAGTTTCTCTTATTTACTTGTACTTATACTGGGAATTCTCAGTGTAAACCTCTGTAACTTCTCTACGTAGATGAATCACTGTGTACTTTCTCTTGTTTCTATCTGTTACCAATCTTGAGAAACTCATACATTCTCTGTTCACGGTTTCCCGGTCTTAGACAAGTAGATTTCACTCTGCGAAAGTGCTGTTTTCACAGTGCTAAGTACTCCCAACTCTATCAACAATGTAGGTTTTACCAGTTTTCTAAGTCTCTCTTATTTTCTTGTACTTATACTTGGAATTCTCTGTGTAAACCTCTGTAACTTGTCTACATAGATGAATCACTGTGTACTTTCTCTTGTTTCTATCTGTTACCAATCTTGAGAAACTCATACATTCTCTGTTCACTGTTTCCCGGTCTTAGAGAAGTAGATTTCTTTCTGTGAAAGTGCTGTTTTCACAGTGCTAAGTACTCCCAACTCTATGAACAATGTAGGTTTTACCAGTTTTCTAAGTCTGTCTTACTTTCTTGTACTTATACTGGGAATTCTCTGTCTAAACCTCTGTAACTTCTCTAGGTAGATGAATCACTGTGTACTTTCTCTTGTTTCTATCTGTTACCAATCTTGAGAAACTCATACATTCTCTGTTCACTGTTTCCCGGTCTTAGACAAGTAGATTTCACTCTGCGAAAGTGCTGTTTTCACAGTGCTAAGTACTCCCAACTCTATCAACAATGTAGGTTTTACCAGTTTTCTATGTCTCTCTTATTTTCTTGTACTTTTACTTGGAATTCTCTGTGTAAACCTCTGTAACTTGTCTACATAGATGAATCACTGTGTACTTTCTCTTGTTTCTATCTGTTACCAATCTTGAGAAACTCATACATTCTCTGTTCACTGTTTCCCGGTCTTAGACAAGTAGATTTCACTCTGCGAAAGTGCTGTTTTCACAGTGCTAAGTACTCCCAACTCTATCAACAATGTAGGTTTTACCAGTTTTCTATGTCTCTCTTATTTTCTTGTACTTTTACTTGGAATTCTCTGTGTAAACCTCTGTAACTTGTCTACATAGATGAATCACTGTGTACTTTCTCTTGTTTCTATCTGTTACCAATCTTGAGAAACTCATACATTCTCTGTTCACTGTTTCCCGGTCTTAGACAAGTAGATTTCTCTCTGCGAAAGTGCTGTTTTCACAGTGCTAAGTACTCCCAACTCTATCAACAATGTAGGTTTTACCAGTTTTCTAAGTCTCTCTTGTTTTCTTGTGCTTATACTGAGAATTCTCTGTGTAAACCTCTGTAACTTCTCTACGTAGATGAATCACTGTGTACTTTCTCTTGTTTCTATCTGTTACCAATCTTGAGAAACTCATACATTCTCTGTTCACTGTTTCGCGGTCTTAGAGAAGTAGATTTCTTTGTGCGAAAGTGATGTTTTCACAATGCTAAGTACTCCCAACTCTACCAACAATGTAGGTTTTACCAGTTTTCTAAGTCTCTCTTGTTTACTTGTACTTATACTGGGAATTCTCTGTGTAATCCTCTGTAACTTCTCTAGGTAGATGAATCACTGTGTACTTTCTCTTGTTTCTATCTGTTACCAATCTTGAGAAACTCATACATTCTCTGTTCACTGTTTCGCGATCTTAGAGAAGTAGATTTCTTTGTGCGAAAGTGATGTTTTCACAATGCTAAGTACTCCCAACTCTATCAACAATGTAGGTTTTACGAGTTTTCTAAGTCTCTCTTATTTACTTGTACTTATACTGGGAATTCTCTGTGTAAACCTCTGTAACTTCTCTAGGTAGATGAATCACTGTGTAGTTTCTCTTGTTTCTATCTGTTACCAATCTTGAGAAACTCATACATTCTCTGTTCACTGTTTCCCGGTCTTAGACAAGTAGATTTCTCTCTGCGAAAGTGCTGTTTTCACAGTGCTAAGTACTCCCAACTCTATCAACAATGTAGGTTTTACCAGTTTTCTAAGTCTCTCTTATTTACTTGTACTTATACTGGGAATTCTCAGTGTAAACCTCTGTAACTTCTCTAGGTAGTTGAATCACTGTGTACTTTCTCTTGTTTCTATCTGTTACCAATCTTGAGAAACTCATACATTCTCTGTTCACGGTTTCCCGGTCTTAGACAAGTAGATTTCACTCTGCGAAAGTGCTGTTTTCACAGTGCTAAGTACTCCCAACTCTATCAACAATGTAGGTTTTACCAGTTTTCTCTGTCTCTCTTATTTTCTTGTACTTATACTTGGAATTCTCTGTGTAAACCTCTGTAACTTGTCTACATAGATGAATCACTGTGTACTTTCTCTTGTTTCTATCTGTTACCAATCTTGAGAAACTCATACATTCTCTGTTCACTGTTTCCCGGTCTTAGAGAAGTAGATTTCTTTCTGTGAAAGTGCTGTTTTCACAGTGCTAAGTACTCCCAACTCTATGAACAATGTAGGTTTTACCAGTTTTCTAAGTCTGTCTTACTTTCTTGTACTTATAGTGGGAATTGTCTGTGTAAACCTCTGTAACTTCTCTAGGTAGGTGAATCACTGTGTACTTTCTCTTGTTTCTATCTGTTACCAATCTTGAGAAACTCATACATTCTCTGTTCACTGTTTCCCGGTCGTAGACAAGTAGATTTCTCTATGTGAAAGTGCTGTTTTCACAGTGCTAAGTACTCCCAACTCTATCAACAATGTAGGTTTTACCAGTTTTCTAAGTCTCTCTTGTTTTCTTGTGCTCATACTGGGAAATCTCTGTGTAAACCTCTGTAACTTCTCTACGTAGATGAATCACTGTGTACTTTCTCTTGTTTCTATCTGTTACCAATCTTGAGAAACTCATACATTCTCTGTTCACTGTTTCGCGGTCTTAGAGAAGGAGATTTCTTTGTGAGAAAGTGAAATTTTCACAATGCTAAGTACTCCCAAGTCTATCAACAATGTAGGTTTTACCAGTTTTCTAAGTCTCTCTTATTTACTTGTACTTATACTGGGAATTCTCAGTGTAAACCTCTGTAACTTCTCTAGGTAGATGAATCACTGTGTATTTTCTCTTGTTTCTATCTGTTACCAATCTTGAGAAACTCATACATTCTCTGTTCACTTTTTCGCCTTCTTAGAAAAGTAGATTTCTTTGTGTGAAAGTGATGTTTTCAGAATGCTAAGTACTCCCAACTCTATCAACAATGTAGGTTTTACCAGTTTTCTAAGTCTCTCTTATTTACTTGTACTTATACTGGGAATTCTCTGTGTAAACCATGTAACTTGTCTAGGTAGATGAATCACTGTGTATTTTCTCTTGTTTCTATCTGTTACCAATCTTGAGAAACTCATACATTCTCTGTTCACTGTTTCGCGGTCTTAGAGAAGTAGATTTCGTTGTGCGAAAGTGATGTTTTCACAATGCTGAGTACTCCCAACACTATCAACAATGTAGGTTTTACCAGTTTTCTAAGTTTCTCTTATTTACTAGTACTTATTCTGCGAATTTTCTGTGTAAACCTCTGTAACTTCTCTAGGTAGATGAATCACTGTGTACTTTCTCTTGTTTCTATCTGTTACCAATCTTGAGAAACTCATACATTCTCTGTCCACTGTTTCGCGGTCTTAGAGAAGTAGATTTCTTTGTGCGAAAGTGATGTTTTCACAATGCTAAGTACTCCCAACTCTATCAACAATGTAGGTTTTACCAGTTTTCTAAGTCTCTCTTATTTACTTGTACTTATACTGGGAATTCTCTGTGTAAACCTCGGTAACTTCTCTAGGTAGATGAATCACTGTGTACTTTCTATTGTTTCTATCTGTTACCAATCTTGAGAAACTCATACATTCTCTGTTCACTGTTTCCCGGTCTTACACAAGTAGATTTCTCTCTGCGAAAGTGCTGTTTTCACAGTGCTAAGTACTCCCAACTCTATCAACAATGTAGGTTTTACCAGTTTTCTAAGTCTCTCTTATTTTCTTGTACTTATACTGGTAATTCTCTGTGTAAACCTCTGTAACTTCTCTAGGTAGATGAATCACTGTGTACTTTCTCTTGTTTCTATCTGTTACCAATCTTGAGAAACTCATACATTCTCTGTTCACTGTTTCGCGGTCTTAGAAAAGTAGATTTCTTTGTGCGAAAGGGATGTTTTCACAATGCTAAGTACTCCCAACTCTATCAACAATGTTGGTTTTACCAGTTTTCTAAGTCTCTCTTATTTACCTGTACTTATACTGGGAATTCTCTGTGTATACCTCTGTAACTACTCTAGGTAGATGAATCACTGTGTACTTTCTCTTGTTTCTATCTGTTACCAATCTTGAGAAACTCATACATTCTCTGTTCACTGTTTCGCCGTCTTAGAAAAGTAGATTTCTTTGTGCGAAAGTGATATTTTCACAATGCTAAGTACTCCCAACTCTATCAACAATGTAGGTTTTACCAGTTTTCTAAGTCTCTCTTATTTACTTGTACTTATACTGGGAATTCTCTGTGTAAACCTCTGTAACTTCTCTAGGTAGATGAATCACTGTGTACTTTCTCTTGTTTCTATCTGTTACCAATCTTGAGAAACTCATACATTCTCTGTTCACTGTTTCGCCGTCTTAGAAAAGTAGATTTCTTTGTGCGAAAGTGATATTTTCACAATGCTAAGTACTCCCAACTCTATCAAAAATGTAGGTTTTACCAGTTTTCTAAGTCTCTCTTATTTACTTGTACTTATACTGGGAATTCTCAGTGCAAACCTCTGTAACTTCTCTAGGTAGATGAATCACTGTGTACTTTCTCTTGTTTCTATCTGTTACCAATCTTGAGAAACTCATACATTCTCTGTTCACTGTTTCCCGGTCTTAGACAAGTAGATTTCACTCTGCGAAAGGGCTTTTTCAGTGCTAAGTATTCCCAACTCTATCAACAATGAAGGTTTTACCAGTTTTCTAAGTCTCTCTTATTTTCTTGTACTTATACTTGGAAATCTCTGCGGAAACCTCTGTAACTTCTCTAGGTAGATGAATCACTGTGTACTTTCTCTTGTTTCTATCTGTTACCAATCTTGAGAAACTCATACATTCTCTGTTCACTGTTTCCCGGTCTTACACAAGTAGATTTCTCTCTGCGAAAGTGCTGTTTTCACAGTGCTAAGTACTCCCAACTCTATCAACAATGTAGGTTTTACCGGTTTTCTAAGTCTCTCTTATTTTCTTGTACTTATACTGGGAATTCTCTGTGTAATCCTCTGTAACTTCTCTAGGTAGATGAATCACTGTGTACTTTCTCTTGTTTCTATCTGTTACCAATCTTGAGAAACTCATACATTCTCTGTTCACTGTTTCGCGATCTTAGAGAAGTAGATTTCTTTGTGCGAAAGTGATGTTTTCACAATGCTAAGTACTCCCAACTCTATCAACAATGTAGGTTTTACGAGTTTTCTAAGTCTCTCTTATTTACTTGTACTTATACTGGGAATCCTCTGTGTAAACCTCTGTAACTTCTCTAGGTAGATGAATCACTGTGTACTTTCTCTTGTTTCTATCTGTTACCAATCTTGAGAAACTCATACATTCTCTGTTCACTGTTTCGCCATCTTAGAAAAGTAGATTTCTTTGTGAGAAAGTGAAGTTTTCACAATGCTAAGTACTCCCAACTCTATCAACAATGTAGGTTTTACCAGTTTTCTAAGTCTCTCTTATTTACTTGTACTTATACTGGGAATTCTCAGTGTAAACCTCTGTAACTTCTCTAGGTAGATGAATCACTGTGTACTTTCTCTTGTTTCTATCTGTTACCAATCTTGAGAAACTCATACATTCTCTGTTCACTGTTTCCCGGTCTTAGACAAGTAGATTTCTCTCTGCGAAAGTGCTGTTTTCACAGTGCTAAGTACTCCCAACTCTATCAACAATGTAGGTTTTACCAGTTTTCTAAGTCTCTCTTGTTTTCTTGTGCTTATACTGGGATTTCTCTGTGTAAACCTCTGTAACTTCTCTACGTAGATGAATCACTGTGTACTTTCTCTTGTTTCTATCTGTTACCAATCTTGTGAAACTCATACATTCTCTGTTCACTGTTTCGCCATCTTAGAAAAGTAGATTTCTTTGTGAGAAAGTGAAATTTTCACAATGCTAAGTACTCCCAACTCTATCAACAATGTAGGTTTTACCAGTTTTCTAAGTCTCTCTTACTTTCTTGTACTTATACTGCGAATTCTCTGTGTAAATCTCTGTAACTTCTCTAGGTAGATGAATCACTGTGTACTTTCTCTTGTTTCTATCTGTTACCAATCTTGAGAAACTCATACATTCTCTGTTCACTGTTTCCCGATCTTAGAGAAGTAGATTTCTTTCTGTGAAAGTGCTGTTTTCACAGTGCTAAGTACTCCCAACTCTATGAACAATGTAGGTTTTACCAGTTTTCTAAGTCTGTCTTACTTTCTTGTACTTATACTGGGAATTCTCTGTGTAAACCTCTGTAACTTCTCTAGGTAGATGAATCACTGTGTACTTTCTCTTGTTTCTATCTGTTACCAATCTGGAGAAAATCATACCTTCTCTTTTCACTGTTTCCCGGTCTTAGACAAGTAGATTTCTCTCTGCGGAAGTGCTGTTTTCACAGTGCTAAGTACTCCCAATTCTATCAACAATGTAGGTTTTACCAGTTTCTAAGTCTCTCTTGTTTTCTTGTACTTATACTGGGAATTCTCTGTGTAAACCTCTGTAACTTCTCTAGGTAGATGAATCACTGTGTACTTTCTCTTGTTTCTATCTGTTACCAATCTTGAGAAACTCATACATTCTCTGTTCACTGTTTCCCGGTCTTAGACAAGTAGATTTCACTCTGCGAAAGTGCTGTTTTCACAGTGCTAAGTACTCCCAACTCTATCAACAATGTAGGTTTTACCAGTTTTCTAAGTCTCTCTTATTTTCTTGTACTTATACTTGGAATTCTCTGTGTAAACCTCTGTAACTTGTCTACATAGATGAATCACTGTGTACTTTCTCTTGTTTCTATCTGTTACCAATCTTGAGAAACTCATCCATTCTCTGTTCACTGTTTCCCGGTCTTAGAGAAGTAGATTTCTTTCTGTGAAAGTGCTGTTTTCACAGTGCTAAGTACTCCCAACTCTATGAACAATGTAGGTTTTACCAGTTTTCTAAGTCTGTCTTACTTTCTAGTACTTATACTGGGAATTCTCTGTGTAAACCTCTGTAACTTCCCTAGGTAGATGAATCACTGTGTACTTTCTCTTGTTTCTATCTGTTACCAATCTTGAGAAACTCATACCTTCTCTTTTCACTGTTTCCCGGTCTTAGACAAGTAGATTTCTCTCTGCGGAAGTGCTGTTTTCACAGTGCTAAGTACTCCCGATTCTATCAACAATGTAGGTTTTACCAGTTTCTAAGTCTCTCTTGTTTTCTTGTACTTATACTGGGAATTCTCTGTGTAAACCTCTGTAACCTCTCTAGGTAGATGAATCCCTGTGTACTTTCTCTTGTTTCTATCTGTTACCAATCTTTAGAAACTCATACATTCTCTGTTCACTGTTTCACGGTCTTAAAGAAGTAGATTTCTCTGTGCGAAAGTGATGATTTCACAGTGCTAAGTACTCCCAACTCTATCAACAATGTAGGTTTTACCAGTTTTCTAAGTCTCTCTTGTTTTCTTGTGCTCATACTGGGAATTCTCTGTGTAAACCTCTGTAACTTCTCTAGGTAGATGAATCACCGTGTACTTTCTCTTGTTTCTATCTGTTACCAATCTTGAGAAACTCATACATTCTCTGTTCACTGTTTCGCGATCTTAGAGAAGTAGATTTCTTTGTGCGAAAGTGATGTTTTCACAATGCTAAGTACTCCCAACTCTATCAACAATGTAGGTTTTACGAGTTTTCTAAGTCTCTCTTATTTACTTGTACTTATACTGGGAATCCTCTGTGTAAACCTCTGTAACTTCTCTAGGTAGATGAATCACTGTGTACTTTCTCTTGTTTCTATCTGTTACCAATCTTGAGAAACTCATACATTCTCTGTTCACTGTTTCGCCATCTTAGAAAAGTAGATTTCTTTGTGAGAAAGTGAAATTTTCACAATGCTAAGTACTCCCAACTCTATCAACAATGTAGGTTTTACCAGTTTTCTAAGTCTCTCTTACTTTCTTGTACTTATACTGGGAATTCTCAGTGTAAACCTCTGTAACTTCTCTAGGTAGATGAATCACTGTGTACTTTCTCTTGTTTCTATCTGTTACCAATCTTGAGAAACTCATACATTCTCTGTTCACTGTTTCCCGGTCTTAGACAAGTAGATTTCACTCTGCGAAAGTGCTGTTTTCACAGTGCTAAGTACTCCCAACTCTATCAACAATGTAGGTTTTACCAGTTTTCTAAGTCTCTCTTATTTTCTTGTACTTATACTTGGAATTCTCTGTGTAAACCTCTGTAACTTGTCTACATAGATGAATCACTGTGTACTTTCTCTTGTTTCTATCTGTTACCAATCTTGAGAAACTCATACATTCTCTGTTCACTGTTTCCCGTCTTAGAGAAGTAGATTTCTTTCTGTGAAAGTGCTGTTTTCACAGTGCTAAGTACTCCCAACTCTATGAACAATGTAGGTTTTACCAGTTTTCTAAGTCTGTCTTACTTTCTTGTACTTATACTGGGAATTCTCTGTGTAAACCTCTGTAACTTCTCTAGGTAGATGAATCACTGTGTACTCTCTCTTGTTTCTATCTGTTACCAATCTTGAGAAACTCATACATTCTCTGTTCACTGTTTCCCGGTCGTAGACAAGTAGATTTCTCTATGCGAAAGTGCTGTTTTCACAGTGCTATGTACTCCCAACTCTATCAACAATGTAGGTTTTACCAGTTTTCTAAGTCTCTCTTGTTTTCTTGTGCTCATACTGGGAATTCTCTGTGTAAACCTCTGTAACTTCTCTACGTAGATGAATCACTGTGTACTTTCTCTTGTTTCTATCTGTTACCAATCTTGAGAAACTCATACATTCTCTGTTCACTGTTTCGCGGTCTTAGAGAAGTAGATTTCTTTGTGCGAAAGTGATGTTTTCACAATGCTAAGTACTCCCAACTGTATCAACAATGTACGTTTTACCAGTTTTCTAAGTCTCTCTTATTTACTTGTACTTATACTGGGAATTCTCTGTGTAAACCTCTGTAACTTCTCTAGGTAGATGAATCACTGTGTACTTTCTCTTGTTTCTATCTGTTACCAATCTTGAGAAACTCATACATTCTCTGTTCACTGTTTCGCGGTCTTAGAAAAGTAGATTTCTTTGTGCGAAAGTGATTTTTTCACAATGCTAACTACTCCCAACTCTATCAACAATGTAGGTTTTACCAGTTTTCTAAGTCTCTCTTACTTTCTTGTACTTATACTGGGAATTCTCTGTGTAAACCTCTGTAACTTCTCTAGGTAGATGAATCACTGTGTACTTTCTCTTGTTTCTATCTGTTACCAATCTTGAGAAAGTCATACCTTCTCTGTTCACTGTTTCCGGGTCTTAGACAAGTAGATTTCTCTCTGCGAAAGTGCTGTTTTCACAGTGCTAAGTACTCCCAACTCTATCAACAATGTAGGTTTTACCAGTTTTCTAAGGCTCTCTTATTTTCTTGTGCTTATACTGGGAATTCTCTGTGTAAACCTCTGTAACTTCTCTAGGTAGATGAATCACTGTGTACTTTCTCTTGTTTCTATCTGTTACCAATATTGAGAAACTCATACATTCTCTGTTCCCTGTTTTGCGGTCTTAGAAAAGTAGATTTCTTTGTGCGAAAGTGATGTTTTCACAATGCTAAGTACTCCCAACTCTATCAACAATGTAGGTTTTACCAGTTTTCTAAGTCTCTCTTATATTCTTGTACTTATACTTGGAATTCTCTGTGTAAACCTCTGTAACTTCCTTAGGTAGATGAATCACTGTGTACTTTCTCTTGTTTCTATCTGTTACCAATCTTGAGAAACTCATACATTCTCTGTTCACTGTTTCCCGGTCTTAGACAAGTAGATTTCTTTCTGTGAAAGTGCTGTTTTCACAGTGCTAAGTACTCCCAACTCTATCAACAATGTAGGTTTTGCCAGTTTTCTAACTCTCTCTTATTTTCTTGTACTTATACTGGGAATTCTCTGTGTAAACCTCTGTAACTTCTCTAGGTAGATGAATCACTGTGTACTTTCTCTTGTTTCTACCTGTTACCAATCTTGAGAAAGTCATACCTTCTCTGTTCACTGTTTCCCGGTCTTAGACAAGTAGATTTCTCTCTGCGAAAGTGCGGTTTTCACAGTGCTAAGTACTCCCAACTCTATCAACTATGTAGGTTTTACCAGTTTTCTAAGGCTCTCTTATTTTCTTGCACTTATACTGGGAATTCTCTGTGTAAACCTCTGTAACTTCTCTAGGTAGATGAATCACTGTGTACTTTCTCTTGTTTCTATCTGTTACCAATCTTGAGTAATTCATACATTCTCTGTTCACTCTTTCGCGGTCTTAGAAAAGTAGATTCCTTTGTGCGAAAGTGATGTTTTCACAATGCTAACTACTCCCAACTCTATCAACAATGTAGGTTTTACAGATTTCTAAGTCTCATTTACTTGTACTTATACTGGGAATTCTCTGTGTAAACCTCTGTAACTTCTCTAGGTAGATGAATCACTGTGTACTTTCTCTTGTTTCTATCTGTTACCAATCTTGAGAAAGTCATACCTTCTCTGTTCACTGTTTCCGGGTCTTAGACAAGTAGATTTCACTCTGCGAAAGTGCTGTTTTCACAGTGCTAAGTACTCCCAACTCTATCAACAATGTAGGTTTTACCAGTTTTCTAAGGCTCTCTTATTTTCTTCTACTTATACTGGGAATTCTCTGTGTAAACCTCTGTAACTTCTCTAGGTAGATGAATCACTGTGTACTTTCTCTTGTTTCTCTCTGTTACCAATCTTGAGAAAGTCATACCTTCTCTGTTCACTGTTTCCCGGTCTTAGACAAGTAGATTTCTCTCTGCGAAAGTGCTGTTTTCACAGTGCTAAGTACTCCCAACTCTATCAACAATGTAGGTTTTACCAGTTTTCTAAGGCTCTCTTATTTTTTGTGCTTATACTGGGAATTCTCTGTGTAAACCTCTGTAACTTCTCTAGGTAAATGAATCACTGTGTACTTTCTCTTGTTTCTATCTGTTACCAATCTTGAGAAACTCATACATTCTCTGTTCACTGTTTCGCAGTCTTAGAAAAGTAGATTTCTTTGTGCGTAAGTGATGTTTTCACAATGCTAAGTACTCCCAACTCTATCAACAATGTAGGTTTTACCAGTATTCTAAGTCTCTCTTATTTACTTGTACATATACTGGGAATTCTCTGTGTGAACCTCTGTAACTTCTCTAGGTAGATGAATCACTGTGTACTTTCTCTTGTTTCTATCTGTTACCAATCTTGAGAAACTCATACATTATCTGTTCACTGTTTCGCACTTTTAGAGAAGTAGATTTCTTTGTGCGAAAGTGATGTTTTCACAATGCTAAGTTCTCCCAACTCTATCAACAATGTAGGTTTTACCAGTTTTCTAAGTCTCTCTTATTTACTTGTACTTATACTGGGAATTCTCTGTGTAAACCTCTGTAACTTCTCTAGGTAGATGAATCACTGTGTACTTTCTCTTGTTTCTATCTGTTACCAATCTTGAGAAATTCATACATTCTCTGTTCACTGTTTCCCCGTCTTAGAGAAGTAGATTTCTTTCTGTGAAAGTGCTGTTTTCACAGTGCTAAGTACTCCCAACTCTATCAACAATGTAGGTTTTACCAGTTTTCTAAGTCTCTCTTACTTTCTTGTACTTATACTGGGAATTCGCTATGTAAACCTCTGTAACTTCTCTAGGTAGATGAATCACTGTGTACTTTCTCTTGTTTCTATCTGTTACCAATCTTGAGAAACTCATACCTTCTCTGTTCACTGTTTCCCGGTCTTAGACAAGTAGATTTCTCTCTGCGAAAGTGCTGTTTTCACAGTGCTAAGTACTCCCAACTCTATCAACAATGTAGGTTTTACCAGTTTTCTAAGTCTCTCTTATTTACTTGTACTTATACTGGGAATTCTCTGTGTTAACCTCTGTAACTTCTCTAGGTAGATGAATCACTGTGTACTTTCTCTTGTTTCTATCTGTTACCAATCTTGAGAAACTCATACATTCTCTGTTCACTGTTTCCCGGTATTAGAGAAGTAGATTTCTTTGTGCGAAAGTGAAGTTTTCACAGTGCTAAGTACTCCCAACTCTATCAACCATGTAGGTTTTACCAGTTTTCTAAGTCTCTCTTATTTACTTGTACTTTTACTGGGAATTCTCTGTGTAAACCTCGGTAACTTCTCTAGGTAGATGAGTCAATGTGTACTTTCTCTTGTTTCTATCTGTTACCAATCTTGAGAAACTCATATATTCTCTGTTCACTGTTTCCCGGTCTTAGACAAGTAGATTTCTCTCTGCGAAAGTGCTGTTTTCACAGTGCTAAGTACTCCGAACTCTATCAACAATGTAGGTTTTACCAGTTTTCTAAGTCTCTCTTATTTTCTTGTACTTATACTTGGAATTCTCTGTGTAAACCTCTGTAACTTCCTTAGGTAGATGAATCACTGTGTACTTTCTCTTGTTTCTATCTGTTACCAATCTTGAGAAACTCATACCTTCTCTGTTCACTGTTTCCCGGTCTTAGACAAGTAGATTTCTCTCTGCGAAAGTGCTGTTTTCACAGTGCTAAGTACTCCCAACTCTATCAACAGTGTAGGTTTTACCAGTTTTCTAATTCTCTCTTATTTTCTTGTACTTATACTGGGAATTCTCTGTGTAAACCTCTGTAACTTCTCTAGGTAGATGAATCACGGTGTACTTTCTCTTGTTTCTATCTGTTACCAATCTTGAGAAACTCATACATTCCCTGTTCACTGTTTCCCGGTCTTAGACAAGTAGATTTCTGTCTACGAAAGTGCTGTTTTCACAGTGCTACGTACTCCCAACTCTATCAACAATGTAGGTTTTACCAGTTTTCTAAGTCACTCTTATTTTCTTGTACTTATACTGGGAATTCTCTGTGTAAACCTCTGTAACTTCTCTAGGTAGATGAATCACTGTGTACTTTCTCTTGTTTCTATCTGTTACCAATCTTGAGAAACTCATACATTCTCTGTTCATTGTTTCGCGGTCTTAGAAAAGTAGATTTCTTTGTGCGAAAGTGCTGTTTTCACAATGCTAAGTACTCCCAACTCTATCAACAATGTAGGTTTTACCAGTTTTCTAAGTCTCTCTTATTTACTAGTACTTATACTGCGAATTCTCTGTGTAAACCTCTGTAACTTTTCTAGGTAGATGAATCACTGTGTACTTTCTCTTGTTTGTATCTGTTACCAATCTTGAAAAACTCATTCATTCTCTGTTCACTGTTTCCCGGTCTTAGACAAGTAGATTTCTTTCTGTGAAAGTGCTGTTTTCACAGTGCTAAGTACTCCCAACTCTATCAACAATGTAGGTTTTGCCAGTTTTCTAACTCTCTCTTATTTTCTTGTACTTATACTGGGAATTCTCTGTGTAAACCTCTGTAACTTCTCTAGGTAGATGAATCACTGTGTACTTTCTCTTGTTTCTATCTGTTACCAATCTTGAGAAACTCATACATTTTCTGTTCACTGTTTCGCGGTCTTAGAGAAGTAGATTTCTTTGTGCGAAAGTGATGTTTTCACAATGCTAAGTACTCCCAACTCTATCAACAATGTACGTTTTACCAGTTTTCTAAGTCTCTCTTATTTTCTTGTACTTATACTGGGAATTCTCTGTGTAAACCTCTGTAACTTCTCTAGGTAGATGAATCACTGTGTACTTTCTCTTGTTTCTACCTGTTACCAATCTTGAGAAAGTCATACCTTCTCTGTTCACTGTTTCCCGGTCTTAGACAAGTAGATTTCTCTCTGCGAAAGTGCGGTTTTCACAGTGCTAAGTACTCCCAACTCTATCAACTATGTAGGTTTTACCAGTTTTCTAAGGCTCTCTTATTTTCTTGTACTTATACTGGGAATTCTCTGTGTAAACCTCTGTAACTTCTCTAGGTAGATGAATCACTGTGTACTTTCTCTTGTTTCTATCTGTTACCAATCTTGAGAAACTCATACATTCTCTGTTCACTGTTTCGCGGTCTTAGAAAAGTAGATTCCTTTGTGCGAAAGTGATGTTTTCACAATGCTAACTACTCCAAACTCTATCAACAATGTAGGTTTTACCAGTTTTCTAAGTCTCATTTACTTGTACTTATACTGGGAATTCTCTGTGTAAACCTCTGTAACTTCTCTAGGTAGATGAATCACTGTGTACTTTCTCTTGTTTCTATCTGTTACCAATCTTGAGAAAGTCATACCTTCTCTGTTCACTGTTTCCGGGTCTTAGACAAGTAGATTTCACTCTGCGAAAGTGCTGTTTTCACAGTGCTAAGTACTCCCAACTCTATCAACAATGTAGGTTTTACCAGTTTTCTAAGGCTCTCTTATTTTCTTCTACTTATACTGGGAATTCTCTGTGTAAACCTCTGTAACTTCTCTAGGTAGATGAATCACTGTGTACTTTCTCTTGTTTCTCTCTGTTACCAATCTTGAGAAAGTCATACCTTCTCTGTTCACTGTTTCCCGGTCTTAGACAAGTAGATTTCTCTCTGCGAAAGTGCTGTTTTCACAGTGCTAAGTACTCCCAACTCTATCAACAATGTAGGTTTTACCAGTTTTCTAAGGCTCTCTTATTTTCTTGTGCTTATACTGGGAATTCTCTGTGTAAACCTCTGTAACTTCTCAAGGTAGATGAATCACTGTGTACTTTCTCTTGTTTCTATCTGTTACCAATCTTGAGAAACTCATACATTCTCTGTTCACTGTTTCGCAGTCTTAGAAAAGTAGATTTCTTTGTGCGTAAGTGATGTTTTCACAATGCTAAGTACTCCCAACTCTATCAACAATGTAGGTTTTACCAGTATTCTAAGTCTCTCTTATTTACTTGTACATATACTGGGAATTCTCTGTGTGAACCTCTGTAACTTCTCTAGGTAGATGAATCACTGTGTACTTTCTCTTGTTTCTATCTGTTACCAATCTTGAGAAACTCATACATTATCTGTTCACTGTTTCGCAGTTTTAGAGAAGTAGATTTCTTTGTGCGAAAGTGATGTTTTCACAATGCTAAGTTCTCCCAACTCTATCAACAATGTAGGTTTTACCAGTTTTCTAAGTCTCTCTTATTTACTTGTACTTATACTGGGAATTCTCTGTGTAAACCTCTGTAACTTCTCTAGGTAGATGAATCACTGTGTACTTTCTCTTGTTTCTATCTGTTACCAATCTTGAGAAATTCATACATTCTCTGTTCACTGTTTCCCCGTCTTAGAGAAGTAGATTTCTTTCTGTGAAAGTGCTGTTTTCACAGTGCTAAGTACTCCCAACTCTATCAACAATGTAGGTTTTACCAGTTTTCTAAGTCTCTCTTACTTTCTTGTACTTATACTGGGAATTCGCTATGTAAACCTCTGTAACTTCTCTAGGTAGATGAATCACTGTGTACTTTCTCTTGTTTCTATCTGTTACCAATCTTGAGAAACTCATACCTTCTCTGTTCACTGTTTCCCGGTCTTAGACAAGTAGATTTCTCTCTGCGAAAGTGCTGTTTTCACAGTGCTAAGTACTCCC
Source organism: Heterohyrax brucei (assembly GCA_028571685.1). Lineage (NCBI taxonomy): Eukaryota > Metazoa > Chordata > Mammalia > Hyracoidea > Procaviidae > Heterohyrax > Heterohyrax brucei. Next base: position 8,969,517 of record CM053155.1, on the reverse strand, counting down.
AACTCTATCAACAATGTAGGTTTTACCAGTTTTCTAAGTCTCTCTTATTTACTTGTACTTATACTGGGAATTCTCTGTGTAAACCTCTGTAACTTCTCTAGGTAGATGAATCACTGTGTACTTTCTCTTGTTTCTATCTGTTACCAATCTTGAGAAATTCATACATTCTCTGTTCACTGTTTCCCCGTCTTAGAGAAGTAGATTTCTTTCTGTGAAAGTGCTGTTTTCACAGTGCTAAGTACTCCCAACTCTATCAACAATGTAGGTTTTACCAGTTTTCTAAGTCTCTCTTACTTTCTTGTACTTATACTGGGAATTCGCTATGTAAACCTCTGTAACTTCTCTAGGTAGATGAATCACTGTGTACTTTCTCTTGTTTCTATCTGTTACCAATCTTGAGAAACTCATACCTTCTCTGTTCACTGTTTCCCGGTCTTAGACAAGTAGATTTCTCTCTGCGAAAGTGCTGTTTTCACAGTGCTAAGTACTCCCAACTCTATCAACAATGTAGGTTTTACCAGTTTTCTAAGTCTCTCTTATTTACTTGTACTTATACTGGGAATTCTCTGTGTTAACCTCTGTAACTTCTCTAGGTAGATGAATCACTGTGTACTTTCTCTTGTTTCTATCTGTTACCAATCTTGAGAAACTCATACATTCTCTGTTCACTGTTTCCCGGTATTAGAGAAGTAGATTTCTTTGTGCGAAAGTGAAGTTTTCACAGTGCTAAGTACTCCCAACTCTATCAACCATGTAGGTTTTACCAGTTTTCTAAGTCTCTCTTATTTACTTGTACTTTTACTGGGAATTCTCTGTGTAAACCTCTGTAACTTCTCTAGGTAGATGAGTCAATGTGTACTTTCTCTTGTTTCTATCTGTTACCAATCTTGAGAAACTCATATATTCTCTGTTCACTGTTTCCCGGTCTTAGACAAGTAGATTTCTCTCTGCGAAAGTGCTGTTTTCACAGTGCTAAGTACTCCCAACTCTATCAACAATGTAGGTTTTACCAGTTTTCTAAGTCTCTCTTATTTTCTTGTACTTATACTTGGAATTCTCTGTGTAAACCTCTGTAACTTCCTTAGGTAGATGAATCACTGTGTACTTTCTCTTGTTTCTATCTGTTACCAATCTTGAGAAACTCATACCTTCTCTGTTCACTGTTTCCCGGTCTTAGACAAGTAGATTTCTCTCTGCGAAAGTGCTGTTTTCACAGTGCTAAGTACTCCCAACTCTATCAACAGTGTAGGTTTTACCAGTTTTCTAAGTCTCTCTTATTTTCTTGTACTTATACTGGGAATTCTCTGTGTAAACCTCTGTAACTTCTCTAGGTAGATGAATCACGGTGTACTTTCTCTTGTTTCTATCTGTTACCAATCTTGAGAAACTCATACATTCCCTGTTCACTGTTTCCCGGTCTTAGACAAGTAGATTTCTCTCTACGAAAGTGCTGTTTTCACAGTGCTACGTACTCCCAACTCTATCAACAATGTAGGTTTTACCAGTTTTCTAAGTCACTCTTATTTTCTTGTACTTATACTGGGAATTCTCTGTGTAAACCTCTGTAACTTCTCTAGGTAGATGAATCACTGTGTACTTTCTCTTGTTTCTATCTGTTACCAATCTTGAGAAACTCATACATTCTCTGTTCATTGTTTCGCGGTCTTAGAAAAGTAGATTTCTTTGTGCGAAAGTGATGTTTTCCCAATGCTAAGTACTCCCAACTCTATCAACAATGTAGGTTTTACCAGTTTTCTAAGCCTCTCTTATTTACTAGTACTTATACTGCGAATTCTCTGTGTAAACCTCTGTAACTTTTCTAGGTAGATGAATCACTGTGTACTTTCTCTTGTTTGTATCTGTTACCAATCTTGAAAAACTCATTCTTTCTCTGTTCACTGTTTCGCCTTCTTAGAAAAGTAGATTTCTTTGTGCGAAAGTGATGTTTTCACAATGCTAAGTACTCCCAATTCTATCAACAATGTGGGTTTTACCAGTTTTCTAAGTCTCTCTTATTTACTTGTACTTATACTGGGAATTCTCTGTGTAAACCTCTGTAACTTCTCTAGGTAGATGAATCACTGTGTACTTTCTCTTCTTTCTATCTGTTAGCAATCTTGAGAAACACATACATTCTCGGTTCACTGTTTCGCGGTCTTAGTGAAGTAGATTTCTTTGTGCGAAAGTGATGTTTTCACAATGCTAAGTACTCCCAACTCTATCAACAGTGTAGGTTTTACCAGTTTTCTAAATCTCTCTTATTTCTTGTACTTATACTTTGAATTCTCTGTGTAAACCTCTGTAACTTCTCTAGGTAGATGAATCACTGTGTACTTTCTCTTGTTTGTATCTGTTACCAATCTTGAGAAACTCATTCATTCTCTGTTCACTGTTTCGCCTTCTTAGAAAAGTAGATTTCTTTGTGCGAAAGTGATGTTTTCAGAATGCTAAGTACTCCCAACTCTATCAACAATGTAGGTTTTACCAGTTTTCAGAGTCTCCCTTATTTACTTGTACTTATACTGGGAATTCTCAGTGTAAACCTCTGTAATTTCTCTAGGTAGATGAATCACTGTGTACTTTCTCTTGTTTCTATCTGTTACCAATCTTGAGAAACTCATACATTCTCTGTTCACTGTTACGCGGTCTTAGAGAAGTAGATTTCTTTGTGCGAAAGTGATGTTTTCACAATGCTAAGTACTCCCAACTCTATCAACAATGTAGGTTTTACCAGTTTTCTAAGTCTCTCTTATTTACTTATACTTATACTGGGAATTCTCTGTGTAAACCTCTGTAACTTCTCTAGGTAGATGAATCACTGTGTACTTTGTCTTGTTTCTATCTGTTACCAATCTTGAGAAACAAATACATTCTCTTTTCACTGTTTCCCTGTTTTAGACAAGTAGATTTCTCTCTGCGAAAGTGCTGTTTTCACAGTGCTAAGTACTCCCAACTCTATCAACCATGTAGGTTTTACCAGTTTTCTAAGTCTCTCTTATTTTCTTGTACTTATACTGGGAATTCTCTGTGTAAACCTCTGTAACTTCTCTAGGTAGGTGAATCACTGTGTACTTTCTCTTGTTTCTATCTGTTACCAATCTTGAGAAACTCATACATTCTCTGTTCACTGTTTCCCGGTCTTAGACAAGTAGATTTCTCTCTGCGAAAGTGCTGTTTTCACAGTGCTAAGTATTCCCAACTCTATCAACAATGTAGGTTTTACCCGTTTTCTAAGTCTCTCTTATTTTCTTGTACTTATACTGGGAATTCTCTGTGTAAACCTCTGTAACTTCTGTAGATAGATGAATCACTGTGTACTTTCTCTTGTTTCTATCTGTTACCAATCTTGAGAAACTCATACATTCACTGTTCATTGTTTCGCGGTCTTAGAAAAGTAGATTTCTTTGTGCGAAAGTGCTGTTTTCACAATGCTAAGTACTCCCAAATCTATCAACAATGTAGGTTTTACCAGTTTTCTAAGTCTCTCTTATTTACTTGTACTTATACTGGGAATTCTCTGTGTAAACCTCTGTAACTTCTCTAGGTAGATGAATCACTGTGTATTTTCTCTTGTTTCTATCTGTTACGAATCTTGAGAAACTCATACATTCTCTGTTCACTGTTTCGTGGTCTTAGACAAGTAGATTTCTCTCTGCGAAAGTGCTGTTTTCACAGTGCTAAGTACTCCCAACTCTATCAACAATGTAGGTTTTGCCAGTTTTCTAACTCTCTCTTATTTTCTTGTACTTATACTGGGAATTCTCTGTGTAAACCTCTGTAACTTCTCTAGGTAGATGAATCACTGTGTACTTTCTCTTGTTTCTATCTGTTACCAATCTTGAGAAACTCATACATTCTCTGTTCACTGTTTCGCGGTCTTAGAGAAGTAGATTTCTTTGTGCGAAAGTGATGTTTTCACAATGCTAAGTACTCCCAACTCTATCAACAATGTACGTTTTACCAGTTTTCTAAGTCTCTCTTATTTACTTGTACTTATACTGGGAATTCTCTTTGTAAACCTCTGTAACTTCTCTAGGTAGATGAATCACTGTGTACTTTCTCTTGTTTCTATCTGTTACCAATCTTGAGAAAGTCATACCTTCTCTGTTCACTGTTTCCCGGTCTTAGACAAGTAGATTTCTCTCTGCGAAAGTGCGGTTTTCACAGTGCTAAGTACTCCCAACTCTATCAACAATGTAGGTTTTACCAGTTTTCTAAGGCTCTCTTATTTTCTTGTACTTATACTGGGAATTCTCTGTGTAAACCTCTGTAACTTCTCTAGGTAGATGAATCACTGTGTACTTTCTCTTGTTTCTATCTGTTACCAATCTTGAGAAACTCATACATTCTCTGTTCACTGTTTCGCGGTCTTAGAAAAGTAGATTTCTTTGGGCGAAAGTGATGTTTTCACAATGCTAACTACTCCCAACTCTATCAACAATGTAGGTTTTACCAGTTTTCTAAGTCTCATTTACTTGTACTTATACTGGGAATTCTCTGTGTAAACCTGTGTAACTTCTCTAGGTAGATGAATCACTGTGTACTTTCTCTTGTTTCTATCTGTTACCAATCTTGAGAAAGTCATACCTTCTCTGTTCACTGTTTCCGGGTCTTAGACAAGTAGATTTCTCTCTTCGAAAGTGCTGTTTTCACAGTGCTAAGTACTCCCAACTCTATCAACAATGTAGGTTTTACCAGTTTTCTAAGGCTCTCTTATTTTCTTGTGCTTATACTGGGAATTCTCTGTGTAAACCTCTGTAACTTCTCTAGGTAGATGAATCACTGTGTACTTTCTCTTGTTTCTATCTGTTACCAATATTGAGAAACTCATACATTCTCTGTTCCCTGTTTTGCGGTCTTAGAAAATTAGATTTCTTTGTGCGAAAGTGATGTTTTCACAATGCTAAGTACTCCCAACTCTATCAACAATGTAGGTTTTACCAGTTTTCTAAGTCTCTCTTATATTCTTGTACTTATACTTGGAATTCTCTGTGTAAACCTCTGTAACTTCCTGAGGTAGATGAATCACTGTGTACTTTCTCTTGTTTCTATCTGTTACCAATCTTGAGAAACTTATACATTCTCTGTTCACTGTTTCCTGGTCTTAGACAAGTAGATTTCTTTCTGTGAAAGTGCTGTTTTCACAGTGCTAAGTACTCCCAACTCTATCAACAATGTAGGTTTTGCCAGTTTTCTAACTCTCTCTTATTTTCTTGTACTTATACTGGGAATTCTCTGTGTAAACCTCTGTAACTTCTCTAGGTAGATGAATCACTGTGTACTTTCTCTTGTTTCTATCTGTTACCAGTCTTGAGAAACTCATACATTCTCTGTTCACTGTTTCGCGGTCTTAGAGAAGTAGATTTCTTTGTGCGAAAGTGATGTTTTCACAATGCTAAGTACTCCCAACTCTATCAACAATGTACGTTTTACCAGTTTTCTAAGTCTCTCTTATTTACTTGTGCTTATACTGGGAATTCTCTGTGTAAACCTCTGTAACTTCTCTAGGTAGATGAATCACTGTGTACTTTCTCTTGTTTCTATCTGTTACCAATCTTGAGAAAGTCATACCTTCTCTGTTCACTGTTTCCCGGTCTTAGACAAGTAGATTTCTCTCTGCGAAAGTGCGGTTTTCACAGTGCTAAGTACTCCCAACTCTATCAACAATGTAGGTTTTACCAGTTTTCTAAGGCTCTCTTATTTTCTTGTACTTATACTGGGAATTCTCTGTGTAAACCTCTGTAACTTCTCTAGGTAGATGAATCACTGTGTACTTTCTCTTGTTTCTATCTGTTACCAATCTTGAGAAACTCATACATTCTCTGTTCACTGTTTCGCGGTCTTAGAAAAGTAGATTTCTTTGTGCGAAAGTGATGTTTTCACAATGCTAACTACTCCCAACTCTATCAACAATGTAGGTTTTACCAGTTTTCTAAGTCTCATTTACTTGTACTTATACTGGGAATTCTCTGTGTAAACCTCTGTAACTTCTCTAGGTAGATGAATCACTGTGTACTTTCTCTTGTTTCTATCTGTTACCAATCTTGAGAAAGTCATACCTTCTCTGTTCACTGTTTCCGGGTCTTAGACAAGTAGATTTCACTCTGCGAAAGTGCTGTTTTCACAGTGCTAAGTACTCCCAACTCTATCAACAATGTAGGTTTTACCAGTTTTCTAAGGCTCTCTTATTTTCTTCTACTTATACTGGGAATTCTCTGTGTAAACCTCTGTAACTTCTCTAGGTAGATGAATCACTGTGTACTTTCTCTTGTTTCTCTCTGTTACCAATCTTGAGAAACTCATACATTCTCTGTTCACTGTTTCGCGGCCTTAGAAACGTAGATTTCTTTGTGCGAAAGTGATGTTTTCACAATGCTAAGTACTCCCAACTCTATCAACAATGTAGGTTTTACCAGTTTTCTAAGTCTCTCTTATTTACTTGTACTTATACTGGGAATTCTGTGTGTAAACCTCTGTAACTTCTCTAGGTAGATGAATCACTGTGTACTTTCTCTTGTTTCTATCTGTTACCAATCTTGAGAAAGTCATACCTTCTCTGTTCACTGTTTCCCGGTCTTAGACAAGTAGATTTCTCTCTGCGAAAGTGCTGTTTTCACAGTGCTAAGTACTCCCAACTCTATCAACAATGTAGGTTTTACCAGTTTTCTAAGGCTCTCTTATTTTCTTGTGCTTATACTGGGAATTCTCTGTGTAAACCTCTGTAACTTCTCTAGGTAGATGAATCACTGTGTACTTTCTCTTGTTTCTATCTGTTACCAATCTTGAGAAACTCATACATTCTCTGTTCACTGTTTCGCAGTCTTAAAAAAGTAGATTTCTTTGTGCGAAAGTGATGTTTTCACAATGCTAAGTAGTCCCACCTCTATCAACAATGTAGGTTTTACCAGTTTTCTAAGTCTCTCTTATTTACTTTACTTTTACTGGGAATTCTCTCTGTAAACCTCTGTAACTTCTCTAGGTAGATGAATCACTGTGTACTTTCTCTTGCTTCTATCTGTTACCAATCTTGACAAACTCATACATTCTCTGTTCACTGTTTCGCGGTCTGAGAAAAGTAGATTTCTTTGTGCGAAAGTGATGTTTTCACAATGCTAAGTACTCCCAACTCTATTAACAATGTAGGTTTTACCAGTTTTCTAAGTCTCTCTTATTTACTTGTACTTATACTGGGAATTCTCTATGTAAACCAATGTAACTTCTCTAGGTAGATGAATCACTGTGTACTTTCTCTTGTTTCTATCTGTTACCAATCTTGAGAAACTCATACATTCTCTTTCACTGTTTCCCGGTCTTAGACAAGTAGATTTCTCTCTGCGAAAGTGCTGTTTTCACAGTGCTAAGTACTCCCAACTCTATCAACAATGTAGGTTTTACCAGTTTTCTAAGGCTCTCTTATTTTCTTGTAGTTATACTGGGAATTCTCTGTTTAAACCTCTGTAACTTCTCTAGGTAGATGAATCACTGTGTACTTTCTCTTGTTTCTATCTGTTACCAATCTTGAGAAACTCATACATTCTCTGTTCACTGTTTCGCGGTCTTAGAAAAGTAGATTTCTTTGTGCGAAAATGATGTTTTCACAATGCTAACTACTCCCAACTCTATCAACAATGTAGGTTTTACCAGTTTTCTAAGTCTCATTTACTTGTACTTATACTGGGAATTCTCTGTGTAAACCTCTGTAACTTCTCTAGGTAGATGAATCACTGTGTACTTTCTCTTGTTTGTATCTGTTACCAATCTTGAGAAAGTCATACCTTCTCTGTTCACTGTTTCCGGGTCTTAGACAAGTAGATTTCTCTCTGCGAAAGTGCTGTTTTCACAGTGCTAAGTACTCCCAACTCTATCAACAATGTAGGTTTTACCAGTTTTCTAAGGCTCTCTTATTTTCTTGTGCTTATACTGGGAATTCTCTGTGTAAACCTCTGTAACTTCTCTAGGTAGATGAATCACTGTGTACTTTCTCTTGTTTCTATCTGTTACCAATATTGAGAAACTCATATATTCTCTGTTCACTGTTTCGCGGTCTTAGAAAAGTAGATTTCTTTGTGCGAAAGTGATGTTTTCACAATGCTAAGTACTCCCAACTCTATCAACAATGTAGGTTTTACCAGTTTTCTAGGTCTCTCTTATATTCTTGTACTTATACTTGGAATTCTCTGTGTAAACCTCTGTAACTTCCTTAGGTAGATGAATCACTGTGTACTTTCTCTTGTTTCCATCTGTTACCAATCTTGAGAAACTCATACATTCTCTGTTCACTGTTTCCCGGTCTTAGACAAGTAGATTTCTTTCTGTGAAAGTGCTGTTTTCACTGTGCTAAGTACTCCCAACTCTATCAACAATGTAGGTTTTACCAGTTTTCTTAGTCTCTCTTATTTACTTGTACTTATACTGGGAATTCTCTGTGTAAACCTCTGTAACTTCCCTAGGTAGATGAATCACTGTGTACTTTCTCTTGTTTCTATCTGTTACCAATCTTGAGAAACTCATACATTCTCTGTTCACTGTTTCGCGGTCTTAGAGAAGTAGATTTCTTTGTGCGAAAGTGATGTTTTCACAATGCTAAGTACTCCCAACTCTATCAACAATGTAGGTTTTACCAGTTTTCTAAGTCTCTCTTACTTTCTTGTACTTATACTGGGAATTCTCTGTGTAAACCTCTGTAACTTCTCTAGGTAGATGAATCACTGTGTACTTTCTCTTGTTTCTATCTGTTACCAATCTTGAGAAACTCATACATTCTCTGTTCACTGTTTCCCGGTCTTAGACAAGTAGATTTCTCTCTGCGAAAGTGCTGTTTTCACAGTGCTAAGTACTCCCAACTCTATCAACAATGTAGGTTTTACCAGTTTTCTAAGTCTCTCTTGTTTTCTTGTGCTTATACTGGGATTTCTCTGTGTAAACCTCTGTAACTTCTCTACGTAGATGAATCACTGTGTACTTTCTCTTGTTTCTATCTGTTACCAATCTTGTGAAACTCATACATTCTCTGTTCACTGTTTCGCCATCTTAGAAAAGTAGATTTCTTTGTGAGAAAGTGAAATTTTCACAATGCTAAGTACTCCCAACTCTATCAACAATGTAGGTTTTACCAGTTTTCTAAGTCTCTCTTACTTTCTTGTACTTATACTGGGAATTCTCTGTGTAAATCTCTGTAACTTCTCTAGGTAGATGAATCACTGTGTACTTTCTCTTGTTTCTATCTGTTACCAATCTTGAGAAACTCATACATTCTCTGTTCACTGTTTCCCGATCTTAGAGAAGTAGATTTCTTTCTGTGAAAGTGCTGTTTTCACAGTGCTAAGTACTCCCAACTCTATGAACAATGTAGGTTTTACCAGTTTTCTAAGTCTGTCTTACTTTCTTGTACTTATACTGGGAATTCTCTGTGTAAACCTCTGTAACTTCTCTAGGTAGATGAATCACTGTGTACTTTCTCTTGTTTCTATCTGTTACCAATCTGGAGAAAATCATACCTTCTCTTTTCACTGTTTCCCGGTCTTAGACAAGTAGATTTCTCTCTGCGGAAGTGCTGTTTTCACAGTGCTAAGTACTCCCAATTCTATCAACAATGTAGGTTTTACCAGTTTCTAAGTCTCTCTTGTTTTCTTGTACTTATACTGGGAATTCTCTGTGTAAACCTCTGTAACTTCTCTAGGTAGATGAATCACTGTGTACTTTCTCTTGTTTCTATCTGTTACCAATCTTGAGAAACTCATACATTCTCTGTTCACTGTTTCCCGGTCTTAGACAAGTAGATTTCACTCTGCGAAAGTGCTGTTTTCACAGTGCTAAGTACTCCCAACTCTATCAACAATGTAGGTTTTACCAGTTTTCTAAGTCTCTCTTATTTTCTTGTACTTATACTTGGAATTCTCTGTGTAAACCTCTGTAACTTGTCTACATAGATGAATCACTGTGTACTTTCTCTTGTTTCTATCTGTTACCAATCTTGAGAAACTCATCCATTCTCTGTTCACTGTTTCCCGGTCTTAGAGAAGTAGATTTCTTTCTGTGAAAGTGCTGTTTTCACAGTGCTAAGTACTCCCAACTCTATGAACAATGTAGGTTTTACCAGTTTTCTAAGTCTGTCTTACTTTCTAGTACTTATACTGGGAATTCTCTGTGTAAACCTCTGTAACTTCCCTAGGTAGATGAATCACTGTGTACTTTCTCTTGTTTCTATCTGTTACCAATCTTGAGAAACTCATACCTTCTCTTTTCACTGTTTCCCGGTCTTAGACAAGTAGATTTCTCTCTGCGGAAGTGCTGTTTTCACAGTGCTAAGTACTCCCGATTCTATCAACAATGTAGGTTTTACCAGTTTCTAAGTCTCTCTTGTTTTCTTGTACTTATACTGGGAATTCTCTGTGTAAACCTCTGTAACTTCTCTAGGTAGATGAATCACTGTGTACTTTCTCTTGTTTCTATCTGTTACCAATCTTTAGAAACTCATACATTCTCTGTTCACTGTTTCACGGTCTTAAAGAAGTAGATTTCTCTGTGCGAAAGTGATGATTTCACAGTGCTAAGTACTCCCAACTCTATCAACAATGTAGGTTTTACCAGTTTTCTAAGTCTCTCTTGTTTTCTTGTGCTCATACTGGGAATTCTCTGTGTAAACCTCTGTAACTTCTCTAGGTAGATGAATCACCGTGTACTTTCTCTTGTTTCTATCTGTTACCAATCTTGAGAAACTCATACATTCTCTGTTCACTGTTTCGCGATCTTAGAGAAGTAGATTTCTTTGTGCGAAAGTGATGTTTTCACAATGCTAAGTACTCCCAACTCTATCAACAATGTAGGTTTTACGAGTTTTCTAAGTCTCTCTTATTTACTTGTACTTATACTGGGAATCCTCTGTGTAAACCTCTGTAACTTCTCTAGGTAGATGAATCACTGTGTACTTTCTCTTGTTTCTATCTGTTACCAATCTTGAGAAACTCATACATTCTCTGTTCACTGTTTCGCCATCTTAGAAAAGTAGATTTCTTTGTGAGAAAGTGAAATTTTCACAATGCTAAGTACTCCCAACTCTATCAACAATGTAGGTTTTACCAGTTTTCTAAGTCTCTCTTACTTTCTTGTACTTATACTGGGAATTCTCAGTGTAAACCTCTGTAACTTCTCTAGGTAGATGAATCACTGTGTACTTTCTCTTGTTTCTATCTGTTACCAATCTTGAGAAACTCATACATTCTCTGTTCACTGTTTCCCGGTCTTAGACAAGTAGATTTCACTCTGCGAAAGTGCTGTTTTCACAGTGCTAAGTACTCCCAACTCTATCAACAATGTAGGTTTTACCAGTTTTCTAAGTCTCTCTTATTTTCTTGTACTTATACTTGGAATTCTCTGTGTAAACCTCTGTAACTTGTCTACATAGATGAATCACTGTGTACTTTCTCTTGTTTCTATCTGTTACCAATCTTGAGAAACTCATACATTCTCTGTTCACTGTTTCCCGTCTTAGAGAAGTAGATTTCTTTCTGTGAAAGTGCTGTTTTCACAGTGCTAAGTACTCCCAACTCTATGAACAATGTAGGTTTTACCAGTTTTCTAAGTCTGTCTTACTTTCTTGTACTTATACTGGGAATTCTCTGTGTAAACCTCTGTAACTTCTCTAGGTAGATGAATCACTGTGTACTCTCTCTTGTTTCTATCTGTTACCAATCTTGAGAAACTCATACATTCTCTGTTCACTGTTTCCCGGTCGTAGACAAGTAGATTTCTCTATGCGAAAGTGCTGTTTTCACAGTGCTATGTACTCCCAACTCTATCAACAATGTAGGTTTTACCAGTTTTCTAAGTCTCTCTTGTTTTCTTGTGCTCATACTGGGAATTCTCTGTGTAAACCTCTGTAACTTCTCTACGTAGATGAATCACTGTGTACTTTCTCTTGTTTCTATCTGTTACCAATCTTGAGAAACTCATACATTCTCTGTTCACTGTTTCGCGGTCTTAGAGAAGTAGATTTCTTTGTGCGAAAGTGATGTTTTCACAATGCTAAGTACTCCCAACTGTATCAACAATGTACGTTTTACCAGTTTTCTAAGTCTCTCTTATTTACTTGTACTTATACTGGGAATTCTCTGTGTAAACCTCTGTAACTTCTCTAGGTAGATGAATCACTGTGTACTTTCTCTTGTTTCTATCTGTTACCAATCTTGAGAAACTCATACATTCTCTGTTCACTGTTTCGCGGTCTTAGAAAAGTAGATTTCTTTGTGCGAAAGTGATTTTTTCACAATGCTAACTACTCCCAACTCTATCAACAATGTAGGTTTTACCAGTTTTCTAAGTCTCTCTTACTTTCTTGTACTTATACTGGGAATTCTCTGTGTAAACCTCTGTAACTTCTCTAGGTAGATGAATCACTGTGTACTTTCTCTTGTTTCTATCTGTTACCAATCTTGAGAAAGTCATACCTTCTCTGTTCACTGTTTCCGGGTCTTAGACAAGTAGATTTCTCTCTGCGAAAGTGCTGTTTTCACAGTGCTAAGTACTCCCAACTCTATCAACAATGTAGGTTTTACCAGTTTTCTAAGGCTCTCTTATTTTCTTGTGCTTATACTGGGAATTCTCTGTGTAAACCTCTGTAACTTCTCTAGGTAGATGAATCACTGTGTACTTTCTCTTGTTTCTATCTGTTACCAATATTGAGAAACTCATACATTCTCTGTTCCCTGTTTTGCGGTCTTAGAAAAGTAGATTTCTTTGTGCGAAAGTGATGTTTTCACAATGCTAAGTACTCCCAACTCTATCAACAATGTAGGTTTTACCAGTTTTCTAAGTCTCTCTTATATTCTTGTACTTATACTTGGAATTCTCTGTGTAAACCTCTGTAACTTCCTTAGGTAGATGAATCACTGTGTACTTTCTCTTGTTTCTATCTGTTACCAATCTTGAGAAACTCATACATTCTCTGTTCACTGTTTCCCGGTCTTAGACAAGTAGATTTCTTTCTGTGAAAGTGCTGTTTTCACAGTGCTAAGTACTCCCAACTCTATCAACAATGTAGGTTTTGCCAGTTTTCTAACTCTCTCTTATTTTCTTGTACTTATACTGGGAATTCTCTGTGTAAACCTCTGTAACTTCTCTAGGTAGATGAATCACTGTGTACTTTCTCTTGTTTCTACCTGTTACCAATCTTGAGAAAGTCATACCTTCTCTGTTCACTGTTTCCCGGTCTTAGACAAGTAGATTTCTCTCTGCGAAAGTGCGGTTTTCACAGTGCTAAGTACTCCCAACTCTATCAACTATGTAGGTTTTACCAGTTTTCTAAGGCTCTCTTATTTTCTTGCACTTATACTGGGAATTCTCTGTGTAAACCTCTGTAACTTCTCTAGGTAGATGAATCACTGTGTACTTTCTCTTGTTTCTATCTGTTACCAATCTTGAGTAATTCATACATTCTCTGTTCACTCTTTCGCGGTCTTAGAAAAGTAGATTCCTTTGTGCGAAAGTGATGTTTTCACAATGCTAACTACTCCCAACTCTATCAACAATGTAGGTTTTACAGATTTCTAAGTCTCATTTACTTGTACTTATACTGGGAATTCTCTGTGTAAACCTCTGTAACTTCTCTAGGTAGATGAATCACTGTGTACTTTCTCTTGTTTCTATCTGTTACCAATCTTGAGAAAGTCATACCTTCTCTGTTCACTGTTTCCGGGTCTTAGACAAGTAGATTTCACTCTGCGAAAGTGCTGTTTTCACAGTGCTAAGTACTCCCAACTCTATCAACAATGTAGGTTTTACCAGTTTTCTAAGGCTCTCTTATTTTCTTCTACTTATACTGGGAATTCTCTGTGTAAACCTCTGTAACTTCTCTAGGTAGATGAATCACTGTGTACTTTCTCTTGTTTCTCTCTGTTACCAATCTTGAGAAAGTCATACCTTCTCTGTTCACTGTTTCCCGGTCTTAGACAAGTAGATTTCTCTCTGCGAAAGTGCTGTTTTCACAGTGCTAAGTACTCCCAACTCTATCAACAATGTAGGTTTTACCAGTTTTCTAAGGCTCTCTTATTTTTTGTGCTTATACTGGGAATTCTCTGTGTAAACCTCTGTAACTTCTCTAGGTAAATGAATCACTGTGTACTTTCTCTTGTTTCTATCTGTTACCAATCTTGAGAAACTCATACATTCTCTGTTCACTGTTTCGCAGTCTTAGAAAAGTAGATTTCTTTGTGCGTAAGTGATGTTTTCACAATGCTAAGTACTCCCAACTCTATCAACAATGTAGGTTTTACCAGTATTCTAAGTCTCTCTTATTTACTTGTACATATACTGGGAATTCTCTGTGTGAACCTCTGTAACTTCTCTAGGTAGATGAATCACTGTGTACTTTCTCTTGTTTCTATCTGTTACCAATCTTGAGAAACTCATACATTATCTGTTCACTGTTTCGCACTTTTAGAGAAGTAGATTTCTTTGTGCGAAAGTGATGTTTTCACAATGCTAAGTTCTCCCAACTCTATCAACAATGTAGGTTTTACCAGTTTTCTAAGTCTCTCTTATTTACTTGTACTTATACTGGGAATTCTCTGTGTAAACCTCTGTAACTTCTCTAGGTAGATGAATCACTGTGTACTTTCTCTTGTTTCTATCTGTTACCAATCTTGAGAAATTCATACATTCTCTGTTCACTGTTTCCCCGTCTTAGAGAAGTAGATTTCTTTCTGTGAAAGTGCTGTTTTCACAGTGCTAAGTACTCCCAACTCTATCAACAATGTAGGTTTTACCAGTTTTCTAAGTCTCTCTTACTTTCTTGTACTTATACTGGGAATTCGCTATGTAAACCTCTGTAACTTCTCTAGGTAGATGAATCACTGTGTACTTTCTCTTGTTTCTATCTGTTACCAATCTTGAGAAACTCATACCTTCTCTGTTCACTGTTTCCCGGTCTTAGACAAGTAGATTTCTCTCTGCGAAAGTGCTGTTTTCACAGTGCTAAGTACTCCCAACTCTATCAACAATGTAGGTTTTACCAGTTTTCTAAGTCTCTCTTATTTACTTGTACTTATACTGGGAATTCTCTGTGTTAACCTCTGTAACTTCTCTAGGTAGATGAATCACTGTGTACTTTCTCTTGTTTCTATCTGTTACCAATCTTGAGAAACTCATACATTCTCTGTTCACTGTTTCCCGGTATTAGAGAAGTAGATTTCTTTGTGCGAAAGTGAAGTTTTCACAGTGCTAAGTACTCCCAACTCTATCAACCATGTAGGTTTTACCAGTTTTCTAAGTCTCTCTTATTTACTTGTACTTTTACTGGGAATTCTCTGTGTAAACCTCGGTAACTTCTCTAGGTAGATGAGTCAATGTGTACTTTCTCTTGTTTCTATCTGTTACCAATCTTGAGAAACTCATATATTCTCTGTTCACTGTTTCCCGGTCTTAGACAAGTAGATTTCTCTCTGCGAAAGTGCTGTTTTCACAGTGCTAAGTACTCCGAACTCTATCAACAATGTAGGTTTTACCAGTTTTCTAAGTCTCTCTTATTTTCTTGTACTTATACTTGGAATTCTCTGTGTAAACCTCTGTAACTTCCTTAGGTAGATGAATCACTGTGTACTTTCTCTTGTTTCTATCTGTTACCAATCTTGAGAAACTCATACCTTCTCTGTTCACTGTTTCCCGGTCTTAGACAAGTAGATTTCTCTCTGCGAAAGTGCTGTTTTCACAGTGCTAAGTACTCCCAACTCTATCAACAGTGTAGGTTTTACCAGTTTTCTAATTCTCTCTTATTTTCTTGTACTTATACTGGGAATTCTCTGTGTAAACCTCTGTAACTTCTCTAGGTAGATGAATCACGGTGTACTTTCTCTTGTTTCTATCTGTTACCAATCTTGAGAAACTCATACATTCCCTGTTCACTGTTTCCCGGTCTTAGACAAGTAGATTTCTGTCTACGAAAGTGCTGTTTTCACAGTGCTACGTACTCCCAACTCTATCAACAATGTAGGTTTTACCAGTTTTCTAAGTCACTCTTATTTTCTTGTACTTATACTGGGAATTCTCTGTGTAAACCTCTGTAACTTCTCTAGGTAGATGAATCACTGTGTACTTTCTCTTGTTTCTATCTGTTACCAATCTTGAGAAACTCATACATTCTCTGTTCATTGTTTCGCGGTCTTAGAAAAGTAGATTTCTTTGTGCGAAAGTGCTGTTTTCACAATGCTAAGTACTCCCAACTCTATCAACAATGTAGGTTTTACCAGTTTTCTAAGTCTCTCTTATTTACTAGTACTTATACTGCGAATTCTCTGTGTAAACCTCTGTAACTTTTCTAGGTAGATGAATCACTGTGTACTTTCTCTTGTTTGTATCTGTTACCAATCTTGAAAAACTCATTCATTCTCTGTTCACTGTTTCCCGGTCTTAGACAAGTAGATTTCTTTCTGTGAAAGTGCTGTTTTCACAGTGCTAAGTACTCCCAACTCTATCAACAATGTAGGTTTTGCCAGTTTTCTAACTCTCTCTTATTTTCTTGTACTTATACTGGGAATTCTCTGTGTAAACCTCTGTAACTTCTCTAGGTAGATGAATCACTGTGTACTTTCTCTTGTTTCTATCTGTTACCAATCTTGAGAAACTCATACATTTTCTGTTCACTGTTTCGCGGTCTTAGAGAAGTAGATTTCTTTGTGCGAAAGTGATGTTTTCACAATGCTAAGTACTCCCAACTCTATCAACAATGTACGTTTTACCAGTTTTCTAAGTCTCTCTTATTTTCTTGTACTTATACTGGGAATTCTCTGTGTAAACCTCTGTAACTTCTCTAGGTAGATGAATCACTGTGTACTTTCTCTTGTTTCTACCTGTTACCAATCTTGAGAAAGTCATACCTTCTCTGTTCACTGTTTCCCGGTCTTAGACAAGTAGATTTCTCTCTGCGAAAGTGCGGTTTTCACAGTGCTAAGTACTCCCAACTCTATCAACTATGTAGGTTTTACCAGTTTTCTAAGGCTCTCTTATTTTCTTGTACTTATACTGGGAATTCTCTGTGTAAACCTCTGTAACTTCTCTAGGTAGATGAATCACTGTGTACTTTCTCTTGTTTCTATCTGTTACCAATCTTGAGAAACTCATACATTCTCTGTTCACTGTTTCGCGGTCTTAGAAAAGTAGATTCCTTTGTGCGAAAGTGATGTTTTCACAATGCTAACTACTCCAAACTCTATCAACAATGTAGGTTTTACCAGTTTTCTAAGTCTCATTTACTTGTACTTATACTGGGAATTCTCTGTGTAAACCTCTGTAACTTCTCTAGGTAGATGAATCACTGTGTACTTTCTCTTGTTTCTATCTGTTACCAATCTTGAGAAAGTCATACCTTCTCTGTTCACTGTTTCCGGGTCTTAGACAAGTAGATTTCACTCTGCGAAAGTGCTGTTTTCACAGTGCTAAGTACTCCCAACTCTATCAACAATGTAGGTTTTACCAGTTTTCTAAGGCTCTCTTATTTTCTTCTACTTATACTGGGAATTCTCTGTGTAAACCTCTGTAACTTCTCTAGGTAGATGAATCACTGTGTACTTTCTCTTGTTTCTCTCTGTTACCAATCTTGAGAAAGTCATACCTTCTCTGTTCACTGTTTCCCGGTCTTAGACAAGTAGATTTCTCTCTGCGAAAGTGCTGTTTTCACAGTGCTAAGTACTCCCAACTCTATCAACAATGTAGGTTTTACCAGTTTTCTAAGGCTCTCTTATTTTCTTGTGCTTATACTGGGAATTCTCTGTGTAAACCTCTGTAACTTCTCAAGGTAGATGAATCACTGTGTACTTTCTCTTGTTTCTATCTGTTACCAATCTTGAGAAACTCATACATTCTCTGTTCACTGTTTCGCAGTCTTAGAAAAGTAGATTTCTTTGTGCGTAAGTGATGTTTTCACAATGCTAAGTACTCCCAACTCTATCAACAATGTAGGTTTTACCAGTATTCTAAGTCTCTCTTATTTACTTGTACATATACTGGGAATTCTCTGTGTGAACCTCTGTAACTTCTCTAGGTAGATGAATCACTGTGTACTTTCTCTTGTTTCTATCTGTTACCAATCTTGAGAAACTCATACATTATCTGTTCACTGTTTCGCAGTTTTAGAGAAGTAGATTTCTTTGTGCGAAAGTGATGTTTTCACAATGCTAAGTTCTCCCAACTCTATCAACAATGTAGGTTTTACCAGTTTTCTAAGTCTCTCTTATTTACTTGTACTTATACTGGGAATTCTCTGTGTAAACCTCTGTAACTTCTCTAGGTAGATGAATCACTGTGTACTTTCTCTTGTTTCTATCTGTTACCAATCTTGAGAAATTCATACATTCTCTGTTCACTGTTTCCCCGTCTTAGAGAAGTAGATTTCTTTCTGTGAAAGTGCTGTTTTCACAGTGCTAAGTACTCCCAACTCTATCAACAATGTAGGTTTTACCAGTTTTCTAAGTCTCTCTTACTTTCTTGTACTTATACTGGGAATTCGCTATGTAAACCTCTGTAACTTCTCTAGGTAGATGAATCACTGTGTACTTTCTCTTGTTTCTATCTGTTACCAATCTTGAGAAACTCATACCTTCTCTGTTCACTGTTTCCCGGTCTTAGACAAGTAGATTTCTCTCTGCGAAAGTGCTGTTTTCACAGTGCTAAGTACTCCCAACTCTATCAACAATGTAGGTTTTACCAGTTTTCTAAGTCTCTCTTATTTACTTGTACTTATACTGGGAATTCTCTGTGTAAACCTCTGTAACTTCTCTAGGTAGATGAATCACTGTGTACTTTCTCTTGTTTCTATCTGTTACCAATCTTGAGAAATTCATACATTCTCTGTTCACTGTTTCCCCGTCTTAGAGAAGTAGATTTCTTTCTGTGAAAGTGCTGTTTTCACAGTGCTAAGTACTCCCAACTCTATCAACAATGTAGGTTTTACCAGTTTTCTAAGTCTCTCTTACTTTCTTGTACTTATACTGGGAATTCGCTATGTAAACCTCTGTAACTTCTCTAGGTAGATGAATCACTGTGTACTTTCTCTTGTTTCTATCTGTTACCAATCTTGAGAAACTCATACCTTCTCTGTTCACTGTTTCCCGGTCTTAGACAAGTAGATTTCTCTCTGCGAAAGTGCTGTTTTCACAGTGCTAAGTACTCCCAACTCTATCAACAATGTAGGTTTTACCAGTTTTCTAAGTCTCTCTTATTTACTTGTACTTATACTGGGAATTCTCTGTGTTAACCTCTGTAACTTCTCTAGGTAGATGAATCACTGTGTACTTTCTCTTGTTTCTATCTGTTACCAATCTTGAGAAACTCATACATTCTCTGTTCACTGTTTCCCGGTATTAGAGAAGTAGATTTCTTTGTGCGAAAGTGAAGTTTTCACAGTGCTAAGTACTCCCAACTCTATCAACCATGTAGGTTTTACCAGTTTTCTAAGTCTCTCTTATTTACTTGTACTTTTACTGGGAATTCTCTGTGTAAACCTCTGTAACTTCTCTAGGTAGATGAGTCAATGTGTACTTTCTCTTGTTTCTATCTGTTACCAATCTTGAGAAACTCATATATTCTCTGTTCACTGTTTCCCGGTCTTAGACAAGTAGATTTCTCTCTGCGAAAGTGCTGTTTTCACAGTGCTAAGTACTCCCAACTCTATCAACAATGTAGGTTTTACCAGTTTTCTAAGTCTCTCTTATTTTCTTGTACTTATACTTGGAATTCTCTGTGTAAACCTCTGTAACTTCCTTAGGTAGATGAATCACTGTGTACTTTCTCTTGTTTCTATCTGTTACCAATCTTGAGAAACTCATACCTTCTCTGTTCACTGTTTCCCGGTCTTAGACAAGTAGATTTCTCTCTGCGAAAGTGCTGTTTTCACAGTGCTAAGTACTCCCAACTCTATCAACAGTGTAGGTTTTACCAGTTTTCTAAGTCTCTCTTATTTTCTTGTACTTATACTGGGAATTCTCTGTGTAAACCTCTGTAACTTCTCTAGGTAGATGAATCACGGTGTACTTTCTCTTGTTTCTATCTGTTACCAATCTTGAGAAACTCATACATTCCCTGTTCACTGTTTCCCGGTCTTAGACAAGTAGATTTCTCTCTACGAAAGTGCTGTTTTCACAGTGCTACGTACTCCCAACTCTATCAACAATGTAGGTTTTACCAGTTTTCTAAGTCACTCTTATTTTCTTGTACTTATACTGGGAATTCTCTGTGTAAACCTCTGTAACTTCTCTAGGTAGATGAATCACTGTGTACTTTCTCTTGTTTCTATCTGTTACCAATCTTGAGAAACTCATACATTCTCTGTTCATTGTTTCGCGGTCTTAGAAAAGTAGATTTCTTTGTGCGAAAGTGATGTTTTCCCAATGCTAAGTACTCCCAACTCTATCAACAATGTAGGTTTTACCAGTTTTCTAAGCCTCTCTTATTTACTAGTACTTATACTGCGAATTCTCTGTGTAAACCTCTGTAACTTTTCTAGGTAGATGAATCACTGTGTACTTTCTCTTGTTTGTATCTGTTACCAATCTTGAAAAACTCATTCTTTCTCTGTTCACTGTTTCGCCTTCTTAGAAAAGTAGATTTCTTTGTGCGAAAGTGATGTTTTCACAATGCTAAGTACTCCCAATTCTATCAACAATGTGGGTTTTACCAGTTTTCTAAGTCTCTCTTATTTACTTGTACTTATACTGGGAATTCTCTGTGTAAACCTCTGTAACTTCTCTAGGTAGATGAATCACTGTGTACTTTCTCTTCTTTCTATCTGTTAGCAATCTTGAGAAACACATACATTCTCGGTTCACTGTTTCGCGGTCTTAGTGAAGTAGATTTCTTTGTGCGAAAGTGATGTTTTCACAATGCTAAGTACTCCCAACTCTATCAACAGTGTAGGTTTTACCAGTTTTCTAAATCTCTCTTATTTCTTGTACTTATACTTTGAATTCTCTGTGTAAACCTCTGTAACTTCTCTAGGTAGATGAATCACTGTGTACTTTCTCTTGTTTGTATCTGTTACCAATCTTGAGAAACTCATTCATTCTCTGTTCACTGTTTCGCCTTCTTAGAAAAGTAGATTTCTTTGTGCGAAAGTGATGTTTTCAGAATGCTAAGTACTCCCAACTCTATCAACAATGTAGGTTTTACCAGTTTTCAGAGTCTCCCTTATTTACTTGTACTTATACTGGGAATTCTCAGTGTAAACCTCTGTAATTTCTCTAGGTAGATGAATCACTGTGTACTTTCTCTTGTTTCTATCTGTTACCAATCTTGAGAAACTCATACATTCTCTGTTCACTGTTACGCGGTCTTAGAGAAGTAGATTTCTTTGTGCGAAAGTGATGTTTTCACAATGCTAAGTACTCCCAACTCTATCAACAATGTAGGTTTTACCAGTTTTCTAAGTCTCTCTTATTTACTTATACTTATACTGGGAATTCTCTGTGTAAACCTCTGTAACTTCTCTAGGTAGATGAATCACTGTGTACTTTGTCTTGTTTCTATCTGTTACCAATCTTGAGAAACAAATACATTCTCTTTTCACTGTTTCCCTGTTTTAGACAAGTAGATTTCTCTCTGCGAAAGTGCTGTTTTCACAGTGCTAAGTACTCCCAACTCTATCAACCATGTAGGTTTTACCAGTTTTCTAAGTCTCTCTTATTTTCTTGTACTTATACTGGGAATTCTCTGTGTAAACCTCTGTAACTTCTCTAGGTAGGTGAATCACTGTGTACTTTCTCTTGTTTCTATCTGTTACCAATCTTGAGAAACTCATACATTCTCTGTTCACTGTTTCCCGGTCTTAGACAAGTAGATTTCTCTCTGCGAAAGTGCTGTTTTCACAGTGCTAAGTATTCCCAACTCTATCAACAATGTAGGTTTTACCCGTTTTCTAAGTCTCTCTTATTTTCTTGTACTTATACTGGGAATTCTCTGTGTAAACCTCTGTAACTTCTGTAGATAGATGAATCACTGTGTACTTTCTCTTGTTTCTATCTGTTACCAATCTTGAGAAACTCATACATTCACTGTTCATTGTTTCGCGGTCTTAGAAAAGTAGATTTCTTTGTGCGAAAGTGCTGTTTTCACAATGCTAAGTACTCCCAAATCTATCAACAATGTAGGTTTTACCAGTTTTCTAAGTCTCTCTTATTTACTTGTACTTATACTGGGAATTCTCTGTGTAAACCTCTGTAACTTCTCTAGGTAGATGAATCACTGTGTATTTTCTCTTGTTTCTATCTGTTACGAATCTTGAGAAACTCATACATTCTCTGTTCACTGTTTCGCGGTCTTAGACAAGTAGATTTCTCTCTGCGAAAGTGCTGTTTTCACAGTGCTAAGTACTCCCAACTCTATCAACAATGTAGGTTTTGCCAGTTTTCTAACTCTCTCTTATTTTCTTGTACTTATACTGGGAATTCTCTGTGTAAACCTCTGTAACTTCTCTAGGTAGATGAATCACTGTGTACTTTCTCTTGTTTCTATCTGTTACCAATCTTGAGAAACTCATACATTCTCTGTTCACTGTTTCGCGGTCTTAGAGAAGTAGATTTCTTTGTGCGAAAGTGATGTTTTCACAATGCTAAGTACTCCCAACTCTATCAACAATGTACGTTTTACCAGTTTTCTAAGTCTCTCTTATTTACTTGTACTTATACTGGGAATTCTCTTTGTAAACCTCTGTAACTTCTCTAGGTAGATGAATCACTGTGTACTTTCTCTTGTTTCTATCTGTTACCAATCTTGAGAAAGTCATACCTTCTCTGTTCACTGTTTCCCGGTCTTAGACAAGTAGATTTCTCTCTGCGAAAGTGCGGTTTTCACAGTGCTAAGTACTCCCAACTCTATCAACAATGTAGGTTTTACCAGTTTTCTAAGGCTCTCTTATTTTCTTGTACTTATACTGGGAATTCTCTGTGTAAACCTCTGTAACTTCTCTAGGTAGATGAATCACTGTGTACTTTCTCTTGTTTCTATCTGTTACCAATCTTGAGAAACTCATACATTCTCTGTTCACTGTTTCGCGGTCTTAGAAAAGTAGATTTCTTTGGGCGAAAGTGATGTTTTCACAATGCTAACTACTCCCAACTCTATCAACAATGTAGGTTTTACCAGTTTTCTAAGTCTCATTTACTTGTACTTATACTGGGAATTCTCTGTGTAAACCTGTGTAACTTCTCTAGGTAGATGAATCACTGTGTACTTTCTCTTGTTTCTATCTGTTACCAATCTTGAGAAAGTCATACCTTCTCTGTTCACTGTTTCCGGGTCTTAGACAAGTAGATTTCTCTCTTCGAAAGTGCTGTTTTCACAGTGCTAAGTACTCCCAACTCTATCAACAATGTAGGTTTTACCAGTTTTCTAAGGCTCTCTTATTTTCTTGTGCTTATACTGGGAATTCTCTGTGTAAACCTCTGTAACTTCTCTAGGTAGATGAATCACTGTGTACTTTCTCTTGTTTCTATCTGTTACCAATATTGAGAAACTCATACATTCTCTGTTCCCTGTTTTGCGGTCTTAGAAAATTAGATTTCTTTGTGCGAAAGTGATGTTTTCACAATGCTAAGTACTCCCAACTCTATCAACAATGTAGGTTTTACCAGTTTTCTAAGTCTCTCTTATATTCTTGTACTTATACTTGGAATTCTCTGTGTAAACCTCTGTAACTTCCTGAGGTAGATGAATCACTGTGTACTTTCTCTTGTTTCTATCTGTTACCAATCTTGAGAAACTTATACATTCTCTGTTCACTGTTTCCTGGTCTTAGACAAGTAGATTTCTTTCTGTGAAAGTGCTGTTTTCACAGTGCTAAGTACTCCCAACTCTATCAACAATGTAGGTTTTGCCAGTTTTCTAACTCTCTCTTATTTTCTTGTACTTATACTGGGAATTCTCTGTGTAAACCTCTGTAACTTCTCTAGGTAGATGAATCACTGTGTACTTTCTCTTGTTTCTATCTGTTACCAGTCTTGAGAAACTCATACATTCTCTGTTCACTGTTTCGCGGTCTTAGAGAAGTAGATTTCTTTGTGCGAAAGTGATGTTTTCACAATGCTAAGTACTCCCAACTCTATCAACAATGTACGTTTTACCAGTTTTCTAAGTCTCTCTTATTTACTTGTGCTTATACTGGGAATTCTCTGTGTAAACCTCTGTAACTTCTCTAGGTAGATGAATCACTGTGTACTTTCTCTTGTTTCTATCTGTTACCAATCTTGAGAAAGTCATACCTTCTCTGTTCACTGTTTCCCGGTCTTAGACAAGTAGATTTCTCTCTGCGAAAGTGCGGTTTTCACAGTGCTAAGTACTCCCAACTCTATCAACAATGTAGGTTTTACCAGTTTTCTAAGGCTCTCTTATTTTCTTGTACTTATACTGGGAATTCTCTGTGTAAACCTCTGTAACTTCTCTAGGTAGATGAATCACTGTGTACTTTCTCTTGTTTCTATCTGTTACCAATCTTGAGAAACTCATACATTCTCTGTTCACTGTTTCGCGGTCTTAGAAAAGTAGATTTCTTTGTGCGAAAGTGATGTTTTCACAATGCTAACTACTCCCAACTCTATCAACAATGTAGGTTTTACCAGTTTTCTAAGTCTCATTTACTTGTACTTATACTGGGAATTCTCTGTGTAAACCTCTGTAACTTCTCTAGGTAGATGAATCACTGTGTACTTTCTCTTGTTTCTATCTGTTACCAATCTTGAGAAAGTCATACCTTCTCTGTTCACTGTTTCCGGGTCTTAGACAAGTAGATTTCACTCTGCGAAAGTGCTGTTTTCACAGTGCTAAGTACTCCCAACTCTATCAACAATGTAGGTTTTACCAGTTTTCTAAGGCTCTCTTATTTTCTTCTACTTATACTGGGAATTCTCTGTGTAAACCTCTGTAACTTCTCTAGGTAGATGAATCACTGTGTACTTTCTCTTGTTTCTCTCTGTTACCAATCTTGAGAAACTCATACATTCTCTGTTCACTGTTTCGCGGCCTTAGAAACGTAGATTTCTTTGTGCGAAAGTGATGTTTTCACAATGCTAAGTACTCCCAACTCTATCAACAATGTAGGTTTTACCAGTTTTCTAAGTCTCTCTTATTTACTTGTACTTATACTGGGAATTCTGTGTGTAAACCTCTGTAACTTCTCTAGGTAGATGAATCACTGTGTACTTTCTCTTGTTTCTATCTGTTACCAATCTTGAGAAAGTCATACCTTCTCTGTTCACTGTTTCCCGGTCTTAGACAAGTAGATTTCTCTCTGCGAAAGTGCTGTTTTCACAGTGCTAAGTACTCCCAACTCTATCAACAATGTAGGTTTTACCAGTTTTCTAAGGCTCTCTTATTTTCTTGTGCTTATACTGGGAATTCTCTGTGTAAACCTCTGTAACTTCTCTAGGTAGATGAATCACTGTGTACTTTCTCTTGTTTCTATCTGTTACCAATCTTGAGAAACTCATACATTCTCTGTTCACTGTTTCGCAGTCTTAAAAAAGTAGATTTCTTTGTGCGAAAGTGATGTTTTCACAATGCTAAGTAGTCCCACCTCTATCAACAATGTAGGTTTTACCAGTTTTCTAAGTCTCTCTTATTTACTTTACTTTTACTGGGAATTCTCTCTGTAAACCTCTGTAACTTCTCTAGGTAGATGAATCACTGTGTACTTTCTCTTGCTTCTATCTGTTACCAATCTTGACAAACTCATACATTCTCTGTTCACTGTTTCGCGGTCTGAGAAAAGTAGATTTCTTTGTGCGAAAGTGATGTTTTCACAATGCTAAGTACTCCCAACTCTATTAACAATGTAGGTTTTACCAGTTTTCTAAGTCTCTCTTATTTACTTGTACTTATACTGGGAATTCTCTATGTAAACCAATGTAACTTCTCTAGGTAGATGAATCACTGTGTACTTTCTCTTGTTTCTATCTGTTACCAATCTTGAGAAACTCATACATTCTCTTTCACTGTTTCCCGGTCTTAGACAAGTAGATTTCTCTCTGCGAAAGTGCTGTTTTCACAGTGCTAAGTACTCCCAACTCTATCAACAATGTAGGTTTTACCAGTTTTCTAAGGCTCTCTTATTTTCTTGTAGTTATACTGGGAATTCTCTGTTTAAACCTCTGTAACTTCTCTAGGTAGATGAATCACTGTGTACTTTCTCTTGTTTCTATCTGTTACCAATCTTGAGAAACTCATACATTCTCTGTTCACTGTTTCGCGGTCTTAGAAAAGTAGATTTCTTTGTGCGAAAATGATGTTTTCACAATGCTAACTACTCCCAACTCTATCAACAATGTAGGTTTTACCAGTTTTCTAAGTCTCATTTACTTGTACTTATACTGGGAATTCTCTGTGTAAACCTCTGTAACTTCTCTAGGTAGATGAATCACTGTGTACTTTCTCTTGTTTGTATCTGTTACCAATCTTGAGAAAGTCATACCTTCTCTGTTCACTGTTTCCGGGTCTTAGACAAGTAGATTTCTCTCTGCGAAAGTGCTGTTTTCACAGTGCTAAGTACTCCCAACTCTATCAACAATGTAGGTTTTACCAGTTTTCTAAGGCTCTCTTATTTTCTTGTGCTTATACTGGGAATTCTCTGTGTAAACCTCTGTAACTTCTCTAGGTAGATGAATCACTGTGTACTTTCTCTTGTTTCTATCTGTTACCAATATTGAGAAACTCATATATTCTCTGTTCACTGTTTCGCGGTCTTAGAAAAGTAGATTTCTTTGTGCGAAAGTGATGTTTTCACAATGCTAAGTACTCCCAACTCTATCAACAATGTAGGTTTTACCAGTTTTCTAGGTCTCTCTTATATTCTTGTACTTATACTTGGAATTCTCTGTGTAAACCTCTGTAACTTCCTTAGGTAGATGAATCACTGTGTACTTTCTCTTGTTTCCATCTGTTACCAATCTTGAGAAACTCATACATTCTCTGTTCACTGTTTCCCGGTCTTAGACAAGTAGATTTCTTTCTGTGAAAGTGCTGTTTTCACTGTGCTAAGTACTCCCAACTCTATCAACAATGTAGGTTTTACCAGTTTTCTTAGTCTCTCTTATTTACTTGTACTTATACTGGGAATTCTCTGTGTAAACCTCTGTAACTTCCCTAGGTTGATGAATCACTGTGTACTTTCTCTTGTTTCTATCTGTTACCAACCTTGAGAAAGTCATACCTTCTCTGTTCACTGTTTCCCGGTCTGAGACAAGTAGATTTCTCTCTGCGAAAGTGCTGTTTTCACAGTGCTAAGTACTCCCAACTCTATCAACAATGTAGGTTTTACCAGTTTTCTAAGGCTCTCTTATTTTCTTCTTCTTATACTGGGAATTCTCTGTGTAAACCTCTGTAACTTCTCTCGGTAGATGAATCACTGTGTTCTTTCTCTTGTTTCTCTCTGTTACCAATCTTGAGAAACTCATTCATTCTCTGTTCACTGTTTCGCGGACTTAGAAACGTAGATTTCTTTGTGCGAAAGTGATGTTTTCACAATGCTAAGTACTCCCAACTCTATCAACAATGTAGGTTTTACCAGTTTTCTAAGTCTCTCTTATTTATTTGTACTTATACTGGGAATTCTCTGTGTAAACCTCTGTAACTTCTCTAGGTAGATGAATCACTGTGTACTTTCTCTTGTTTCTATCTGTTACCAATCTTGAGAAAGTCATACCTTCTCTGTTCACTGTTTCCCGGTCTTAGACAAGTAGATTTCTCTCTGCGAAAGTGCTGTTTTCACAGTGCTAAGTACTCCCAACTCTATCAACAATATAGGTTTTACCAGTTTTCTAAGGCTCTCTTATTTTCTTGTGCTTATACTGGGAAGTCTCTGTGTAAACCTCTGTAACTTCTCTAGGTAGATGAATCACTGTGTACTTTCTCTTGTTTCTATCTGTTACCAATCTTGAGAAACTCATACATTCTCTGTTCACTGTTTCGCAGTCTTAGAAAAGTAGATTTCTTTGTGCGTAAGTGATGTTTTCACAATGCTAAGTACTCCCAACTCTATCAACAATGTAGGTTTTACCAGTTTTCTAAGTCTCTCTTATTTACTTGTACATATACTGGGAATTCTCTGTGTGAACCTCTGTAACTTCTCTAGGTAGATGAATCACTGTGTACTTTCTCTTGTTTCTATCTGTTACCAATCTTGAGAAACTCATACCTTCTCTGTTCACTGTTTCCCGGTCTTAGACAAGTAGATTTCTCTCTGCGAAAGTGCTGTTTTCACAGTGCTAAGTACTCCCAACTCTATCAACAATGTAGGTTTTACCAGTATTCTAAGTCTCTCTTATTTACTTGTACTTATACTGGGAATTCTCTGTGTAAACCTCTGTAACTTCTCTAGGTAGATGAATCACTGTGTACTTTCTCTTGTTTCTATCTGGTACCAATCTTGAGAAACTCATACATTCTCTGTTCACTGTTTCGCGGTCTTAGAAAAGTAGATTTCCTTGTGCGAAAGTTATGTTTTCACAATGCTAAGTACTCCCAACTCTATCAACAATATAGGTTTTACCAGTTTTCTAAGTCTCTCTTATTTACTTGTACTTATACTGGGAATTCTCTGTGTAAACCTCTGTAACTTCTCTAGGTAGATGAATCACTGGGTACTTTCTCTTGTTTCTATCTGTTACCAATCTTGAGAAACTCATACATTCTCTGTTCACTGTTTCCCGGTATTAGAGAAGTAGATTTCTTTGTGCGAAAGTGATGTTTTCACAATGCTAAGTACTCCCAACTCTATCAACAATGTAGGTTTTACCAGTTTTCTAAGTCTCTCTTATTTACTTGTACTTTTACTGGGAATTCTCTGTGTAAACCTCTGTAACTTCTCTAGGTAGATGAATCACTGTGTACTTTCTCTTGTTTCTATCTGTTACTAATCTTGAGAAACTCATACATTCTCTGTTCACTGTTTCCCGGTCTTAGACAAGTAGATTTCTTTCTGTGAAAGTGCTGTTTTCACAGTTCTAAATACTCCCAACTCTATCAACAATGTAGGCTTTACCAGTTTTCTAAGTCTCTCTTATTTACTTGTACTTATACTGGGAATTCTCTGTGTAAACCTCTGTATCTTCTCTAGGTAGATGAATCACTGTGTACTTTCTCTTGTTTCTATCTGTTACCAAACTTGAGAAACTCATACATTTTCTGTTCACTGTTTCGCGGTCTTAGAGAAGTAGATTTCTTTGTGCGAAAGTGATGTTTTCACAATGCTAAGTACTCCCAACTCTATCAACAATGTAGGTTGTACCAGTTTTCTAAGTTTCTCTTATTTACTAGTACTTATACTGCGAATTCCCTGTGTAAACCTCTGTACTTCTCTAGGTAGATGAATCACTGTGTACTTTCTCTTGTTTGTATGTGTTACCAATCTTGAGAAACTCATTCATTCCCTGTTCACTGTTTCGCCTTCTTAAAAAAGTAGATTTCTTTGTGCGAAAGTGATGTTTTCACAAGGCTAAGTACTCCCAACTCTATCAACAATGTAGGTTTTACTAGTTTTCTAAGTCTCTCTTATTTGCCAAGCCATTTACTTGTACTTATACTGGGAATTCTCTGTGTAAACTTCTGTAACTTCTCTAGGTAGATGAATCACTGGGTACTTTCTCTTGTTTCTATAGGTTACGAATATTGAGAAACTCATACATTCTCTGTTCACTGTTTCGCAGTCTTAGAGAAGTAGATTTCTTTGTGCAAAAGTGATGTTTTCACAATGTTAAGTACTCCCAGGTCTATCAACAATGTAGGTTTTACCAGATTTCTAAGTCTCTCTTACTTTCTTGTATTTATACTGGGAATTCTCTGTGTAAACCTCTGTAACTTCTCTAGGTAGATGAATCAGTGTGTACTTTCTCTTGTTTCTATCTGTTACCAATCTTGAGAAACTCATACATTCTCTGTTCACTGTTTCCCGGTCTTAGACAAGTAGATTTCTCTCTGAGAAAGTGCTGTTTTCACAGTGCTAAGTACTCCCAACTCTATCAACAATGTAGGTTTTACCAGTTTTCTAAATCTCTCTTATTTTCTTGCACTTTGAATTCTCTGTGTAAACCTCTGTAACTTCTCTACGTAGATGAATCACTGTGTACTTTCTCTTGTTTCTATCTGTTACCAATCTTGAGAAACTCATACATTCTCTGTTCACTGTTTCGCGGTCTTAGAGAAGTAGATTTCTTTCTGTGAAAGTGCTGTTTTCACAATTCTTAGTACTCCCAACTCTATCAACAATGTAGGTTTTACCAATTTTCTAAGTCTCTCTTATTTACTTGTACTTATACTGGGAATTCTCTGTGTAAACCTCTGTAACTTCTCTAGGTAGATGAATCACTGTGTACTTTCTCTTGTTTCTATCTGTTATCAATCTTGAGAAACTCATACATTCTCTGTTCACTGTTTCCCGGTCGTACACAAGTAGATTTCTCTATGCGAAAGTGCTGTTTTCACAGTGCTAAGTACTCCCAAATCTATCAACAATGTAGGTTTTACCAGTTTTCTAAGTCTATCTTACTTTTTGTACTTATACTGGGAATTCTCTGTGTAAACCTCTGTAACTTCTCTAGGTAGATGAATCACTGTGTACTTTCTCTTGTTTGTATCTGTTACAAATCTTGAAAAACTCATTCATTCTCTGTTCACTGTTTCGCCTTCTTAGAAAAGTAGATTTCTTTGTGCGAAACTGATGTTTTCACAATGTTAAGTACTCCCAGGTCTATCAACAATGTAGGTTTTACCAGATTTCTAAGTCTCTCTTACTTTCTTGCATTTATACTGGGAATTCTCTGTGTAAACCTCTGTAACTTCTCTAGGTAGATGAATCAGTGTGTACTTTCTCTTGTTTCTATCTGTTACCAATCTTGAGAAACTCATACATTCTCTGTTCACTGTTTCCCGGTCTTAGACAAGTAGATTTCTCTCTGCGAAAGTGCTGTTTTCACAGTGCTAAGTACTCCCAACTCTATCAACAATGTAGGTTTTACCAGTTTTCTAAATCTCTCTTATTTTCTTGTACTTTGAATTCTCTGTGTAAACCTCTGTAACTTCTCTACGTAGATGAATCACTGTGTACTTTCTCTTGTTTCTATCTGTTACCAATCTTGAGAAACTCATACATTCTCTGTTCACTGTTTCGCGGTCTTAGAGAAGTAGATTTCTTTCTGTGAAAGTGCTGTTTTCACAATTCTTAGTACTCCCAACTCTATCAACAATGTAGGTTTTACCAATTTTCTAAGTCTCTCTTATTTACTTGTACTTATACTGGGAATTCTCTGTGTAAACCTCTGTAACTTCTCTAGGTAGATGAATCACTGTGTACTTTCTCTTGTTTCTATCTGTTACCAATCTTGAGAAACTCATACATTCTCTGTTCACTGTTTCCCGGTCGTAGACAAGTAGATTTCTCTATGCGAAAGTGCTGTTTTCACAGTGCTAAGTACTCCCAAATCTATCAACAATGTAGGTTTTACCAGTTTTCTAAGTCTATCTTACTTTCTTGTACTTATACTGGGAATTCTCTGTGTAAACCTCTGTAACGACTCTAGGTAGATGAATCACTGTGTACTTTCTCTTGTTTCTATCTGTTACCAATCTTGAGAAACTCATACATTCTCTGTTCACTGTTTCCCGGTCTTAGAGAAGTAGATTTCTCTCTGTGAAAGTGCTGTTTTCACAGTGCTAAGTACTCCCAACTCTATCAACAATGTAGGTTTTACCAGTTTTCTAAGTCTCTCTTATTTTCTTGTACTTATACTGGGAATTCTCTCTGTAAACCTCTGTAACTTCTCTAGATAGATGAATCACTGTGTACTTTCTCTTGTTTCTATCTGTTACCAATATTCAGAAACTCATACATTCTCTGTTCATTGTTTCGCGGTCTTAGAAAAGTAGATTTCTTTGTGCGAAAGTGATGTTTTCACAATGCTAAGTACTCCCAACTCTATCAACAATGTAGGTTTTACCAGTTTTCTAAGTCTCTCTTATTTACTTGTACTTCTACTGGGAATTCTCTGTGTAAACGTCTGTAACTTCTCTAGGTAGATGAATCACTGTGTACTTTCTCTTGTTTCTATCTGTTACAAATCTTGAGAAACTCATACATTCTCTGTTCACTGTTTCCCGGTCTTAGACAAGTAGATTTCTCTCTGCGAAAGTGCTGTTTTCACAGTGCTAAGTACTCCCAACTCTATCAACAATCTAGGTTTTACCAGTTTTCTAAGTCTCTCTTATTTTCTTGTACTTATACTTGGAATTCTCTGTGTAAACCTCTGTAACTTCTCTAGGTAGATGAATCACTGTGTACTTTCTCTTGTTTCTATCTGTTACCAATCTTGAGAAACTCATACATTCTCTGTTCACTGTTTCGCGGTCTTAGAAAAGTAGATTTCTTTGTGCGAAAGTGATGTTTTCACAATGCTAAGTACTCCCAACACTATCAACAATGTAGGTTTTACCAGTTTTCTAAGTCTCTCTTATTTACTTGTGCTTATACTGGGAATTCTCTGTGTAAACCACTGTAACTTCTCTAGGTAGATGAATCACTGTGTACTTTCTCTTGTTTCTATCTGTTACCAATCTTGAGAAACTCATACATTCTCTGTTCACTGTTTCCAGGTCTTAGACAAGTAGATTTCACTCTGCGAAAGTGCTGTTTTCACAGTGCTAAGTACTCCCAACTCTATCAACAATGTACGTTTTACCAGTTTTCTAAGTCTCTCTTATTTTCTTGTAATTATACTGGGAATTCGCTGTGTAATCCTCTGTAACTTCTCTAGGTAGATGAATCACTGTGTACTTTCTCTTGTTTCTATCTGTTACCAATCTTGAAAAACTCATACATTCTCTGTTCACTGTTTCGTGGGCTTAGAGATGTAGATTTCTTTGTGCGAAAGTGATGTTTTCACAATGCTAAGTACTCCCAACTCTATCAACAATGTAGGTTTTACCCGTTTTCTAAGTCTCTCTTATTTTCTTGTACTTGTACTGGGAATTCTCTGTGTAAACCTCCTTAACTTCTCTAGGTAGATGAATCACTGTGTACTTTCTCTTGTTTCTATCTGTTACCAATCTTGAGAAACTCATACATTCTCAGATCACTGTTTACCGGTCTTAGACAAGTAGATTTCTCTCTACGAAAGTGCTGTTTTCACAGTGCTACGTACTCCCAACTCTATCAACAATGTAGGTTTTACCAGTTTTCTAAGTCTCTCTTATTTTCTTGTACTTATACTGGGCATTCTCTGTGTAAATCTCTGTAACTTCTCTAGGTAGATGAATCACTGTGTACTTTCTCTTGTTTCTATCTGTTACCAATCTTGAGAAAATCATACATTCTCTGTTCACTGTTTCCCGGTCTTAGACAAGTAGATTTCTCACTGCGAAAGGTCTGTTTTCACAGTGCTAAGTACTCCCAACTCTATGAACAATGTAACTTTTACCAGTTTTCTAAGTCTCTCTTATTTTCTTGTACTTATACTTGGAATTCTCTGTGTGAACCTCTGTAACTTCTCTAGGTAGATGAATCACTGTGTACTTTCTCTTGTTTCTATCTGTTACCAATCTTGAGAAACTCATACATTCTCTGTTCACTGTTTCCCGGTCTTCTAGAAGTAGATTTCTTTCTGTGAAAGTGCTGTTTTCACAGTGCTAAGTACTCCCAACTCTATCAACAATGTAGGTTTTACCCGTTTTCTAAGTCTCTCTTACTTTCATGTACTTATACTGGGAATTCTCTGTGTAAACCTCTGTAACTTCTCTAGGTAGAGGAATCACTGTGTACTTTCGCTTGTTTCTATCTGTTACCAATCTTGAGAAACTCATACATTCTCTGTTCATTGTGTTTCGGTCTTAGAAAGGTAGATTTCTTTGTGCGAAAGTGATGTTTTCACAATGCTAAGTACTCTCAACTCTATCAACAATGTAGGTTTTACCAATTTTCTAAGTCTCTCTTATTTACTAGTACTTCTACTGCGAATTCTCTGTGTGAACCTCTGTAACTTCTCTAGGTAGATGAATCACTGTGTACTTTCTCTTGTTTCTCTCTGTTACCAATCTTGAGAAACTCATACATTCTCTGTTCACTGTTTCCCGGTCTTAGACAAGTAGATTTCTCTCTGCAAAAGTGCTGTTTTCACAGTGCTAAGTACTCCCAACTCTATCAACAATGTAGGTTTTACCAGTTTTCTAAGTCTCTCTTATTTTCTTGTACTTATACTTGGAATTCTCTGTGTAAACCTCTGTAACTTCCTTAGGTAAATGAATGACTGTGTACTTTCTCTTGTTTCTATCTGTTACCAATCTTGAGAAACTCATACATTCTCAGTTCACTGTTTAACGGTCTTAGACAAGTAGATTTCTCTCTACGAAAGTGCTGTTTTTACAGTGCTACGTACTCCCAACTCTATCAACAATGTAGGTTTTACCAGTTTTCTAAGTCTCTCTTATTTACTTGTACTTATACTGGGAATTCTCTGTGTAAACCTCTGTAACTTCTCTAGATAGATGAATCACTGTGAACTTTCTCTTGTTTCTAACTGTTACCAATCTTGAAAAACTCATTCATTCTCTGTTCATTGTTTCGCGGTCTTAGAAAAGTAGATTTCTTTGTGCGAAAGTGATGTTTTCACAATGCTAAGTACTCCCAACTCTATCAACAATGTAGGCTTTACCAATTTTCTAAGTCTCTCTTATTTACTAATACTTATACTGGGAATTCTCTGTGTAAACCTCTGTAACTTCTCTAGGTAGATGAATCACTGTGTACTTTCTCTTGTTTCTATCTGTCACCAACCTTGAGAAACTCATACATTCTCTGTTCACCATTTCCCGGTCTTAGACAAGTAGATTTCTCTCTGCGAAAGTGCTGTTTTCACAGTGCTAAGTACTCCCAACTCTATCAACAATTTAGGTTTTACCAGTTTTCTAAGTCTCTCTTACTTTCTTGTACTTATACTTGGAACTCTCTGTGTAAACCTCAGTAACTTCTCTAGGTAGATGAATCACTGTGTACTTTCTCTTGTTTCTATCTGTTACCAATCTTGAGAAACTCATACATTCTCTGTTCACTGTTTCGCGGTCTTAGAGAAGTAGATTTCTTTGTGCGAAAGTGATGTTTTCACAATGCTAAGTACTCCCAACTCTATCAACAATGTAGGTTTTACCAGTTTTCTAAGTCTCTCTTATTTACTTGTACTTACACTGGGAATTCTCTGTGTAAACCTCTGTAACTTCTCTAGGTAGCTGAATCACTGTGTCCTTTCTCTTGTTTCTATCAGTTACCCATCTTGAGAAACTCATACATTCTCTTTCACTGTTTCCCAGTCTTAGACAAGTAGATTTCTCTCTGCGAAAGTGCTGTTTTCACAGTGCTAAGTACTCCCAACTCTATCAACAATGTAGGTTTTACCGGTTTTGTAAGTCTCTCTCATTTTCTTGTACTTATACTTGGAATTCTCTGTGTAAACCTCTGTAACTTCTCTAGGTAGATGAATCACTGTGTACTTTCTCTTGTTTCTATCTATTACCAATCTTGAGAAAGTCATACCTTCTCTGTTCACCATGTCCCGGTCTTAGACAAGTAGATTTCTCTCTGCGAAAGTGCTGTTTTCACAGTGCTAAGTACTCCCAACTCTATCAACAATTTAGGTTTTACCAGTTTTCTAAGTCTCTCTTACTTTCTTGTACTTATACTTGGAACTCTCTGTGTAAACCTCTGTAACTTCTCCAGGTAGATGAATCACTGTGTACTTTCTCTTGTTTCTATCTGTTACCAATCTTGAGAAACTCATACATTCTCTGTTCACTGTTTCGCGATCTTAGAGAAGTAGATTTCTTTGTGCGAAAGTGATGTTTTCACAATGCTAAGTACTCCCAACTCTATCAACAATGTAGGTTTTACCAGTTTTCTAAGTCTCTCTTATTTACTTGTACTTATACTGGGAATTCTCTGTGTAAACCTCTGTAACTTCTCTAGGTAGCTGAATCACTGTGTCCTTTCTCTTGTTTCTATCTGTTACCAATCTTGAGAAACTCATACATTCTCTGTTCACTGTTTCCCGGTCTTAGACAATTAGATTTCTCTCTGCAAAAGTGCTGTTTTCACAGTGCTAAGTACTCCCAACTCTATCAACAATGTTGGTTTTACCAGTTTTCTAAGTCTCTCTTATTTTCTTGTACTTATACTTGGAATTCTCTGTGTAAACCTCTGTAACTTCTCTAGGTAGGTGAATCACTATGTACTTTCTCTTGTTTCTATCTGTTACCAATCTTGAGAAACTCATACATTCTCTGTTGACTGTTTCCCGGTCTTAGACAAGTAGATTTCGGTCCACGAAAGTGCTGGTTTCACAGTGCTACGTACTCCCAACTCTATCAACAATGTAGGTTTTACCAGTTTACTAAGTCTCTCTTATTTTCTTGTACTTATACTGGGAATTCTCTGTGTAAACCTCTGTAACTTCTCTAGATAGATGAATCACTGTGTACTTTCTCTTGTTTCCATCTGTTACCAATCTTCAGAAACTCATACATTCTCTGTTCACTGTTTCGCCATCTTAGAAAAGTAGATTTCTTTGTGCGAAAGTGATGTTTTCACAATGCTAATTACTCCCAACTCTATCAACAATGTAGGTTTTACCAGTTTTCTAAGTCTCTCTTATTTACTTGTACTTATACTGGGGATTCTCTGTGTAAACCTCTGTAATTTCTCTAGGTAGATGAATCACTGTGTACTTTCTCTTGTTTGTATCTGTTACCAATCTTGAGAAACAAATACACTCTCTGTTCACTGTTTCCCGGTCTTAGACAAGTAGATTTCTCTCTGCGAAAGTGCTGTTTTCACAGTGCTAAGTACTCCCAACTCTATCAACAATCTAGGTTTTACCAGTTTTCTAAGTCTCTCTTATTTACTTGTACTTATACTTGGAATTCTCTGTGTAAACCTCTGTAACTTCTCTAGGTAGATGAATCACTGTGTACTTTCTCTTGTTTCTATCTGTTACCAATCTTGAGAAACTCATACATTCTCTGTTCACTGTTTCCCGGTCTTAGAGAAGTGGATTTCTTTCTGTGAATGTGCTGCTTTCACAGTGCTAAGTACTCCCAACTCTATCAACAATGTAGGTTTTACCAGTTTTCTAAGTCTCTCTTACTTTCTTGTACTTATACTGGGAATTCTCTGGGTAAACCTCTGTAACTTCTCTAGGTAGATGAATCACTGTGTACTTTCTCTTGTTTCTATCTGTTACCAATCTTGAGAAACAAATACATTCTCTGTTCACTGTTTCCGGTCTTAGACAAGTAGATTTCTCTCTGCGAAAGTGCTGGTTTTACAGTGCTAAGTACTCCCAACTCTATCAACAATGTAGGTATTACCAGTTTTCTAAGTCTCTTTTATTTTCTTGTACTTATACTGAGAATTCTCTGTGTAAACCTCTGTTACTTCTCTAGGTAGATGAATCACTGTGTACTTTCTCTTGTTTCTATCTGTTACCAATCTTGAGAAACTCATACATTCTCTGTTCACTGTTTCGCGGTCTTAGAGAAGTAGATTTCTTTGTGCGAAAGTGATGTTTTCACAATGCTAAATACTCCCAACTCAATCAACAATGTAGATTTTACCAGTTTTCTAAGTCTATCTTATTTACTTGTACTTATTCTGGGAATTCTCAGTGTAAACTTCTGTAACTTCTCTAGGTAGATGAATCTCTGTGTACTTTCTCTTGTTCCTATCTGTTACCAATCTTGAGAAACTCATACATTCTCTGTTCACTGTTTCCCGGTCTTAGAGAAGTAGATTTCTTTCTGTGAAAGTGCTGTTTTCACAGTGCTAAGTACTCCCAACTTTATCAACAATGTAGGTTTTACCAGATTTCTAAGTCTCTCTTACTTTCTTGTATTTATACTGGGAATTCTCTGTGTAAACCTCTGTAACTTCTCTAGGTAGATGAATCACTGTGTACTTTCTCTTGTTTCTATCTGTTACCAATTTTGAGAAACTCATACGTTCTCTGTTCACTGTTTCCCGGTCTTAGACAATTAGATTTCTCTCTGCGAAAGTGCTGTTTTCACAGTGCGAAGTACTCCCAACTCTATCAACAATGTAGGTTTTACCAGTTTTCTAAATCTCTCTTATTTTCTTGTACTTTGAATTCTCTGTGTAAACCTCTGTAACTTCTCTACGTAGATGAATCACTGTGTACTTTCTCTTGTTTCTATCTGTTACCAATCTTTAGAAACTCATACATTCTCTGTTCACCGTTTCGCGTTCTTAGAGAAGTAGATTTCTTTGTCCGAAAGTGATGTTTTCACAATGCTAAGTACTCCCAACTCTATCAACAATGTAGGTTTTACCAGTTTTCTAAGTCTCTCTTATTTTCTTGTACTTATACTGGGAATTCTCTGTGTAAACCTCTGTAACTTCTCTAGATAGATGAATCACTGTGTACTTTCTCTTGTTTCTATCTGTTACCAATGTGGAGAAACTCATACATTCTCTGTTCACTGTTTCCCGGTCTTAGTGAAGTAGATTTCTTTGTGCGAAAGTGATGTTTCCACAATTCTAAGTACTCCCAACTCTATCAACAATGTAGGTTTTACCAATTTTCTAAGTCTCTCTTATTTACTTGTACTTATACTGGGAATTCTCTGTGTAAACCTCGGTAACTTCTCTAGGTAGATGAATCACTGTGTACTTTCTCTTGTTTCTATCTGTTACCAATCTTGAGAAACTCATACATTCTCTTTCACTGTTTCCCGGTCTTAGACAAGTAGATTTCTCTCTGCGAAAGTGCTGTTTTCACAGTGCTAAGTACTCCCAACTCTATCAACAATGTAGGTTTTACCAGTTTTCTAAGTCTCTCTTATTTTCTTGTACTTATACTGGGAATTCTCTGTGTAAACCTCTGTAACTTCTCTAGGTAGATGAATCACGGTGTACTTTCTCTTGTTTCTATCTGTTACCAATCTTGAAAAACTCATACATTCTCTGTTCACTGTTTCCCGGTCTTAGACAAGTAGATTTCTGTCTACGAAAGTGCTGTTTTCACAGTGCTACGTACTCCCAACTCTATCAACAATGTAGGTTTTACCAGTTTTCTAAGTCTCTCTTATTTACTTGTACTTCTACTGGGAATTCTCCGTGTAAACGTCTGTAACTTCTCTAGGTAGAGGAATCACTGTGTACTTTCGCTTGTTTCTATCTGTTACCAATCTTGAGAAACTCATACATTCTCTGTTCATTGTGTTTCGGTCTTAGAAAGGTAGATTTCTTTGTGCGAAAGTGATGTTTTCCCAATGCTAAGTACTCTCAACTCTATCAACAATGTAGGTTTTACCAATTTTCTAAGTCTCTCTTATTTACTAGTACTTCTACTGCGAATTCTCTGTGTGAACCTCTGTAACTTCTCTAGGTAGATGAATTACTGTGTACTTTCTCTTGTTTGTATCTGTTACCAATCTTGAGAAACTCATACATTCTCTGTTCACTGTTTCGCCTTCTTAGAAAAGTAGAATTCTTTGTCCGAAAGTGATGTTTTCAGAATGCTAAGTACTCCCAACTCTATCAACAATGTAGGTTTTACCAGTTTTCTAAGTCTCTCTTATTTACTTGTACTTATACTGGGAATTCTCTGTGTAAACCTCTGTAACTTCTCTATGTAGATGAATCACTGTGTACTTTCTCTTGTTTCTCTCTGTTACCAATCTTGAGAAACTCATACATTCTCTGTTCACTGTTTCCCGGTCTTAGACAAGTAGATTTCTCTCTGCAAAAGTGCTGTTTTCACAGTGCTAAGTACTCCCAACTCTATCAACAATGTAGGTTTTACCAGTTTTCTAAGTCTCTCTTATTTTCTTGTACTTATACTTGGAATTCTCTGTGTAAACCTCTGTAACTTCCTTAGGTAGATGAATGACTGTGTACTTTCTCTTGTTTCTATCTGTTACCAATCTTGAGAAACTCATACATTCTCAGTTCACTGTTTAACGGTCTTAGACAAGTAGATTTCTCTCTACGAAAGTGCTGTTTTTACAGTGCTACGTACTCCCAACTCTATCAACAATGTAGGTTTTACCAGTTTTCTAAGTCTCTCTTATTTACTTGTACTTATACTGGGAATTCTCTGTGTAAACCTCTGTAACTTCTCTAGATAGATGAATCACTGTGAACTTTCTCTTGTTTCTAACTGTTTCCAATCTTGAAAAACTCATACATTCTCTGTTCATTGTTTCGCGGTCTTAGAAAAGTAGATTTCTTTGTGCGAAAGTGATGTTTTCACAATGCTAAGTACTCCCAACTCTATCAACAATGTAGGCTTTACCAATTTTCTAAGTCTCTCTTATTTACTAATACTTATACTGGGAATTCTCTGTGTAAACCTCTGTAACTTCTCTAGGTAGATGAATCACTGTGTACTTTCTCTTGTTTCTATCTGTCACCAACCTTGCGAAACTCATACATTCTCTGTTCACCATTTCCCGGTCTTAGACAAGTAGATTTCTCTCTGCGAAAGTGCTGTTTTCACAGTGCTAAGTACTCCCAACTCTATCAACAATTTAGGTTTTACCAGTTTTCTAAGTCTCTCTTACTTTCTTGTACTTATACTTGGAACTCTCTGTGTAAACCTCAGTAACTTCTCTAGGTAGATGAATCACTGTGTACTTTCTCTTGTTTCTATCTGTTACCAATCTTGAGAAACTCATACATTCTCTGTTCACTGTTTCGCGGTCTTAGAGAAGTAGATTTCTTTGTGCGAAAGTGATGTTTTCACAATGCTAAGTACTCCCAACTCTATCAACAATGTAGGTTTTACCAGTTTTCTAAGTCTCTCTTATTTACTTGTACTTACACTGGGAATTCTCTGTGTAAACCTCTGTAACTTCTCTAGGTAGCTGAATCACTGTGTCCTTTCTCTTGTTTCTATCTGTTACCCATCTTGAGAAACTCATACATTCTCTTTCACTGTTTCCCAGTCTTAGACAAGTAGATTTCTCTCTGCGAAAGTGCTGTTTTCACAGTGCTAAGTACTCCCAACTCTATCAACAATGTAGGTTTTACCAGTTTTCTAAGTCTCTCTTATTTTATTGTACTTATACTGGTTATTCTCTGTGTAAACCTCTGTAACTTCTCTAGGTAGATGAATCACTGTGTACTTTCTCTTGTTTCTATCAGTTACCAATCTTGAGAAACTCATACATTCTCTGTTCACTGTTTCACGGTCTTAGAGAAGTAGATTTCTTTGTGCGAAAGTGATGTTTTCACAATGCTAAGTACTCCCAACTCTATCAACAATGTAGGTTTTACCAGTTTTCTAAGTCTCTCTTATTTACTTGTACTTATACTGGGAATTCTCTGTGTAAAGCACTGTAACTTCTCTAGGTAGATGAATCACTGTGTACTTTCTCTTGTTTCTATCTGTTACCAATCTTGTGAAACTCATATATTCTCTGTTCACTGTTTCCCGGTCTTAGAGAAGTAGATTTCTTTGTTCGAAAGTGATGTTTTCACAATGCTAAGTACTCCCAACTCAATCAACAATGTAGGTTTTACCAGTTTTCTAAGTCTCTCTTATTTACTTGTACTTATACTGGGAATTCTCAGTGTAAACCTCTGTAACTTCTCTAGGTAGATGAATCACTGTGTACTTTCTCTTGTTTCTATCTGTTACCAATCTTGAGAAACTCATACATTCTCTGTTCACTGTTTCTAGGTCTTAGACAAGTAGATTTCACTCTGCGAAAGTGCTGTTTTCACAGTGCTAAGTACTCCCAACTCTATCAACAATGTACGTTTTACCAGTTTTCTAAGTCTCTCATATTTTCTTGTACTTATACTTGGAATTCTCTGTGTAAACCTCTGTAACTTCTCTAGGTAGATGAATCACTGTGTACTTTCTCTTGTTTCTATCTGTTACCAATCTTGAGAAACTCATACATTCTCTGTTCACTGTTTCCCGGTCTGAGACAATTAGATTTCTCTCTGCGAAAGTGCTGTTTTCACACTGCTAAGTACTCCCAACTCTATCAACAATGTAGGTTTTACCAGTTTTCTAAGTCTCTCTTATTTTCTTGTACTTATACTTGGAATTCTCTGTGTAAACCTCTGTAACTTCTCTAGGTAGATGAATCACTGTGTACTTTCTCTTGTTTCTATCTGTTACCAATCTTGAGAAACTCATACATTCTCTGTTCACTGTTTCCCCCTCTTAGAAATGTAGATTTCTTTGTGCGAAAGCGATGTTTTCACAATTCTAAGTACTCCCAACTCTATCAACAATGTAGGTTTTACCAGTTTTCTAAGTCTCTCTTATTTACTTGTACTTATACTGGGAATTCTCTGTGTAAACCTCTGTAACTTCTCTAGGTAGATGAATCACTCTGTACTTTCTCTTGTTTCTATCTGTTACCAACCTTGAGAAACTCATACATTCTCTATTCACTATTTCCCTGTCTTAGACAAGAAGATTTCTTTCTGTGAAAGTGCTGTTTTCACAGTGCTAAGTACTCCCAACTCTATCAACAATGTAGGTTTTACCAGTTTTCTAAGTCTCTCTTATTTTCTTGTACTTATACTTGGAAATCTCTGTGTAAACCTCTGTATCTTCTCTAGGTAGATGAATCACTGTGTACTTTCTCTTGTTTCTATCTATTACCAATCTTGAGAAACTCATACATTCTCTGTTCACCATGTCCCGGTCTTAGACAAGTAGATTTCTCTCTGCGAAAGTGCTGTTTTCACAGTGCTAAGTACTCCCAACTCTATCAACAATTTAGGTTTTACCAGTTTTCTAAGTCTCTCTTACTTTCTTGTACTTATACTTGGAACTCTCTGTGTAAACCTCTGTAACTTCTCTAGGTAGATGAATCACTGTGTACTTTCTCTTGTTTCTATCTGTTACCAATCTTGAGAAACTCATACATTCTCTGTTCACTGTTTCGCGATCTTAGAGAAGTAGATTTCTTTGTGCGAAAGTGATGTTTTCACAATGCTAAGTACTCCCAACTCTATCAACAATGTAGGTTTTACCAGTTTTCTAAGTCTCTCTTATTTACTTGTACTTATACTGGGAATTCTCTGTGTAAACCTCTGTAACTTCTCTAGGTAGATGAATCACTGTGTCCTTTCTCTTGTTTCTATCTGTTACCAATCTTGAGAAACTCATACATTCTCTGTTCACTGTTTCCCGGTCTTAGACAATTAGATTTCTCTCTGCGAAAGTGCTGTTTTCACAGTGCTAAGTACTCCCAACTCTATCAACAATGTAGGTTTTACCAGTTTTCTAAGTCTCTCTTATTTTCTTGTACTTATACTTGGAATTCTCTGTGTAAACCTCTGTAACTTCTCTAGGTAGATGAATCACTATGTACTTTCTCTTGTTTCTATCTGTTACCAATCTTGAGAAACTCATACATTCTCTGTTGACTGTTTCCCAGTCTTAGACAAGTAGATTTCGGTCCACGAAAGTGCTGGTTTCACAGTGCTACGTACTCCCAACTCTATCAACAATG
Source organism: Heterohyrax brucei (assembly GCA_028571685.1). NCBI lineage: Eukaryota > Metazoa > Chordata > Mammalia > Hyracoidea > Procaviidae > Heterohyrax > Heterohyrax brucei. Next base: position 8,926,014 of record CM053155.1, on the reverse strand, counting down.
TAGGTTTTACCAGTTTACTAAGTCTCTCTTATTTTCTTGTACTTATACTGGGAATTCTCAGTGTAAACCTCTGTAACTTCTCTAGGTAGATGAATCACTGTGTACTTTCTCTTGTTTCTATCTGTTACCAATCTTGAGAAACTCATACATTCTCTGTTCACTGTTTCCAGGTCTTAGACAAGTAGATTTCACTCTGCGAAAGTGCTGTTTTCACAGTGCTAAGTACTCCCAACTCTATCAACAATGTACGTTTTACCAGTTTTCTAAGTCTCTCATATTTTCTTGTACTTATACTTGGAATTCTCTGTGTAAACCTCTGTAACTTCTCTAGGTAGATGAATCACTGTGTACTTTCTCTTGTTTCTATCTGTTACCAATCTTGAGAAACTCATACATTCTCTGTTCACTGTTTCCCGGTCTTAGACAATTAGATTTCTCTCTGCGAAAGTGCTGTTTTCACACTGCTAAGTACTCCCAACTCTATCAACAATGTAGGTTTTACCAGTTTTCTAAGTCTCTCTTATTTTCTTGTACTTATACTTGGAATTCTCTGTGTAAACCTCTGTAACTTCTCTAGGTAGATGAATCACTGTGTACTTTCTCTTGTTTCTATCTGTTACCAATCTTGAGAAACTCATACATTCTCTGTTCACTGTTTCCCCCTCTTAGAAATGTAGATTTCTTTGTGCGAAAGCGATGTTTTCACAATTCTAAGTACTCCCAACTCTATCAACAATGTAGGTTTTACCAGTTTTCTAAGTCTCTCTTATTTACTTGTACTTATACTGGGAATTCTCTGTGTAAACCTCTGTAACTTCTCTAGGTAGATGAATCACTCTGTACTTTCTCTTGTTTCTATCTGTTACCAACCTTGAGAAACTCATACATTCTCTATTCACTATTTCCCTGTCTTAGACAAGAAGATTTCTTTCTGTGAAAGTGCTGTTTTCACAGTGCTAAGTACTCCCAACTCTATCAACAATGTAGGTTTTACCAGTTTTCTAAGTCTCTCTTACTTACTTGTACTTATACTTGGAATTCTCTGTGTAAACCTCTGTAACTTCTCTAGGTAGATGAATCACTGTGTACTTTCTCTTGTTTCTATCTATTACCAATCTTGAGAAACTCATACATTCTCTGTTCACCATGTCCCGGTCTTAGACAAGTAGATTTCTCTCTGCGAAAGTGCTGTTTTCACAGTGCTAAGTACTCCCAACTCTATCAACAATTTAGGTTTTACCAGTTTTCTAAGTCTCTCTTACTTTCTTGTACTTATACTGGGAATTCTCTGTGTAAACCTCTGTAACTTCTCTAGGTAGATGAATCACTGTGTACTTTCTCTTGTTTCTATCTGTTACCAATCTTGAGAAACTCATACATTCTCTGTTCACTGTTTCCCGGTCTTAGACAATTAGATTTCTCTCTGCGAAAGTGCTGTTTTCACAGTGCTAAGTACTCCCAACTCTATCAACAATGTAGGTTTTACCAGTTTTCTAAGTCTCTCTTATTTTCTTGTACTTATACTTGGAATTCTCTGTGTAAACCTCTGTAACTTCTCTAGGTAGATGAATCACTGTGTACTTTCTCTTGTTTCTATCTGTTACCGATCTTGAGAAACTCATACATTCTCTGTTCACTGTTTCCCCCTCTTAGAAATGTAGATTTCTTTGTGCGAAAGCGATGTTTTCACAATTCTAAGTACTCCCAACTCTATCAACAATGTAGGTTTTACCAGTTTTCTAAGTCTCTCTTATTTACTTGTACTTATACTGGGAATTCTCTGTGTAAACCTCTGTAACTTCTCTAGGTAGATGAATCACTCTGTACTTTCTCTTGTTTCTATCTGTTACCAACCTTGAGAAACTCATACATTCTCTATTCACTATTTCCCTGTCTTAGACAAGAAGATTTCTTTCTGTGAAAGTGCTGTTTTCACAGTGCTAAGTACTCCCAACTCTATCAACAATGTAGGTTTTACCAGTTTTCTAAGTCTCTCTTACTTACTTGTACTTATACTTGGAATTCTCTGTGTAAACCTCTGTAACTTCTCTAGGTAGATGAATCACTGTGTACTTTCTCTTGTTTCTATCTATTACCAATCTTGAGAAACTCATACATTCTCTGTTCACCATGTCCCGGTCTTAGACAAGTAGATTTCTCTCTGCGAAAGTGCTGTTTTCACAGTGCTAAGTACTCCCAACTCTATCAACAATTTAGGTTTTACCAGTTTTCTAAGTCTCTCTTACTTTCTTGTACTTATACTTGGAACTCTCTGTGTAAACCTCTGTAACTTCTCTAGGTAGATGAATCACTGTGTACTTTCTCTTGTTTCTATCTGTTACCAATCTTGAGAAACTCATACATTCTCTGTTCACTGTTTCCCGGTCTTAGACAAGTAGATTTCTCGCTGCGAAAGGTCTGTTTTCACAGTGCTAAGTACTCCCAACTCTATCAACAATGTAGGTTTTACCAGTTTTCTAAGTCTCTCTTATTTTCTTGTACTTATACTTGGAATTCTCTGTGTGAACCTCTGTAACTTCTCTAGGTAGATGAATCACTGTGTACTTTCGCTTGTTTCTATCTGTTACCAATCTTGAGAAACTCATACATTCTCTGTTCATTGTGTTTCGGTCTTAGAAAGGTAGATTTCTTTGTGCGAAAGTGATGTTTTCACAATGCTAAGTACTCTCAACTCTATCAACAATGTAGGTTTTACCAATTTTCTAAGTCTCTCTTATTTACTAGTACTTCTACTGCGAATTCTCTGTGTGAACCTCTGTAACTTCTCTAGGTAGATGAATTACTGTGTACTTTCTCTTGTTTGTATCTGTTACCAATCTTGAGAAACTCATACATTCTCTGTTCACTGTTTCGCCTTCTTAGAAAAGTAGAATTCTTTGTCCGAAAGTGATGTTTTCAGAATGCTAAGTACTCCCAACTCTATCAACAATGTAGGTTTTACCAGTTTTCTAAGTCTCTCTTATTTACTTGTACTTATACTGGGAATTCTCTGTGTAAACCTCTGTAACTTCTCTAGGTAGCTGAATCACTGTGTCCTTTCTCTTGTTTCTATCTGTTACCAATCTTGAGAAACTCATACATTCTCTTTCACTGTTTCCCAGTCTTAGACAAGTAGATTTCTCTCTGCGAAAGTGCTGTTTTCACAGTGCTAAGTACTCCCAACTCTATAAACAATGTAGGTTTTACCAGTTTTCTAAGTCTCTCTTATTTTCTTGTACTTATACTGGTTATTCTCTGTGTAAACCTCTGTAACTTCTCTAGGTAGATGAATCACTGTGTACTTTCTCTTGTTTCTATCTGTTACCAATCTTGAGAAACTCATACATTCTCTGTTCACTGTTTCGTGGTCTTAGAGAAGTAGATTTCTTTGTGCGAAAGTGATGTTTTCACAATGCTAAGTACTCCCAACTCTATCAAGAATGTAGGTTTTACCAGTTTTCTAAGTCTCTCTTATTTACTTGTACTTATACTGGGAATTCTCTGTGTAAACCACTGTAACTTCTCTAGGTAGATGAATCACTGTGTACTTTCTCTTGTTTCTATCTGTTACCAATCTTGAGAAACTCATACATTCTCTGTTCACTGTTTCGCGGTCTTAGAGAAGTAGATTTCTTTGTGCGAAAGTGATGTTTTCACAATGCTAAGTACTCCCAACTCAATCAACAATGTAGGTTTTACCAGTTTTCTAAGTCTCTCTTATTTACTTGTACTTATACTGGGAATTCTCAGTGTAAACCTCTGTAACTTCTCTAGGTAGATGAATCACTGTGTACTTTCTCTTGTTTGTATCTGTTACCAATCTTGAGAAACTCATACATTCTCTGTTCACTGTTTCCAGGTCTTAGACAAGTAGATTTCACTCTGCGAAAGTGCTGTTTTCACAGTGCTAAGTACTCCCAACTCTATCAACAATGTACATTTTACCAGTTTTCTAACTCTCTCATATTTTCTTGTACTTATACTTGGAATTCTCTGTGTAAACCTCTGTAACTTCTCTAGGTAGATGAATCACTGTGTACTTTCTCTTGTTTCTATCTTTTACCAATCTTGAGAAACTCATACATTCTCTGTTCACTGTTTCCCGGTCTCAGAGAAGTAGATTTCTTTCTGTGAAAGTGCTGTTTTCACAGTGCTAAGTACTCCCAACTCTATCAACAATGTAGGTTTCACCCGTTTTCTAAGTCTCTCTTACTTTCTTGTACTTATACTGGGAATTCTCTGTGTAAACCTCTGTAACTTCTCTAGGTAGCTGAATCACTGTGTCCTTTCTCTTGTTTCTATCTGTTACCAATCTTGAGAAACTCATACATTCTCTGTTCACTGTTTCCCGGTCTTAGACAATTAGATTTCTCTCTGCGAAAGTGCTGTTTTCACAGTGCTAAGTACTCCCAACTCTATCAACAATGTATGTTTTACCAGTTTTCTAAGTCTCTCTTACTTACTTGTACTTATACTTGGAATTCTCTGTGTAAACCTCTGTAACTTCTCTAGGTAGATGAATCACTGTGTACTTTGTCTTGTTTCTATCTATTACCAATCTTGAGAAACTCATACATTCTCTGTTCACCATTTCCCGGTCTTAGACAAGTAGATTTCTCTCTGCGAAAGTGCTGTTTTCACAGTGCTAAGTACTCCCAACTCTATCAACAATTTAGGTTTTACCAGTTTTCTAAGTCTCTCTTACTTTCTTGTACTTATACTTGGAACTCTCTGTGTAAACCTCTGTAACTTCTCTAGGTAGATGAATCACTGTGTACTTTCTCTTGTTTCTATCTGTTACCAATCTTGAGAAACTCCTACATTCTCTGTTCACTGTTTCGCGATCTTAGAGAAGTAGATTTCTTTGTGCGAAAGTGAAGTTTTCACAATGCTAAGTACTCCCAACTCTATCAACAATGTAGGTTTTACCAGTTTTCTAAGTCTCTCTTATTTACTTGTACTTATACTGGGAATTCTCTGTGTAAACCTCTGTAACTTCTCTAGGTAGCTGAATCACTGTGTCCTTTCTCTTGTTTCTATCTGTTACCAATCTTGAGAAACTCACACATTCTCTTTCACTGTTTCCCGGTCTTAGACAAGTAGATTTATCTCTGCGAAAGTGCTGTTTTCACAGTGCTAAGTACTCCCAACTCTATCAACAATGTAGGTTTTACCAGTTGTCTAAGTCTCTCTTATTTTCTTGTACTTATACTGGTTATTCTCTGTGTAAACCTCTGTAACTTCTCTAGGCAGATGAATCACTGTGTACTTTCTCTTGTTCTATGTGTTACCAATCTTGAGAAATTCATACATTCTCTGTTCACTGTTTCGCGGTCTTAGAGAAGTAGATTTCTTTGTGCGAAAGTGATGTTTTCACAATGCTAAGTACTCCCAACTCTATCAACAATGTAGGTTTTACCAGTTTTCTAAGTCTCTCTTATTTACTTGTACTTATACTGAGGAATTCTCTGTGTAAACCTCTGTAACTTCTCTAGGAAGATGAATCACTGTGTACTTTCTCTTGTTTCTATCTGTTACCAATCTTGAGAAACTCATACATTCTCTGTTCACTGTTTCCCGGTCTTAGAGAAGTAGATTTCTTTGTGCGAAAGTGATGTTTTCACAATGCTACGTACTCCCAACTCAATCAACAATGTAGGTTTTACCAGTTTTCTAAGTCTCTCTTATTTACTTGTACTTATACTGGGAATTCTCTGTGTAAACCACTGTAACTTCTCTAGGTAGATGAATCACTGTGTACTTTCTCTTGTTTCTATCTGTTACCAATCTTGAGAAACTCATACATTCTCTGTTCACTCTTTCCAGGTCTTAGACAAGTAGATTTCACTCTGCGAAAGTGCTGTTTTCACAGTGCTAAGTACTCCCAACTCTATCAACAATGTACGTTTTACCAGTTTTCTAAGTCTCTCTTATTTTCTTGTAATTATACTGGGAATTCTCTGTGTAATCCTCTGTAACTTCTCTAGGTAGATGAATCACTGTGTACTTTCTCTTGTTTCTATCTGTTACCAATCTTGAGAAACTCATACATTCTCTGTTCACTGTTTCGTGGGCTTAGAGATGTAGATTTCTTTGTGCGAAAGTGATGTTTTCACAATGCTAAGTACTCCCAACTCTATCAACAATGTAGGTTTTACCCGTTTTCTATGTCTCTCTTATATTCTTGTACTTGTACTGGGAATTCTCTGTGTAAACCTCTGTAACTTCTCTAGGTAGATGAATCACTGTGTACTTTCTCTTGTTTCTATCTGTTACCAATCTTGAGAAACTCATACATTCTCAGATCACTGTTTACCGGTCTTAGACAAGTAGATTTCTCTCTACGAAAGTGCTGTTTTCACAGTGCTACGTACTCCCAACTCTATCAACAATGTAGGTTTTACCAGTTTTCTAAGTCTCTCTTATTTTCTTGTACTTATACTGGGCATTCTCTGTGTAAACCTCTGTAACTTCTCTAGGTAAATGAATCACTGTGTACTTTCTCTTGTTTCTATCTGTTACCAATCTTTAGAAAATCATACATTCTCTGTTCACTGTTTCCCGGTCTTAGACAAGTAGATTTCTCGCTGCGAAAGGTCTGTTTTCACAGTGCTAAGTACTCCCAACTCTATCAACAATGTAGGTTTTACCAGTTTTCTAAGTCTCTCTTATTTTCTTGTACTTATACTTGGAATTCTCTGTGTGAACCTCTGTAACTTCTCTAGGTAGATGAATCACTGTGTACTTTCGCTTGTTTCTATCTGTTACCAATCTTGAGAAACTCATACATTCTCTGTTCATTGTGTTTCGGTCTTAGAAAGGTAGATTTCTTTGTGCGAAAGTGATGTTTTCACAATGCTAAGTACTCTCAACTCTATCAACAATGTAGGTTTTACCAATTTTCTAAGTCTCTCTTATTTACTAGTACTTCTACTGCGAATTCTCTGTGTGAACCTCTGTAACTTCTCTAGGTAGATGAATTACTGTGTACTTTCTCTTGTTTGTATCTGTTACCAATCTTGAGAAACTCATACATTCTCTGTTCACTGTTTCGCCTTCTTAGAAAAGTAGAATTCTTTGTCCGAAAGTGATGTTTTCAGAATGCTAAGTACTCCCAACTCTATCAACAATGTAGGTTTTAGCAGTTTTCTAAGTCTCTCTTATTTACTTGTACTTATACTGGGAATTCTCTGTGTAAACCTCTGTAACTTCTCTAGGTAGCTGAATCACTGTGTCCTTTCTCTTGTTTCTATCTGTTACCAATCTTGAGAAACTCATACATTCTCTTTCACTGTTTCCCAGTCTTAGACAAGTAGATTTCTCTCTGCGAAAGTGCTGTTTTCACAGTGCTAAGTACTCCCAACTCTATAAACAATGTAGGTTTTACCAGTTTTCTAAGTCTCTCTTATTTTCTTGTACTTATACTGGTTATTCTCTGGGTAAACCTCTGTAACTTCTCTAGGTAGATGAATCACTGTGTACTTTCTCTTGTTTCTATCTGTTACCAATCTTGAGAAACTCATACATTCTCTGTTCACTGTTTCGTGGTCTTAGAGAAGTAGATTTCTTTGTGCGAAAGTGATGTTTTCACAATGCTAAGTACTCCCAACTCTATCAAGAATGTAGGTTTTACCAGTTTTCTAAGTCTCTCTTATTTACTTGTACTTATACTGGGAATTCTCTGTGTAAACCACTGTAACTTCTCTAGGTAGATGAATCACTGTGTACTTTCTCTTGTTTCTATCTGTTACCAATCTTGAGAAACTCATACATTCTCTGTTCACTGTTTCCCGGTCTCAGAGAAGTAGATTTCTTTCTGTGAAAGTGCTGTTTTCACAGTGCTAAGTACTCCCAACTCTATCAACAATGTAGGTTTCACCCGTTTTCTAAGTCTCTCTTACTTTCTTGTACTTATACTGGGAATTCTCTGTGTAAACCTCTGTAACTTCTCTAGGTAGCTGAATCACTGTGTCCTTTCTCTTGTTTCTATCTGTTACCAATCTTGAGAAACTCATACATTCTCTGTTCACTGTTTCCCGGTCTTAGACAATTAGATTTCTCTCTGCGAAAGTGCTGTTTTCACAGTGCTAAGTACTCCCAACTCTATCAACAATGTATGTTTTACCAGTTTTCTAAGTCTCTCTTACTTACTTGTACTTATACTTGGAATTCTCTGTGTAAACCTCTGTAACTTCTCTAGGTAGATGAATCACTGTGTACTTTCTCTTGTTTCTATCTATTACCAATCTTGAGAAACTCATACATTCTCTGTTCACCATTTCCCGGTCTTAGACAAGTAGATTTCTCTCTGCGAAAGTGCTGTTTTCACAGTGCTAAGTACTCCCAACTCTATCAACAATTTAGGTTTTACCAGTTTTCTAAGTCTCTCTTACTTTCTTGTACTTATACTTGGAACTCTCTGTGTAAACCTCTGTAACTTCTCTAGGTAGATGAATCACTGTGTACTTTCTCTTGTTTCTATCTGTTACCAATCTTGAGAAACTCCTACATTCTCTGTTCACTGTTTCGCGATCTTAGAGAAGTAGATTTCTTTGTGCGAAAGTGAAGTTTTCACAATGCTAAGTACTCCCAACTCTATCAACAATGTAGGTTTTACCAGTTTTCTAAGTCTCTCTTATTTACTTGTACTTATACTGGGAATTCTCTGTGTAAACCTCTGTAACTTCTCTAGGTAGCTGAATCACTGTGTCCTTTCTCTTGTTTCTATCTGTTACCAATCTTGAGAAACTCACACATTCTCTTTCACTGTTTCCCGGTCTTAGACAAGTAGATTTCTCTCTGCGAAAGTGCTGTTTTCACAGTGCTAAGTACTCCCAACTCTATCAACAATGTAGGTTTTACCAGTTTTCTAAGTCTCTCTTATTTTCTTGTACTTATACTGGTTATTCTCTGTGTAAACCTCTGTAACTTCTCTAGGCAGATGAATCACTGTGTACTTTCTCTTGTTCTATCTGTTACCAATCTTGAGAAATTCATACATTCTCTGTTCACTGTTTCGCGGTCTCAGAGAAGTAGATTTCTTTGTGCGAAAGTGATGTTTTCACAATGCTAAGTACTCCCAACTCTATCAACAATGTAGGTTTTACCAGTTTTCTAAGTCTCTCTTATTTACTTGTACTTATACTGAGGAATTCTCTGTGTAAACCTCTGTAACTTCTCTAGGAAGATGAATCACTGTGTACTTTCTCTTGTTTCTATCTGTTACCAATCTTGAGAAACTCATACATTCTCTGTTCACTGTTTCCCGGTCTTAGAGAAGTAGATTTCTTTGTGCGAAAGTGATGTTTTCACAATGCTACGTACTCCCAACTCAATCAACAATGTAGGTTTTACCAGTTTTCTAAGTCTCTCTTATTTACTTGTACTTATACTGGGAATTCTCAGTGTAAACCTCTGTAACTTCTCTAGGTAGATGAATCACTGTGTACTTTCTCTTGTTTCTATCTGTTACCAATCTTGAGAAACTCATACATTCTCTGTTCACTGTTTCCAGGTCTTAGACAAGTAGATTTCACTCTGCGAAAGTGCTGTTTTCACAGTGCTAAGTACTCCCAACTCTATCAACAATGTACGCTTTACCAGTTTTCTAAGTCTCTCATATTTTCTTGTACTTATACTTGGAATTCTCTGTGTAAACCTCTGTAACTTCTCTAGGTAGATGAATCACTGTGTACTTTCTCTTGTTTCAATCTGTTACCAATCTTGAGAAACTCATACATTTTCTGTTCACTGTTTCCCGGTCTTAGAGAAGTAGATTTCTTTCTGTGAAAGTGCTGTTTTCACAGTGCTAAGTACTCCCAACTCTATCAACAATGTAGGTTTTACCCGTTTTCTAAGTCTCTCTTACTTTCTTGTACTTATACTGGGAATTCTCTGTGTAAACCTCTGTAACTTCTCTAGGTAGATGAATCACTGTGTACTTTCTCTTGTTTCTATCTGTTACCAATCTTGAGAAACTCATACATTCTCTGTTCACTGTTTCCCGGTCTTAGACAATTAGATTTCTCTCTGCGAAAGTGCTGTTTTCACAGTGCTAAGTACTCCCAACTCTATCATCAATGTAGGTTTTACCAGTTTTCTAAGTCTCTCTTATTTTCTTGTACTTATACTTGGAATTCTCTGTGTAAACCTCTGTAACTTCTCTGGGTAGATGAATCACTGTGTACTTTCTCTTGTTTCTATCTGTTATCAATCTTGAGAAACTCATACATTCTCTGTTCACTGTTGCCCGGTCTTAGACAAGTAGATTTCTCTCTGCGAAAGTGCTGTTTTCACAGTGCTAAGTACTCCCAACTCTATCAACAATGTAGGTTTTACCAGTTTTCTAAGTCTCTCTTATTTTCTTGTAATTATACTTTTAATTCTCTGTGTAAACCTCTGTAACTTCTCAAGGTAGATGAATCACTGTGTACTTTCTCTTGTTTCTATCTGTTACCAATCTTGAGAAACTCATACCTTCTCTGTTCAGTGTTTCCCGGTCTTAGACAAGTAGATTTCACTGTGCGAAAGTACTGTTTTCACAGTGGAAGTAGTCCCAACTCTATCAACAATGTAGGTTTTACCAGTTTTCTAAGTCTCTCTTATTTTCTTGTACTTATACTGGGAATTCTCTGTGTAAACCTCTGTAACTTCTCTAGGTAGATGAATCACTGTGTCCTTTCTCTTGTTTCTATCTGTTACCAATCTTGAGAAACTCATACATTCTCTTTCACTGTTTCCCAGTCTTAGACAAGTAGATTTCTCTCTGCGAAAGTGCTGTTTTCACAGTGCTAAGTACTCCCAACTCTATAAACAATGTAGGTTTTACCAGTTTTCTAAGTCTCTCTTATTTTCTTGTACTTATACTGGTTATTCTCTGGGTAAACCTCTGTAACTTCTCTAGGTAGATGAATCACTGTGTACTTTCTCTTGTTTCTATCTGTTACCAATCTTGAGAAACTCATACATTCTCTGTTCACTGTTTCGTGGTCTTAGAGAAGTAGATTTCTTTGTGCGAAAGTGATGTTTTCACAATGCTAAGTACTCCCAACTCTATCAAGAATGTAGGTTTTACCAGTTTTCTAAGTCTCTCTTATTTACTTGTACTTATACTGGGAATTCTCTGTGTAAACCACTGTAACTTCTCTAGGTAGATGAATCACTGTGTACTTTCTCTTGTTTCTATCTGTTACCAATCTTGAGAAACTCATACATTCTCTGTTCACTGTTTCCCGGTCTCAGAGAAGTAGATTTCTTTCTGTGAAAGTGCTGTTTTCACAGTGCTAAGTACTCCCAACTCTATCAACAATGTAGGTTTCACCCGTTTTCTAAGTCTCTCTTACTTTCTTGTACTTATACTGGGAATTCTCTGTGTAAACCTCTGTAACTTCTCTAGGTAGCTGAATCACTGTGTCCTTTCTCTTGTTTCTATCTGTTACCAATCTTGAGAAACTCATACATTCTCTGTTCACTGTTTCCCGGTCTTAGACAATTAGATTTCTCTCTGCGAAAGTGCTGTTTTCACAGTGCTAAGTACTCCCAACTCTATCAACAATGTATGTTTTACCAGTTTTCTAAGTCTCTCTTACTTACTTGTACTTATACTTGGAATTCTCTGTGTAAACCTCTGTAACTTCTCTAGGTAGATGAATCACTGTGTACTTTCTCTTGTTTCTATCTATTACCAATCTTGAGAAACTCATACATTCTCTGTTCACCATTTCCCGGTCTTAGACAAGTAGATTTCTCTCTGCGAAAGTGCTGTTTTCACAGTGCTAAGTACTCCCAACTCTATCAACAATTTAGGTTTTACCAGTTTTCTAAGTCTCTCTTACTTTCTTGTACTTATACTTGGAACTCTCTGTGTAAACCTCTGTAACTTCTCTAGGTAGATGAATCACTGTGTACTTTCTCTTGTTTCTATCTGTTACCAATCTTGAGAAACTCCTACATTCTCTGTTCACTGTTTCGCGATCTTAGAGAAGTAGATTTCTTTGTGCGAAAGTGAAGTTTTCACAATGCTAAGTACTCCCAACTCTATCAACAATGTAGGTTTTACCAGTTTTCTAAGTCTCTCTTATTTACTTGTACTTATACTGGGAATTCTCTGTGTAAACCTCTGTAACTTCTCTAGGTAGCTGAATCACTGTGTCCTTTCTCTTGTTTCTATCTGTTACCAATCTTGAGAAACTCACACATTCTCTTTCACTGTTTCCCGGTCTTAGACAAGTAGATTTCTCTCTGCGAAAGTGCTGTTTTCACAGTGCTAAGTACTCCCAACTCTATCAACAATGTAGGTTTTACCAGTTTTCTAAGTCTCTCTTATTTTCTTGTACTTATACTGGTTATTCTCTGTGTAAACCTCTGTAACTTCTCTAGGCAGATGAATCACTGTGTACTTTCTCTTGTTCTATCTGTTACCAATCTTGAGAAATTCATACATTCTCTGTTCACTGTTTCGCGGTCTCAGAGAAGTAGATTTCTTTGTGCGAAAGTGATGTTTTCACAATGCTAAGTACTCCCAACTCTATCAACAATGTAGGTTTTACCAGTTTTCTAAGTCTCTCTTATTTACTTGTACTTATACTGAGGAATTCTCTGTGTAAACCTCTGTAACTTCTCTAGGAAGATGAATCACTGTGTACTTTCTCTTGTTTCTATCTGTTACCAATCTTGAGAAACTCATACATTCTCTGTTCACTGTTTCCCGGTCTTAGAGAAGTAGATTTCTTTGTGCGAAAGTGATGTTTTCACAATGCTACGTACTCCCAACTCAATCAACAATGTAGGTTTTACCAGTTTTCTAAGTCTCTCTTATTTACTTGTACTTATACTGGGAATTCTCAGTGTAAACCTCTGTAACTTCTCTAGGTAGATGAATCACTGTGTACTTTCTCTTGTTTCTATCTGTTACCAATCTTGAGAAACTCATACATTCTCTGTTCACTGTTTCCAGGTCTTAGACAAGTAGATTTCACTCTGCGAAAGTGCTGTTTTCACAGTGCTAAGTACTCCCAACTCTATCAACAATGTACGCTTTACCAGTTTTCTAAGTCTCTCATATTTTCTTGTACTTATACTTGGAATTCTCTGTGTAAACCTCTGTAACTTCTCTAGGTAGATGAATCACTGTGTACTTTCTCTTGTTTCAATCTGTTACCAATCTTGAGAAACTCATACATTTTCTGTTCACTGTTTCCCGGTCTTAGAGAAGTAGATTTCTTTCTGTGAAAGTGCTGTTTTCACAGTGCTAAGTACTCCCAACTCTATCAACAATGTAGGTTTTACCCGTTTTCTAAGTCTCTCTTACTTTCTTGTACTTATACTGGGAATTCTCTGTGTAAACCTCTGTAACTTCTCTAGGTAGATGAATCACTGTGTACTTTCTCTTGTTTCTATCTGTTACCAATCTTGAGAAACTCATACATTCTCTGTTCACTGTTTCCCGGTCTTAGACAATTAGATTTCTCTCTGCGAAAGTGCTGTTTTCACAGTGCTAAGTACTCCCAACTCTATCATCAATGTAGGTTTTACCAGTTTTCTAAGTCTCTCTTATTTTCTTGTACTTATACTTGGAATTCTCTGTGTAAACCTCTGTAACTTCTCTGGGTAGATGAATCACTGTGTACTTTCTCTTGTTTCTATCTGTTATCAATCTTGAGAAACTCATACATTCTCTGTTCACTGTTGCCCGGTCTTAGACAAGTAGATTTCTCTCTGCGAAAGTGCTGTTTTCACAGTGCTAAGTACTCCCAACTCTATCAACAATGTAGGTTTTACCAGTTTTCTAAGTCTCTCTTATTTTCTTGTAATTATACTTTTAATTCTCTGTGTAAACCTCTGTAACTTCTCAAGGTAGATGAATCACTGTGTACTTTCTCTTGTTTCTATCTGTTACCAATCTTGAGAAACTCATACCTTCTCTGTTCAGTGTTTCCCGGTCTTAGACAAGTAGATTTCACTGTGCGAAAGTACTGTTTTCACAGTGGAAGTAGTCCCAACTCTATCAACAATGTAGGTTTTACCAGTTTTCTAAGTCTCTCTTATTTTCTTGTACTTATACTGGGAATTCTCTGTGTAAACCTCTGTAACTTCTCTAGGTAGATGAATCACTGTGTACTTTCTCTTGTTTGTATCTGTTACCAATCTTGAGAAACACATACATTCTCTGTTCACTGTTTCGCGGTCTTAGAAAAGTAGATTTCTTTGTGCGAAAGTGATGTTTTCACAATGCTAAGTACTCCCAACTCTATCAACAATGTAGGTTTTACCAGTTTTCTAAGTCTCTCCTATTTACTTGTACTTATACTGGGAATTCTCTGTGTAAACCTCTGTAACTTCTCTAGGTAGATGAATCACTGTGTACTTTCTCTTGTTTCTATCTGTTACCAATCTTGAGAAACTCATACATTCACTGTTCACTGTTTCCCGGTGTTAGAGAAGTAGATTTCTTTCTGTGAAAGTGCTGTTTTCACAGTGCTAAGTATTCCCAACTCTATCAACAATGTAGGTTTTACCAGTTTTCTAAGTCTCTCTTACTTTCTTGTACTTATACTTGGAATTCTCTGTGTAAACCTCTGTAACTTCTCTAGGTAGATGAATCACTGTGTACTTTCCCTTGTCTCTATCTGTTACCAATCTTGAGAAACTCATACATTCTCTGTTCAATTTTTCGCGATCTTAGAAAAGTATATTTCTTTGTGCGAAAGTGATGTTTTCACAATGCTAAGTACTCCCAACTCTATCAACAATGTAGGTTTTACCAGTTTTCTAAGTCTCTCTTATTTTCTTGTACTTATACTGGGAATTCTCTGTGTAAACCTCTGTAACTTCTCTAGGTAGATGAATCACTGTGTACTTTCTCTTGTTTGTATCTGTTACCAATCTTGAGAAACTCATACATTCTCTGTTCACTGTTTCGAGGTCTTAGAAAAGTAGATTTCTTTGTGCGAAAGTGATGTTTTCACAATGCTAAGTACTCCCAACTCTATCAACAATGTAGGTATTACCAGTTTTCTAAGTCTCTCTTATTTACTTCTACTTATACTGGGAATTCTCTGTGTAAACCTCTGTAACTTCTCTAGGTAGATGAATCACTGTGTACTTTCCCTTGTTTCCATCTGTTACCAATCTTGAGAAACTCATACATTCACTGTTCACTGTTTCCCGGTCTTAGAGAAGTAGATTTCTTTCTGTGAAAGTGCTGTTTTCACAGTGCTGAGTACTCCCAACTCTATCAACAATGTAGGTTTTACCAGTTTTCTAAGTCTCTCTTATTTTCTTGTACTTATACTGGGAATTCTCTGTGTAAACCTCTGTAACTTCTCTAGGTAGATGAATCACTGTGTACTTTTTCTTGTTTCTATCTGTTACCAATCTTGAGAAACTCATACATTCTCTGTTCACTGTTTCCCGGTCTTAGACAAGTAGATTTCTCTCTGCGAAAGTGCTGTTTTCACAGTGCTAAGTACTCCCAACTCTATCTACAATGTAGGTTTTACTAGTTTTCTAAGTCTCTCTTATTTTCTTGTACTTATACTGGGAATTCTCTGTGTAAACCTCTGTAACTTCTCTAGTTAGATGTATCACTGTATCCTTTCTCTTGTTTCTGTCTGTTACCAGTCTTGAGAAACTCATACATTCTCTGTTCACTGTTTCCCGGTCTTAGAGAAGTAGATTTCTTTCTGTGAAAGTGCTGTTTTCACAGTGCTGAGTACTCCCAACTCTATCAACAATGTAGGTTTTACCAGTTTTCTAAGTGTCTCTTACTTTCTTGTACTTATACTGGCAATTCTCTGTGTAAACCTCTGTAACTTCTTAGGTAGATGAATCACTGTGTACTATCTCTTCTTTCTATCTGTTACATATCTTGAGAAACTCATACATTCTCTGTTCACTGTTTCCCGGTCTTAGACAAGTAGATTTCTCTCTGCGAAAGTGCTGTTTTAACAGTGCTAAGTACTCCCAACTCTATCAACAATGTAGGTTTTACCAGTTTTCTAAGTCTCTCTTATTTTCTTGTACTTATACTGGGAATTCTCTGTGTAAACCTCTGTAACTTCTCTAGGTAGATGAATCTCTGTGTACTTTCTCTTGTTTCTATCTGTTACCAATCTTGAGAAACTCATACATTCTCTGTTCACTGTTTCCCGGTCTTAGACAAGTAGATTTCTCTCTGCGAAAGTGCTGTTTTCACAGTGCTAAGTACTCCCAACTCTATCAACAATGTAGGTTTTACCAGTTTTCTAAGTCTCTCTTATTTTCTTGTACTTATACTGGGAATTCTCTGTGTAAACCTCTGTAACTTCTCTAGGTAGATGAATCACTGTGTACTTTCTCTTGTTTCTATCTGTTACCAATCTTGAGAAACTCATACATTCTCTGTTCACTGTTTCGCGGTCTTAGAAAGGTAGATTTCTTTGTCCGAAAGTGATGTTTTCACAATGCTAAGTACTCCCAACTCTATCAACAATGTAGGTTTTACCAGTTTTCTACGTCTCTCTTATTTACTTGTACTTATACTGGGAATTCTCTGTGTAAACCTCTGTAACTTCTCTAGGTAGATGAATCACTGTGTACTTTCTCTTGTTTCTATCTGTTACCAATCTTGAGAAACTCATACATTCTCTGTTCACTGTTTCCCGGTCTTAGACAAGTAGATTTCTTTGTGCGAAAGTGCTGTTTTCACAGTGCTATGTACTCCCAACTCTATCAACAATGTAGGTTTTACCAGTTTTCTAAGTCTCTCTTATTTTCTTGTACTTATACTGGGAATTCTCTGTGTAAACCTCTGTAACTTCTCTAGGTAGATGAATCACTGTGTACTTTCTCTTGTTTCTATATGTTACCAATCTTGAGAAACTCATACATTCTCTGTTCACTGTTTCGCGGTCTTAGAAAAGTAGATTTCTTTGTGCGAAAGTGATGTTTTCACAATGCTAAGTACTCCCAACTCTATCAACAATGTGGGTTTTACCAGTTTTCTAAGTCTCTCTTATTTACTTGTACTTATACTGGGAATTCTCTGTGTAAACCTCTGTAACTTCTCTACGTAGATGAATCACTGTGTACTTTCTCTTGTTTCTATCTGTTACCAATCTTGAGAAACTCATACATTCTCTGTTCACTGTTTCAGTGTCTTAGACAAGTAGATTTCTCTCTGCGAAAGTGCTGTTTTCACAGTGCTAAGTACTCCCAACTCTATCAACAATGTAGGTTTTACCAGTTTTCTACGTCTCTCTTATTTACTTGTACTTATACTGGGAATTCTCTGTGTAAACCTCTGTAACTTCTCTAGGTAGATGAATCACTGTGTACTTTCTCTTGTTTCTATCTGTTACCAATCTTGAGAAATTCATACATTCTCTGTTCACTGTTTCCCGGTCTTAGAGAAGTAGATTTCTCTCTGCGAAAGTGCTGTTTTCACAGTGCTAAGTACTCCCAACTCTATCAACAATGTCGGTTTTACAAGTTTTCTAAGTCTCTCTTATTTTCTTGTACTTATACTTGGAATTCTCTTTGTAAACCTCTGTAACTTCCTTAGGTAGATGAATTACTGTGTACTTTCTCTTGTTTCTATCTGTTACCAATCTTGAGAAACTCATACAATCTCTGTTCACTGTTTCCCGGTCTTAGACAAGTAGATTTCTCTCTGCGAAAGTGCTGTTTTCACAGTGCTAAGTACTCCCAACTCTATCAACAATGTAGGTTTTACCAGTTTTCTAAGTCTCTCTTATTTTCTTGTACTTATACTGGGAATTCTCTGTGTAAACCTCTGTAACTTCGCTAGGTAGATGAATCACTGTGTCCTTTCTCTTGTTTCTATCTGTTACCAATCTTGAGAAACTCATACATTCTCTGTTCACTGTTTCGCGGTCTTAGGAAAGTAGATTTCTTTGTGCGAAAGTGATGTTTTCACAATGCTAAGTACTCCCAACTCTACCAACAATGTAGGTTTTACCAGTTTTCTAAGTCTCTCTTATTTTCTTGTACTTATACTGGGAATTCTCTGTGTAAACCTCTGTAACTTCTCTAGGTAGATGAATCACTGTGTACTTTCTCTTGTTTCTATCTGTTACCAATCTTGAGAAACTCATACATTCTCTGTTCACTGTTTCGCAGTCTTAGAAAAGTAGATTTCTTTGTCCGAAAGTGATGTTTTCACAATGCTAAGTACTCCCAACTCTATCAACAATGTAGGTTTTACCAGTTTTCTAAGTCTCTCTTGTTTACTTGTACTTATACTGGGAATTCTCTGTGAAAACCTCTGTAACTTCTCTAGGTAAATGAATCACTGTGTACTTTCTCTTGTTTCTATGTGTTACCAATCTTGAGAAACTCATACCTTCTCTGTTCAGTGTTTCCCGGACTTAGACAAGTAGATTTCACTCTGCGAAAGTGCTGTTTTCACAGTGGAAGTACTCCAACTCTATCAACAATGTAGGTTTTACCACTTTTCTAAGTCTCTCTTATTTTCTTGTACTTATACTGGGAATTCTCTGTGTAAACCTCTGTAACGTCTCTACGTAGATGAATCACTGTGTACTTTTTCTTGTTTCTATCTGTTACCAATCTTGAGAAACTCATACATTCTCTGTTCACTGTTTCCCGGTCTTAGACAAGTAGATTTCTCTCTGCGAAAGTGCTGTTTTCACAGTGCTAAGTACTCCCAACTCTATCAACAATGTAGGTTTTACTAGTTTTCTAAGTCTCTCTTATTTTCTTGTACTTATACTGGGAATTCTCTGTGTAAACCTCTGTAACTTCTCTAGTTAGATGTATCACTGTATCCTTTCTCTTGTTTCTGTCTGTTACCAATCTTGGGAAACTCATACATTCTCTGTTCACTGTTTCGCGGTCTTAGAGAAGTAGATTTCTTTGTGTGAAAGAGATGTTTTCACAATGCTAAGTACTCCCAACTCTATCAACAATGTAGGTTTTACCAGTTTTCTAAGTCTCTCTTATTTACTTGTACTTATAATGGGAATTCTCTGTGTAAACTTCTGTAACCTCTCTACGTAGATGAATCACTGTGTACTTTCTCTTGTTTCTATCTGTTACCAGTCTTGAGAAACTCATACATTCTCTGTTCACTGTTTCGCGGTCTTAGAGAAGTAGATTTCTTTGTGCGAAAGTGATGTTTTCACAATGCTAAGTACTACCAACTCTATCAACAATGTAGGTATTACCAGTTTTCTAAGTCTCTCTTATTTACTTGTACTTATACTGGGAATTCTCTGTGTAAACCTCTGTAACTTCTCTAGGTAGATGAATCACTGTGTACTTTCTCTTGTTTCTATCTGTTACCAATCTTGAGAAACTCATACATTCACTGTTCACTGTTTCCCGGTCTTAGAGAAGTAGATTTCTTTCTGTGAAAGTGCTGTTTTCACAGTGCTATGTATTCCCAACTCTATCAACAATGTAGGTTTTACCAGTTTTCTAAGTCTCTCTTACTTTCTTGTACTTATACTTGGAATTCTCTGTGTAAACCTCTGTAACTTCTCCAGGTAGATGAATCACTGTGTCCTTTCTCTTGTTTCTATCTGTTACCAATCTTGAGAAACTCATACATTCTCTGTTTACTGTTTCGCGGTCTTAGGAAAGTAGATTTCTTTGTGCGAAAGTGATGTTTTCACAATGCTAAGTACTCCCAACTCTACCAACAATGTAGGTTTTACCAGTTTTCTAAGTCTCTCTTATTTTCTTGTACTTATACTGGGAATTCTCTGTGTAAACCTCTGTAACTTCTCTAGGTAGATGAATCACTGTGTACTTTCTCTTGTTTCTATCTGTTACCAATCTTGAGAAACTCATACATTCTCTGTTCACTGTTTCGCAGTCTTAGAAAAGAAGATTTCTTTGTCCGAAAGTGATGTTTTCACAATGCTAAGTACTCCCAACTCTATCAACAATGTAGGTTTTACCAGTTTTCTAAGTCTCTCTTGTTTACTTGTACTTACACTGGGAATTCTCTGTGTAAGCCTCTGTAACTTCTCTAGGTAAATGAATCACTGTGTACTTTCTCTTGTATCTATCTGTTACCAATCTTGAGAAACTCATACCTTCTCTGTTCAGTGTTTCCCGGACTTAGACAAGTAGATTTCACTCTGCGAAAGTGCTGTTTTCACAGTGGAAGTACTCCAACTCTATCAACAATGTAGGTTTTACCACTTTTCTAAGTCTCTCTTATTTTCTTGTACTTATACTGGGAATTCTCTGTGTAAACCTCTGTAACGTCTCTACGTAGATGAATCACTGTGTACTTTTTCTTGTTTCTATCTGTTACCAATCTTGAGAAACTCATACATTCTCTGTTCACTGTTTCCCGGTCTTAGACAAGTAGATTTCTCTCTGCGAAAGTGCTGTTTTCACAGTGCTAAGTACTCCCAACTCTATCAACAATGTAGGTTTTACTAGTTTTCTAAGTCTCTCTTATTTTCTTGTACTTATACTGGGAATTCTCTGTGTAAACCTCTGTAACTTCTCTAGTTAGATGTATCACTGTATCCTTTCTCTTGTTTCTGTCTGTTACCAATCTTATGAAACTCATACATTCTCTGTTCACTGTTTCGCGGTCTTAGAGAAGTAGATTTCTTTGTGTGAAAGAGATGTTTTCACAATGCTAAGTACTCCCAACTCTATCAACAATGTAGGTTTTACCAGTTTTCTAAGTCTCTCTTATTTACTTCTACTTATAATGGGAATTCTCTGTGTAAACTTCTGTAACCTCTCTACGTAGATGAATCACTGTGTACTTTCTCTTGTTTCTATCTGTTACCAGTCTTGAGAAACTCATACATTCTCTGTTCACTGTTTCGCGGTCTTAGAGAAGTAGATTTCTTTGTGCGAAAGTGATGTTTTCACAATGCTAAGTACTCCCAACTCTATCAACAATGTAGGTATTACCAGTTTTCTAAGTCTCTCTTATTTACTTGTACTTATACTGGGAATTCTCTGTGTAAACCTCTGTAACTTCTCTAGGTAGATGAATCACTGTGTACTTTCTCTTGTTTCTATCTGTTACCAATCTTGAGAAACTCATACATTCACTGTTCACTGTTTCCCGGTCTTAGAGAAGTAGATTTCTTTCTGTGAAAGTGCTGTTTTCACAGTGCTATGTATTCCCAACTCTATCAACAATGTAGGTTTTACCAGTTTTCTAAGTCTCTCTTACTTTCTTGTACTTATACTTGGAATTCTCTGTGTAAACCTCTGTAACTTCTCTAGGTAGATGAATCACTGTGTACTTTCCCTTGTTTCTATCTGTTACCAATCTTGAGAAACTCATACATTCTCTGTTCAATTTTTCGAGGTCTTAGAGAAGTAGATTTCTTTGTGCGAAAGTGATGTTTTCACAATGCTAAGTACTCCCAACTCTATCAACAATGTAGGTTTTACCAGTTTTCTAAGTCTCTCTTATTTACTTGTACTTATACTGGGAATTCTCTGTGTAAACCTCTGTATCTTCTCTAGGTAGATGAATCACTGTGTACTTTCTCTTCTTTCTATCTGTTACCAATCTTGAGAAACTCATACATTCTCTGTTCACTGTTTCCCGGTCTTAGACAAGTAGATTTCTCTGTACGAAAGTGCTGTTTTCACAGTGCTAAGTACTCCCAACTCTATCAACAATGTCGGTTTTACAAGTTTTCTAAGTCTCTCTTATTTTCTTGTACTTATACTTGGAATTCTCTGTGTAAACCTCTGTAACTTCCTTAGGTAGATGAATTACTGTGTACTTTCTCTTGTTTCTATCTGTTACCAATCGTGAGAAACTCATACAATCTCTGTTCACTGTTTCCCGGTCTTAGACAAGTAGATTTCTCTCTGCGAAAGTGCTGTTTTCACAGTGCTAAGTACTCCCAACTCTATCAACAATGTAGGTTTTACCAGTTTTCTAAGTCTCTCTTATTTTCTTGTACTTATACTGGGAATTCTCTGTGTAAACCTCTGTAACTTCGCTAGGTAGATGAATCACTGTGTCCTTTCTCTTGTTTCTATCTGTTACCAATCTTGAGAAACTCATACATTCTCTGTTCACTGTTTCGCGGTCTTAGGAAAGTAGATTTCTTTGTGCGAAAGTGATGTTTTCACAATGCTAAGTACTCCCAACTCTACCAACAATGTAGGTTTTACCAGTTTTCTAAGTCTCTCTTATTTTCTTGTACTTATACTGGGAATTCTCTGTGTAAACCTCTGTAACTTCTCTAGGTAGATGAATCACTGTGTACTTTCTCTTGTTTCTATCTGTTACCAATCTTGAGAAACTCATACATTCTCTGTTCACTGTTTTGCAGTCTTAGAAAAGTAGATTTCTTTGTCCGAAAGTGATGTTTTCACAATGCTAAGTACTCCCAACTCTATCAACAATGTAGGTTTTACCAGTTTTCTAAGTCTCTCTTGTTTACTTGTACTTATACTGGGAATTCTCTGTGTAAACCTCTGTAACTTCTCTAGGTAAATGAATCACTGTGTACTTTCTCTTGTTTCTATCTGTTACCAATCTTGAGAAACTCATACCTTCTCTGTTCAGTGTTTCCCGGACTTAGACAAGTAGATTTCACTCTGCGAAAGTGCTGTTTTCACAGTGGAAGTACTCCAACTCTATCAACAATGTAGGTTTTACCACTTTTCTAAGTCTCTCTTATTTTCTTGTACTTATACTGGGAATTCTCTGTGTAAACCTCTGTAACGTCTCTACGTAGATGAATCACTGTGTACTTTTTCTTGTTTCTATCTGTTACCAATCTTGAGAAACTCATACATTCTCTGTTCACTGTTTCCCGGTCTTAGACAAGTAGATTTCTCTCTGCGAAAGTGCTGTTTTCACAGTGCTAAGTACTCCCAACTCTATCAACAATGTAGGTTTTACTAGTTTTCTAAGTCTCTCTTATTTTCTTGTACTTATACTGGGAATTCTCTGTGTAAACCTCTGTAACTTCTCTAGTTAGATGTATCACTGTATCCTTTCTCTTGTTTCTGTCTGTTACCAATCTTGGGAAACTCATACATTCTCTGTTCACTGTTTCGCGGTCTTAGAGAAGTAGATTTCTTTGTGTGAAAGAGATGTTTTCACAATGCTAAGTACTCCCAACTCTATCAACAATGTAGGTTTTACCAGTTTTCTAAGTCTCTCTTATTTACTTGTACTTATAATGGGAATTCTCTGTGTAAACTTCTGTAACCTCTCTACGTAGATGAATCACTGTGTACTTTCTCTTGTTTCTATCTGTTACCAGTCTTGAGAAACTCATACATTCTCTGTTCACTGTTTCGCGGTCTTAGAGAAGTAGATTTCTTTGTGCGAAAGTGATGTTTTCACAATGCTAAGTACTCCCAACTCTATCAACAATGTAGGTATTACCAGTTTTCTAAGTCTCTCTTATTTACTTGTACTTATACTGGGAATTCTCTGTGTAAACCTCTGTAACTTCTCTAGGTAGATGAATCACTGTGTACTTTCTCTTGTTTCTATCTGTTACCAATCTTGAGAAACTCATAAATTCACTGTTCACTGTTTCCCGGTCTTAGAGAAGTAGATTTCTTTCTGTGAAAGTGCTGTTTTCACAGTGCTATGTATTCCCAACTCTATCAACAATGTAGGTTTTACCAGTTTTCTAAGTCTCTCTTACTTTCTTGTACTTATACTTGGAATTCTCTGTGTAAACCTCTGTAACTTCTCCAGGTAGATGAATCACTGTGTCCTTTCTCTTGTTTCTATCTGTTACCAATCTTGAGAAACTCATACATTCTCTGTTCACTGTTTCGCGGTCTTAGGAAAGTAGATTTCTTTGTGCGAAAGTGATGTTTTCACAATGCTAAGTACTCCCAACTCTACCAACAATGTAGGTTTTACCAGTTTTCTAAGTCTCTCTTATTTTCTTGTACTTATACTGGGAATTCTCTGTGTAAACCTCTGTAACTTCTCTAGGTAGATGAATCACTGTGTACTTTCTCTTGTTTCTATCTGTTACCAATCTTGAGAAACTCATACATTCTCTGTTCACTGTTTCGCAGTCTTAGAAAAGAAGATTTCTTTGTCCGAAAGTGATGTTTTCACAATGCTAAGTACTCCCAACTCTATCAACAATGTAGGTTTTACCAGTTTTCTAAGTCTCTCTTGTTTACTTGTACTTACACTGGGAATTCTCTGTGTAAGCCTCTGTAACTTCTCTAGGTAAATGAATCACTGTGTACTTTCTCTTGTTTCTATCTGTTACCAATCTTGAGAAACTCATACCTTCTCTGTTCAGTGTTTCCCGGACTTAGACAAGTAGATTTCACTCTGCGAAAGTGCTGTTTTCACAGTGGAAGTACTCCAACTCTATCAACAATGTAGGTTTTACCACTTTTCTAAGTCTCTCTTATTTTCTTGTACTTATAATTGGAATTCTCTGTGTAAACCTCTGTAACTTCCTTAGGTAGATGAATCACTGTGTAATTTCTCTTGTTTCTATCTGTTACCAATCTTGAGAACCTCATACATTCTCTGTTCACTGTTTCCCGGTCTTAGACAAGTAGATTTCTTTCTGTGAAAGTGCTGTTTTCACAGTGCTAAGTACTCCCAACTATACCAACAATGTAGGTATTACCAGTTTTCTAAGTCTCTCTTATTTACTTGTACTTATACTGTGAATTCTCTTTGTAAATCTCTGTAACTTCTCTAGGTAGATGAATCACTGTGTACTTTCTCTTGTTTCTATCTGTTACCAATCTTGAGAAACTCATACATTCTCTGTTCACTGTTTCGCGGTCTTAGAGAAGTAGATTTCTTTGTGCGAACGTGATGTTTTCAGAATGCTAAGTACTCCCAACTCTATCAACAATGTAGGTTTTACCATTTTTCTACGTCTCTCTTATTTACTTGCACTTATACTGGGAATTCTCTGTGTAAACCTCTGTAACTTCCTT
Source organism: Heterohyrax brucei (assembly GCA_028571685.1). Classification (NCBI taxonomy): domain Eukaryota; kingdom Metazoa; phylum Chordata; class Mammalia; order Hyracoidea; family Procaviidae; genus Heterohyrax; species Heterohyrax brucei. The sequence goes on along the minus strand of CM053155.1, from coordinate 8,901,102 downwards.
AGGTAGTTGAATCACTGTGTACTTTCTCTTGTTTCTATCTGTTACCAATCTTGAGAAACTCATACATTCTCTGTTCACTGTTTCCCGGTCTTAGACAAGTAGATTTCTTTCTGTGAAAGTGCTGTTTTCACAGTGCTAAGTACTCCCAACTCTATCAACAATGTAGGTTTTACCAGTTTTCAAAGTCTCTCTTATTTACTTGTACTTATACTGGGAATTCTCTGTGTAAACCTCTGTAACTTCTCTACGTAGATGAATCACTGTGTACTTTCTCTTGTTTCTATCTCTTACCAATCTTGAGAAACTCATACATTCTCTGTTCACTGTTTCCCGGTCTTAGAGAAGTAGATTTCTTTCTCTGAAAGTGCTGTTTTCACAGTGCTGAGTACTCCCAACTCTATCAACAATGTAGGTTTTACCAGTTTTCTAAGTCTCTCTTACTTTCTTGTACTTATACTGGCAATTCTCTGTGTAAACCTCTGTAACTTCTCTAGGTAGATGAATCACTGTGTACTTTCTCTTCTTTCTATCTGTTACCAATCTTGAGAAACTCATATATTCTCTGTTCACTGTTTCCCGGTCTTAGGCAAGTAGATTTCTCTCTGCGAAAGTGCTGATTTCACAGTGCTAAGTACTCCCAACTCTATCAACAATGTAGGTTTTACCAGTTTTCTAAGTCTCTCTTATTTTCTTGTACTTATACTGGGAATTCTCTGTGTAAACCTCTGTAACTTCTCTAGGTAGATGAATCACTGTGTACTTTCTCTTGTTTCTATCTGTTACCAATCTTGAGAAACTCATACATTCTCTGTTCACTGTTTCGCGGTCTTAGAAACGTAGATTTCTTTGTGCGAAAGTGATGTTTTCACAATGCTAAGTACTCCCAACTCTATCAACAATGTAGGTTTTACCAGTTTTCTAAATCTCTCTTATTTACTTGTACTTATACTGGGAATTCTCTGTGTAAACCTCTGTAACTTCTCTAGGTAGATGAATCACTGTGTACTTTCTCTTGTTTCTATCTGTTACCAATCTTGAGAAACTCATACATTCTCTGTCACTGTTTCCCGGTCTTAGACAAGTAGATTTCTTTGTGTGAAAGTGATGTTTTCACAATGCTAAGTACTCCCAACTCTATCAACAATGTAGGTTTTACCAGTTTTCTAAGTCTCTCTTATTTACTTGTACTTATACTGGGAATTCTCTGTGTAAACCTCTGTAACTTCCTTAGGTAGATGAATTACTGTGTACTTTCTCTTGTTTCTATCTGTTACCAATCTTGAGAAACTCATACATTCTCTGTTCACTGTTTCCCGGTCTTAGACAAGTAGATTTCTTTGTGCGAAAGTGCTGTTTTCACAGTGCTAAGTACTCCCAACTCTACCAACAATGTAGGTATTACCAGTTTTCTAAGTCTCTCTTATTTACTTGTACTTATACTGGGAATTCTTTGTGTAAACCTCTGTAACTTCTCTAGGTAGATGAATCACTGTGTACTTTCTCTTGTTTCTATCTGTTACCAATCTTGAGAAACTCATACCTTCTCTGTTCACTGTTTCGCGGTCTTAGACAAGTAGATTTCACTGTGCGAAAGTGCTGTTTTCACAATTGAAGTACTCCCAACTCTATCAAAAATGTAGGTTTTACCAGTTTTCAAAGTCTCTCTTGTTTTCTTATACTTATACTGGGAATTCTCTGTGTAAACCTCTGTAACTTCTCTAGGTAGATGAATCACTGTGTACTTTCTCTTGTTTCTATCTGTTACCAATCTTGAGAAACTCATACATTCTCTGTTCACTGTTTTGCAGTCTTAGAAAAGTAGATTTCTTTGTCCGAAAGTGATGTTTTCACAATGCTAAGTACTCCCAACTCTATCAACAATGTAGGTTTTAGCAGTTTTCTAAGTCTCTCTTATTTAATTGTACTTATACGGGGAATTCTCTGTGTAAACCTCTGTAACTTCTCTAGGTAGATGAATCACTGTGTACTTTCTCTTGTTTCTATCTGTTACCAATCTTGAGAAACTCATACATTCTCTGTTCACTGTTTCCGGCCTTAGACAAGTAGATTTCTCTCTGCGAAAGTGCTGTTTTCACAGTGCTAAGTACTCCCAACTCTATCAACAATGTAGGTTTTACCAGTTTTCTAAGTCTCTCTTATTTACTTGTACTTATACTGGGAATTCTCTGTGTAAACCTCTATAACTTCTCTAGGTAGATGAATCACTGTGTACTTTGTCTTGCTTCTATCTGTTACCAATCTTGAGAAACTCAAACATTCTCTGTTGACTTTTTCCCGTTCTTAGAGAAGTAGATTCCTTTCTGTGAAAGTGCTGTTTTCACAGTGCTAAGTACTCCCAACTCTATCAACAATGTAGGTTTTACCAGTTTTCTAAGTCTCTCTTATTTACTTGTACTTATACTGGGAATTCGCTGTGTAAACCTCTTTAACTTCTCTAGGTAGATGAATCACTGTGTACTTTCTCTTGTTTCTATCTGTTACCAATCTTGAGAAACTCATACATTCTCTGTTCACTGTTTCGCGGTCTTAGAGAAATAGATTTCTTTGTGCGAAAGTGATGTTTTCACAATGCTAAGTACTCCCAACTCTATCAACAATGTAGGTTTTACCAGTTTTCTAAGTCTCTCTTATTTACTTGTACTTATACTGGGAATTCTCGGTGTAAACCTCTGTAACTTCTCTAGGTAGATGAATCACTGTATACATTCTCTTCTTTGTATCTGTTACCAATCCTGAGAAACTTATACATTCCTGTTCACTGTTTCCAGGTCTTAGACAATTAGATTTCACTCTGCGAAAGTGCTGTTTTCACAGTGCTAAGTACTCCCAACTCTATCAACAATGTACCTTTTACCAGTTTTCTAAGTCTCTCTTATTTTCTTGTACTTATACTTGGAATTCTCTGTGTAAACCTCTGTAACTTCTCTACGTAGATGAATCACTGTGTACTTTCTCTTGTTTCTATCTGTTACCAATCTTGAGAAACTCATACATTCTCTCTTCACTGTTTCCCGGTCTTAGAGAATTAGATTTCTTTCTGTGAAAGTGCTGTTTTCACAGTGCTAAGTACTCCCAACTCTATCAACAATGTAGGTTTTACCCGTTTTCTATGTCTCTCTTACTTTCTTGTACTTATACTGGGAATTCTCTGTGTAAAACTCTGTAACTTCTCTAGGTAGATGAATCACTGTGCACTTTCTCTTGTTTCTATGTGTTACCAATCGTGAGAAACTCATACATTCTCTGTTCACTGTTTCCCGGTCTTAGAAAAGTTGATTTCTCTCTGCGAAAGTGCTGTTTTCACAGTGCTAAGTACTCCCAACTCTATCAACAATGTAGGTTTTACCAGTTTTCTAAGTCTCTCTTATTTTCTTGTACTTATACTGGGAATTCTCTGTGTAAACCTCTGTAACTTCTCTACGTAGATGAATCACTGTGTACTTTCTCTTGTTTCTCTCTATTACCAATCTTGAGAAACTCATACATTCTCTGTTCACTGTTTCACGGTCTTAGAGAAGTAGATTTCTTTGTGCGAAAGTGATGTTTTCACAATGCTAAGTACTCCCAACTCTATCAACAATGTAGGTTTTAGCAGTTTTCTAAGTCTCTCTTATTTAATTGTACTTATACGGGGAATTCTATGTGTAAACCTCTGTAACTTCTCTAGGTAGATGAATCACTGTGAACTTTGTCTTGCTTCTATCTGTTACCAATCTTGAGAAACTCAAACATTCTCTGTTGACTTTTTCCCGTTCTTAGAGAAGTAGATTCCTTTCTGTGAAAGTGCTGTTTTCACAGTGCTAAGTACTCCCAACTCTATCAACAATGTAGGTTTTACCAGTTTTCTAAGTCTCTCTTACTTTCTTGTACTTATACTGGGAATTCTCTGTGTAAAACTCTGTAACTTCTCTAGGTAGATGAATCACTGTGTACTTTCTCTTGTTTCTATCTGTTACCAATCTTGAGAAAGTCATACATTCTCTGTTCACTGTTTCGCGGTCTTAGAAAAGTAGATTTCTTTGTTCGAAAGTGATGTTTTCACAATGCTAAGTACTCCCAACTCTATCAACAATGTAGGTTTTACCAGTTTTCTAAGTCTCTCTTATTTACTTGTACTTATACTGGGAATTCTCTGTGTAAACCTCTGTAACTTCTCTAGGTAGATGAATCACTGTGTACTTTCTCTTGTTTCTATCTGTTACCAATCTTGAGAAACTCATACATTCTCTGTTCACTGTTTCCCGGTCTTAGACAAGTAGATTTCTCTCTGCGAAAGTGCTGTTTTCACAGTGCTAAGTACTCCCAACTCTATCAACAATGTAGGTTTAACAGTTTTCTAAGTCTCTCTTATTTTCTTGTACTTATACTGGGAATTGTCTGTGTAAACCTCTGTAACTTCTCTAGGTAGATGAATCATTGTGTACTTTCTCTTGTTTCTATCTGTTACCAATCTTGAGAAACTCATACATTCTCTGTTCACTGTTTCCCAGTCTTAGACAAGTAGATTTCTCTCTGGGAAAATGCTGTTTTCACAGTGCTAAGTACTCCCAATTCTATCAACAATGTAGGTTTTACCAGTTTTCTAAGTCTCTCTTATTTTCTTGTACTTATACTGGGAATTCTCTGTGTAAACCTCTATAACTTCTCTAGGTAGATGAATCACTGTGTACGTTCTCTTGTTTCTATCTGTAACCAATCTTGAGAAACTCATACATTCTCTGTTCCCTGTTTCGCGGTCTTAGAAAAGTAGATTTCTTTGTGCGAAAGTGATGTTTTCACAATGCTAAGTACTCCCAACTCTATCAACAATGTAGCTTTTACTAGTTTTCTAAGTCTCTCTTATTTACTTGTACTTATACTGGGAATTCTCTGTGTAAACTTCTGTAGCTTCTCTAGGTAGATGAATCACTGTGTACTTTCTGTTGTTTCTATCTGTTACCAATCTTGAGAAACTCATACATTCTCTGTTCACTGTTTCGCGGTCTTAGAGAAGTAGATTTCTTTGTGCGAAAGTGATGTTTTCACAATGCTAAGTACTCCCAACTCTATCAACAATGTAGGTTTTATCAGTTTTCTAAGTCACTCTTATTTACTTGTACTTATACTGGGAATTCTCTGTGTAAACCTCTGTAACTTCTCTAGGTAGATGAATCACTGTGTACTTTCTCTTGTTTCTATCTGTTACCAATCTTGAGAAACTCATACATTCTCTGTTCACTGTTTCCCGGTCTTAGACAAGTAGATTTCTCTCTGCGAAAGTGCTGTTTTCACAGTGCTAAGTACTCCCAACTCTATCAACAATGTAGGTTTTACCAGTTTTCTAAGTCTCTCTTATTTACTTGTACTTATACTGGGAATTCTCTGTGTAAACCTCTGTAACTTCCTTAGGTAGATGAATCAATGTGTACTTTCTCTTGTTTCTATCTGTTACCAATCTTGAGAAACTCATACATTCTCTGTTCACTGTTTCGCGGTCTTAGAAAAGTAGATTTCTTTGTGCGAAAGTGCTGTTTTCACACTGCTAAGTACTCCCAACTCTATCAACAATGTAAGTTTTACCAGTTTTCTAAGTCTCTCTTATTTACTTGTACTTATTCTGGGAATTCTCTGTGTAAACCTCTGTAACTTCTCTAGGTAAATGAATCACTGTGTCCTTTCTCTTGTTTCTATCTGTTACCAATCTTAAGAAACTCATACATTCTCTGTACACTGTTTCGCGGTCTTAGAGAAGTAGATTTCTTTGTGCGAAAGTGATGTTTTCACAATGCTAAGTACTCCCAACTCTATCAACAATGTAGGTTTTACCAGTTTTCTAAGTCTCTCTTATTTTCTTGTACTTATACTGGGAATTCTCTGTGTAAACCTCTGTAACTTCCCTAGGTAGAAGAATCACTGTGTACTTTCTCTTGTTTCTATCTGTTACCAATCTTGAGAAACTCATACATTCTCTGTTCACTGTTTCCTGGTCTTAGACAAGTAGATTTCTCTCTGCGAAAGTGCTGTTTTCACAGTGCTAAGTACTCCCAACTCTAGCAACAATGTAGGTTTTACCAGTTTTCTAAGTCTGTCTTATGTTCTTGTACTTATACTGGGAATTCTCTGTGTAAACCTCTGTAACTTCTCTAGGGAGATGAATCACTGTGTACTTTCTCTTGTTTCTATCTGTTACCAATCTTGAGAAACTCATACATTCTCTGTTCACTGTTTCCCGGTCTTAGACAAGTAGTTTTCTCTGTGTGAAAGTGCTGTTTTCACAGTGCTAAGTACTCCCAACGCTATCAACAATGTAGGTTTTACCAGTTTTCTAAGTCTCTCTTATTTTCTTCTACTTTTACTGGGAATTCTCTGTGTAAACCACTGTAACTTCTCTAGGTAGATGAATCACTGTGTACTTTCTCTTGTTTCTATCTGTTACCAATCTTGAGAAACTCATACATTCTCTGTTCACTCTTTAGCGGTCTTAGAAAAGTAGATTTCTTTGTGCGAAAGTGATATTTTCACAATGCTAAGTACTCCCAACTCTATCAACAATGTAGCTTTTACCAGTTTTCTAAGTCTCTCTTATTTACTTGTACTTATACTGGGAATTCTCGGTGTAAACCTCTGTAACTTCTCTAGGTAGATGAATCACTGTATACATTCTCTTGTTTGTATCTGTTACCAATCTTGAGAAACTTATACATTCCTGTTCACTGTTTCCAGGTCTTAGACAATTAGATTTCACTCTGCGAAAGTGCTGTTTTCACAGTGCTAAGTACTCCCAACTCTATCAACAATGTACCTTTTACCAGTTTTCTAAGTCTCTTATTTTCTTGTACTTATACTTGGAATTCTCTGTGTAAACCTCTGTAACTTCTCTACGTAGATGAATCACTGTGTACCTTCTCTTGTTTCTATCTGTTACCAATCTTGCGAAACTCATACATTCTCTCTTCACTGTTTCCCGGGCTTAGAGAATTAGATTTCTTTCTGTGAAAGTGTTGTTTTCACAGTGCTAAGTACTCCCAACTCTATCAACAATGTAGGTTTTACCCGTTTTCTATGTCTCTCTTACTTTCTTGTACTTATACTGGGAATTCTCTGTGTAAACCTCTGTAACTTCTCTAGGTAGATGAATCACTGTGCACTTTCTCTTGTTTCTATGTGTTACCAATCGTGAGAAACTCATACATTCTCTGTTCACTGTTTCCCGGTCTTAGACAAGTTGATTTCTCTCTGCGAAAGTGCTGTTTTCACAGTGCTAAGTACTCCCAACTCTATCAACAATGTAGGTTTTACCAGTTTTCTAAGTCTCTCTTATTTTCTTGTACTTATACTGGGAATTCTCTGTGTAAACCTCTGTAACTTCTCTAAGTAGATGAATCACTGTGTACTTTCTCTTGTTTCTATCTGTTACCAATCTTGAGAAAGTCATACATTCTCTGTTCACTGTTTCGCGGTCTTAGAAAAGTAGATTTCTTTGTGCGAAAGTGATGTTTTCACAATGCTAAGTACTCCCAACTCTATCAACAATGTAGGTTTTACCAGTTTCTAAGTCTCTCTTATTTACTTGTACTTATACTGGGAATTCTCTGTGTAAACCTCTGTAACTTCTCTAGGTAGATGAATCACTGTGTACTTTCTCTTGTTTCTATCTGTTACCAATCTTGAGAAACTCATACATTCTCTGTTCACTGTTTCCCGGTCTTAGACAAGTAGATTTCTCTCTGCGAAAGTGCTGTTTTCACAGTGCTAAGTACTCCCAACTCTATCAACAATGTAGGTTTAACAGTTTTCTAAGTCTCTCTTATTTTCTTGTACTTATACTGGGAATTGTCTGTGTAAACCTCTGTAACTTCTCTAGGTAGATGAATCATTGTGTACTTTCTCCTGTTTCTATCTGTTACCAATCTTGAGAAACTCATACATTCTCTGTTCACTGTTTCCCAGTCTTAGACAAGTAGATTTCTCTCTGGGAAAGTGCTGTTTTCACAGTGCTAAGTACTCCCAATTCTATCAACAATGTAGGTTTTACCAGTTTTCTAAGTCTCTCTTATTTTCTTGTACTTATACTGGGAATTCTCTGTGTAAACCTCTATAACTTCTCTAGGTAGATGAATCACTGTGTACTTTCTCTTGTTTCTATCTGTAACCAATCTTGAGAAACTCATACATTCTCTGTTCCCTGTTTCGCGGTCTTAGAAAAGTAGATTTCTTTGTGCGAAAGTGATGTTTTCACAATGCTAAGTACTCTCAACTCTATCAACAATGTAGCTTTTACCAGTTTTCTAAGTCTCTCTTATTTACTTGTACTTATACTGGGAATTCTCTGTGTAAACTTCTGTAGCTTCTCTAGGTAGATGAATCACTGTGTACTTTCTGTTGTTTCTATCTGTTACCAATCTTGAGAAACTCATACATTCTCTGTTCACTGTTTCGCGGTCTTAGAGAAGTAGATTTCTTTGTGCGAAAGTGATGTTTTCACAATGCTAAGTACTCCCAACTCTATCAACAATGTAGGTTTTATCAGTTTTCTAAGTCACTCTTATTTACTTGTACTTATACTGGGAATTCTCTGTGTAAACCTCTGTAACTTCTCTAGGTAGATGAATCACTGTGTACTTTCTCTTGTTTCTATCTGTTACCAATCTTGAGAAACTCATACATTCTCTGTTCACTGTTTCCCGGTCTTAGACAAGTAGATTTCTCTCTGCGAAAGTGCTGTTTTCACAGTGCTAAGTACTCCCAACTCTATCAACAATGTAGGTTTTACCAGTTTTCTAAGTCTCTCTTATTTACTTGTACTTATACTGGGAATTCTCTGTGTAAACCTCTGTAACTTCCTTAGGTAGATGAATCAATGTGTACTTTCTCTTGTTTCTATCTGTTACCAATCTTGAGAAACTCATACATTCTCTGTTCACTGTTTCGCGGTCTTAGAAAAGTAGATTTCTTTGTGCGAAAGTGCTGTTTTCACACTGCTAAGTACTCCCAACTCTATCAACAATGTAAGTTTTACCAGTTTTCTAAGTCTCTCTTATTTACTTGTACTTATTCTGGGAATTCTCTGTGTAAACCTCTGTAACTTCTCTAGGTAAATGAATCACTGTGTCCTTTCTCTTGTTTCTATCTGTTACCAATCTTGAGAAACTCATACATTCTCTGTACACTGTTTCGCGGTCTTAGAGAAGTAGATTTCTTTGTGCGAAAGTGATGTTTTCACAATGCTAAGTACTCCCAACTCTATCAACAATGTAGGTTTTACCAGTTTTCTAAGTCTCTCTTATTTTCTTGTACTTATACTGGGAATTCTCTGTGTAAACCTCTGTAACTTCCCTAGGTAGAAGAATCACTGTGTACTTTCTCTTGTTTCTATCTGTTACCAATCTTGAGAAACTCATACATTCTCTGTTCACTGTTTCCTGGTCTTAGACAAGTAGATTTCTCTCTGCGAAAGTGCTGTTTTCACAGTGCTAAGTACTCCCAACTCTAGCAACAATGTAGGTTTTACCAGTTTTCTAAGTCTGTCTTATGTTCTTGTACTTATACTGGGAATTCTCTGTGTAAACCTCTGTAACTTCTCTGGGGAGATGAATCACTGTGTACTTTCTCTTGTTTCTATCTGTTACCAATGTTGAGAAACTCATACATTCTCTGTTCACTGTTTCCCGGTCTCAGACAAGTAGTTTTCTCTGTGTGAAAGTGCTGTTTTCACAGTGCTAAGTACTCCCAACTCTATCAACAATGTAGGTTTTACCAGTTTTCTAAGTCTCTCTTATTTTCTTCTACTTTTACTGGGAATTCTCTGTGTAAACCACTGTAACTTCTCTAGGTAGATGAATCACTGTGTACTTTCTCTTGTTTCTATCTGTTACCAATCTTGAGAAACTCATACATTCTCTGTTCACTCTTTAGCGGTCTTAGAAAAGTAGATTTCTTTGTGCGAAAGTGATGTTTTCACAATGCTAAGTACTCCCAACTCTATCAACAATGTAGCTTTTACCAGTTTTCTAAGTCTCTCTTATTTACTTGTACTTATACTGGGAATTCTCGGTGTAAACCTCTGTAACTTCTCTAGGTAGATGAATCACTGTATACATTCTCTTGTTTGTATCTGTTACCAATCTTGAGAAACTTATACATTCCTGTTCACTGTTTCTAGGTTTTAGACAATTAGATTTCACTCTGCGAAAGTGCTGTTTTCACAGTGCTAAGTACTCCCAACTCTATCAACAATGTACCTTTTACCAGTTTTCTAAGTCTCTCTTATTTTCTTGTACTTATACTTGGAATTCTCTGTGTAAACCTCTGTAACTTCTCTACGTAGATGAATCACTGTGTACTTTCTCTTGTTTCTATCTGTTACCAATCTTGCGAAACTCATACATTCTCTCTTCACTGTTTCCCGGGCTTAGAGAATTAGATTTCTTTCTGTGAAAGTGCTGTTTTCACAGTGCTAAGTACTCCCAACTCTATCAACAATGTAGGTTTTACCCGTTTTCTATGTCTCTCTTACTTTCTTGTACTTATACTGGGAATTCTCTGTGTAAACCTCTGTAACTTCTCTAGGTAGATGAATCACTGTGCACTTTCTCTTGTTTCTATGTGTTACCAATCGTGAGAAACTCATACATTGTCTGCTCACTGTTTCCCGGTCTTAGACAAGTTGATTTCTCTCTGCGAAAGTGCTGTTTTCACAGTGCTAAGTACTCCCAACTCTATCAACAATGTAGGTTTTACCAGTTTTCTAAGTCTCTCTTATTTTCTTGTACTTATACTGGGAATTCTCTGTGTAAACCTCTGTAACTTCTCTACGTAGATGAATCACTGTGTACTTTCTCTTGTTTCTATCTATTACCAATCTTGAGAAACTCATACATTCTCTGTTCACTGTTTCGCCGTCTTAGAAATGTAGATTTCTTTGTGCGAAAGTGATGTTTTCACAATGCTAAGTACTCCCAACTCTATCAACAATGTAGGTTTTAGCAGTTTTCTAAGTCTCTCTTATTTAATTGTACTTATACGGGGAATTCTCTGTGTAAACCTCTGTAACTTCTCTAGGTGGATGAATCACTGTGTACTTTCTCTTGTTTCTATCTGTTACCAATCTTGAGAAACTCATACATTCTCTGTTCACTGTTTCCCGGTCTTAGAGAAGTAGATTCCTTTCTGTGAAAGTGCTGTTTTCACAGTGCTATGTACTCCCAACTCTATCAACAATGTAGGTTTTACCTGTTTTCTAAGTCTCTCTTACATTCTTGTACTTATACTGGGAATTCTCTGTGTAAACCTCTGTAACTTCTCTAGGTAGATGAATCACTGTGTACTTTCTCTTGTTTCTATCTGTTACCAATCTTGAGAAAGTCATACATTCTCTGTTCACTGTTTCGCGGTCTTAGAAAAGTAGATTTCTTTGTGCGAAAGTGATGTTTTCACAATGCTAAGTACTCCCAACTCTATCAACAATGTAGGTTTTACCAGTTTTCTAAGTCTCTCTTATTTACTTGTACTTATACTGGGAATTCTCTGTGTAAACCTCTGTAACTTCTCTAGGTAGATGAATCACTGTGTACTTTCTCTTGTTTCTATCTGTTACCAATCTTGAGAAACTCATACATTCTCTGTTCACTGTTTCCCGGTCTTAGACAAGTAGATTTCTCTCTGCGAAAGTGCTGTTTTCACAGTGCTAAGTACTCCCAACTCTATCAACAATGTAGGTTTAACAGTTTTCTAAGTCTCTCTTATTTTCTTGTACTTATACTGGGAATTGTCTGTGTAAACCTCTGTAACTTCTCTAGGTAGATGAATCATTGTGTACTTTCTCTTGTTTCTATCTGTTACCAATCTTGAGAAACTCATACATTCTCTGTTCACTGTTTCCCAGTCTTAGACAAGTAGATTTCTCTCTGAGAAAGTGCTGTTTTCACAGTGCTAAGTACTCCCAATTCTATCAACAATGTAGGTTTTACCAGTTTTCTAAGTCTCTCTTATTTTCTTGTACTTATACTGGGAATTCTCTGTGTAAACCTCTATAACTTCTCTAGGTAGATGAATCACTGTGTACTTTCTCTTGTTTCTATCTGTAACCAATCTTGAGAAACTCATACATTCTCTGTTCCCTGTTTCGCGGTCTTAGAAAAGTAGATTTCTTTGTGCGAAAGTGATGTTTTCACAATGCTAAGTACTCCCAACTCTATCAACAATGTAGCTTTTACCAGTTTTCTAAGTCTCTCTTATTTACTTGTACTTATACTGGGAATTCTCTGTGTAAACTTCTGTAGCTTCTCTAGGTAGATGAATCACTGTGTACTTTCTGTTGTTTCTATCTGTTACCAATCTTGAGAAACTCATACATTCTCTGATCACTGTTTCGCGGTCTTAGAGAAGTAGATTTCTTTGTGCGAAAGTGATGTTTTCACAATGCTAAGTACTCCCAACTCTATCAACAATGTAGGTTTTATCAGTTTTCTAAGTCTCTCTTATTTAATTGTACTTATACGGGGAATTCTCTGTGTAAACCTCTGTAACTTCTCTAGGTAGATGAATCACTGTGTACTTTCTCTTGTTTCTATCTGTTACCAATCTTGAGAAACTCATACATTCTCTGTTCACTGTTTCCCGGTCTTAGAGAAGTAGATTCCTTTCTGTGAAAGTGCTGTTTTCACAGTGCTAAGTACTCCCAACTCTATCAACAATGTAGGTTTTACCCGTTTTCTAAGTCTCTCTTACATTCTTGTACTTATACTGGGAATTCTCTGTGTAAACCTCTGTAACTTCTCTAGGATGATGAATCACTGTGTACTTTCTCTTGTTTCTATCTGTTACCAATCTTGAGAAAGTCATACATTCTCTGTTCAGTGTTTCGCGGTCTTAGAAAAGTAGATTTCTTTGTGCGAAAGTGATGTTTTCACAATGCTAAGTACTAACAACTCTATCAACAATGTAGGTTTTACCAGTTTTCTAAGTCTCTCTTATTTAATTGTACTTATACTGGGAATTCTCTGTGTAAACCTCTGTAACTTCTCTAGGTAGATGAATCACTGTGTACTTTGTCTTGCTTCTATCTGTTACCAATCTTGAGAAACTCAAACATTCTCTGTTGACTTTTTCCCGTTCTTAGAGAAGTAGATTCCTTTCTGTGAAAGTGCTGTTTTCACAGTGCTAAGTACTCCCAACTCTATCAACAATGTAGGTTTTACCAGTTTTCTAAGTCTCTCTTACTTTCTTGTACTTATACTGGGAATTCTCTGTGTAAAACTCTGTAACTTCTCTAGGTAGATGAATCACTGTGTACTTTCTCTTGTTTCTATCTGTTACCAATCTTGAGAAAGTCATACATTCTCTGTTCACTGTTTCGCGGTCTTAGAAAAGTAGATTTCTTTGTGCGAAAGTGATGTTTTCACAATGCTAAGTACTCCCAACTCTATCAACAATGTAGGTTTTACCAGTTTTCTAAGTCTCTCTTATTTACTTGTACTTATACTGGGTATTCTCTGTGTAAACCTCTGTAACTTCTCTAGGTAGATGAATCACTGTGTACTTTCTCTTGTTTCTATCTGTTACCAATCTTGAGAAACTCATACATTCTCTGTTCACTGTTTCCCGGTCTTAGACAAGTAGATTTCTCTCTGCGAAAGTGCTGTTTTCACAGTGCTAAGTACTCCCAACTCTATCAACAATGTAGGTTTAACAGTTTTCTAAGTCTCTCTTATTTTCTTGTACTTATACTGGGAATTGTCTGTGTAAACCTCTGTAACTTCTCTAGGTAGATGAATCATTGTGTACTTTCTCTTGTTTCTATCTGTTACCAATCTTGAGAAACTCATACATTCTCTGTTCACTGTTTCCCAGTCTTAGACAAGTAGATTTCTCTCTGGGAAAGTGCTGTGTTCACAGTGCTAAGTACTCCCAATTCTATCAACAATGTAGGTTTTACCAGTTTTCTAAGTCTCTCTTATTTTCTTGAACTTATACTGGGAATTCTCTGTGTAAACCTCTATAACTTCTCTAGGTAGATGAATCACTGTGTACTTTCTCTTGTTTCTATCTGTAACCAATCTTGAGAAACTCATACATTCTCTCTTCCTTGTTTCGCGGTCTTAGAAAAGTAGATTTCTTTGTGCGAAAGTGATGTTTTCACAATGCTAAGTACTCCCAACTCTATCAACAATGTAGCTTTTACCAGTTTTCTAAGTCTCTCTTATTTACTTGTACTTATACTGGGAATTCTCTGTGTAAACTTCTGTAGCTTCTCTAGGTAGATGAATCACTGTGTACTTTCTGTTGTTTCTATCTGTTACCAATCTTGAGAAACTCATACATTCTCTGTTCACTGTTTCGCGGTCTTAGAGAAGTAGATTTCTTTGTGCGAAAGTGATGTTTTCACAATGCTAAGTACTCCCAACTCTATCAACAATGTAGGTTTTATCAGTTTTCTAAGTCTCTCTTATTTTCTTGTACTTATACTGGGAATTCTCTGTGTAAACCTCTGTAACTTCTCTAGGTAGATGAATCACTGTGTACTTTCTCTTGTTTCTATCTGTTACCTATCTTGAGAAACTCATACATTCTCTGTTCACTGTTTCCCGGTCTTAGACAAGTAGATTTCTCTCTGCGAAAGTGCTGTTTTCACAGTGCTAAGTACTCCCAACTCTATCAACAATGTAGGTTTTACCAGTTTTCTAAGTCTCTCTTATTTACTTGTACTTATACTGGGAATTCTCTGTGTAAACCTCTGTAACTTCCTTAGGTAGATGAATCAATGTGTACTTTCTCTTGTTTCTATCTGTTACCAATCTTGAGAAACTCATACATTCTCTGTTCACTGTTTCGCGGTCTTAGAAAAGTAGATTTCTTTGTGCGAAAGTGCTGTTTTCACACTGCTAAGTACTCCCAACTCTATCAACAATGTAAGTTTTACCAGTTTTCTAAGTCTCTCTTATTTACTTGTACTTATTCTGGGAATTCTCTGTGTAAACCTCTGTAACTTCTCTAGGTAGATGAATCACTGTGTCCTTTCTCTTGTTTCTATCTGTTACCAATCTTGAGAAACTCATACATTCTCTGTACACTGTTTCGCGGTCTTAGAGAAGTAGATTTCTTTGTGCGAATGTGATGTTTTCACAATGCTAAGTACTCCCAACTCTATCAACAATGTAGGTTTTACCAGTTTTCTAAGTCTCTCTTATTTTCTTGTACTTATACTGGGAATTCTCTGTGTAAACCTCTGTAACTTCCCTAGGTAGAAGAATCACTGTGTACTTTCTCTTGTTTCTATCTGTTACCAATCTTGAGAAACTCATACATTCTCTGTTCACTGTTTCCTGGTCTTAGACAAGTAGATTTCTCTCTGCGAAAGTGCTGTTTTCACAGTGCTAAGTACTCCCAACTCTAGCAACAATGTAGGTTTTATCAGTTTTCTAAGTCTCTCTTATTTAATTGTACTTATACGGGGAATTCTCTGTGTAAACCTCTGTAACTTCTCTAGGTAGATGAATCACTGTGTACTTTCTCTTGTTTCTATCTGTTACCAATCTTGAGAAACTTATACATTCTCTGTTCACTGTTTCCCGGTCTTAGAGAAGTAGATTCCTTTCTGTGAAAGTGCTGTTTTCACAGTGCTAAGTACTCCCAACTCTATCAACAATGTAGGTTTTACCTGTTTTCTAAGTCTCTCTTACATTCTTGTACTTATACTGGGAATTCTCTGTGTAAACCTCTGTAACTTCTCTAGGATGATGAATCACTGTGTACTTTCTCTTGTTTCTATCTGTTACCAATCTTGAGAAAGTCATACATTCTCTGTTCAGTGTTTCGCGGTCTTAGAAAAGTAGATTTCTTTGTGCGAAAGTGATGTTTTCACAATGCTAAGTACTAACAACTCTATCAACAATGTAGGTTTTACCAGTTTTCTAAGTCTCTCTTATTTAATTGTACTTATACTGGGAATTCTCTGTGTAAACCTCTGTAACTTCTCTAGGTAGATGAATCACTGTGTACTTTGTCTTGCTTCTATCTGTTACCAATCTTGAGAAACTCAAACATTCTCTGTTGACTTTTTCCCGTTCTTAGAGAAGTAGATTCCTTTCTGTGAAAGTGCTGTTTTCACAGTGCTAAGTACTCCCAACTCTATCAACAATGTAGGTTTTACCAGTTTTCTAAGTCTCTCTTACTTTCTTGTACTTATACTGGGAATTCTCTGTGTAAAACTCTGTATCTTCTCTAGGTAGATGAATCACTGTGTACTTTCTCTTGTTTCTATCTGTTACCAATCTTGAGAAAGTCATACATTCTCTGTTCACTGTTTCGCGGTCTTAGACAAGTAGATTTCTCTCTGCGAAAGTGCTGATTTCCAGTGCTAAGTACTCCAACCTCTATGAACAATGTAGGTTTTACCAGTTTTCTAAGTCTCTCTTATTTTCTTGTACTTATACTGGGAATTCTCTGTGTAAACCTCTGTAATTTCTCTAGGTAGATGAATCACTGTGTACTTTCTCTTGTTTCCATCTGTTACCAATCTTGAGAAACTCATTCATTCTCTGTTCATTGTTTCGCCTTCTTAAAAAAGTAGATTTCTTTGTGCGAAAGTGATGTTTTCACAAGGCTAAGTACTCCCAACTCTATCAACAATGTAGGTTTTACCAGGTTTCTAAGTCTCTCTTATTTACTTGTACTTATACTGGGAATTCTCTGTGTAAACCTCTGTAACTTCTCTAGGTAGATGAATCACTGTGTAGTTTCTCTTGTTTCTATCTGTTACGAATCTTGAGAAACTCATACATTCTCTGTTCACTGTTTCGCGGTCTTAGAGAAGTAGATTTCTTTGTGCAAAAGTGATGTTTTCACAATGCTAAGTACTCCCAACTCTATCAACAATGTAGGTTTTACCCGTTTTCTAAGTCTCTCTTACTTTCTTGTACTTATACTGGGAATTCTCTGTGTAAACCTCTGTAACTTCTCTAGGTAGATGAATCACTGTGTACTTTCTCTTGTTTCTATCTGTTACCAATCTTGAGAAACTCATACATTCTCTGTTCACTGTTTCCCGGTCTTAGACAAGTAGATTTCTCTCTGCGAAAGTGCTGTTTTCACAGTGCTAAGTACTCCCAACTCTATCAACAATGTAGGTTTTACCCGTTTTCTAAGTCTCTCTTACTTTCTTGTACTTATACTGGGAATTCTCTGTGTAAACCTCTGTAACTTCTCTAGGTAGATGAATCACTGTGTACTTTCTCTTGTTTCTATCTGTTACCAATCTTGAGAAACTCATAAATTCTCTGTTCACTGCTTCCCGGTCTTAGACAAGTAGATTTCACTAAGCGTAAGTCCTGTTTTCACAGTGCTAAGTACTCCCAACTCTATCAAAAATGTACGTTTTACCAGTTTTCTAAGTCTCTCTTATTTTCTTGTACTTACACTTGGAATTCTCTGTGTAAACCTCTGTAACTTCTCTACGTACATGAATCACTGTGTACTTTCTCTTGTTTCTATCTGTTACCAATCTTGAGAAACTCATACATTCTCTGTTCACTGTTTCCCGGTCTTAGAGAAGTAGATTTCATTCTGTGAAAGTCCTGTTTTCACAGTACTAAGTACTCCCAACTCTATCAACAATGTAGGTTTTACCAGTTTTCTAAGTCTCTCTTATTTTCCTGTACTTATACCGGGAATTCTCTGTGTAAACCTCTGTAACTTCTCTAGGTAGATGAATCACTGTGTACTTTCTCTTGTTTCTATCTGTTACCAATCTTGAGAAACTCATACATTCTCTGTTCACTGTTTCGCGGTCTTAGAAAAGTAGATTTCTCTCTGCGAATGTGCTGTTTTCCCAGTGCTAAGTACTCCCAACTCTATCAACAATGTAGGTTTTACCAGTTTTCTAAGTCTCTCTTATTTTCTTGTACTTATACTGGGAATTCTCTGTGTAAACCTCTGTAACTTCTCTAGGTAGATGAATCACTGTGTACTTTCTCTTGTTTCTATCTGTTACCAATCTTGAGAAACTCATACATTCTCTGTTCACTGTTTCGCGGTCTTAGAGAAGTAGATTTCTTTGTGCGAAAGTGATGTTTTCACAATGCTAAGTACTCCCAACTCTATCAACAATGTAGGTTTTACCAGTTTTCTAAGTCTCTCTTATTTACTTGTACTTATACTGGGAATTCTATGTGTAAACCTCTGTAACTTCTCTAGGTAGATGAATCACTGTGTACTTTCTCTTGTTTCTATCTGTTACCAATCTTGAGAAACTCATACATTCTCTATTCACTGTTTCCCGGTCTTAGACAAGTAGATTTCTCTCTGCGAAAGTGCTGATTTCCAGTGCTAAGTACTCCAACCTCTATCAACAATGTAGGTTTTACCATTTTTCTAAGTCTCTCTTATTTTCTTGTACTTATACTGGGAATTCTCTGTGTAAACCTCTGTAATTTCTCTAGGTAGATGAATCACTGTGTACTTTCTCTTGTTTCCATCTGTTACCAATCTTGAGAAACTTATTCATTCTCTGTTCATTGTTTCGCCTTCTTAAAAAAGTAGATTTCTTTGTGCGAAAGTGATGTTTTCACAAGGCTAAGTACTCCCAACTCTATCAACAATGTAGGTTTTACCAGGTTTCTAAGTCTCTCTTATTTACTTGTACTTATACTGGGAATTCTCTGTGTAAACCTCTGTAACTTCTCTAGGTAGATGAATCACTGTGTACTTTCTCTTGTTTCTATCTGTTACGAATCTTGAGAAACTCATACATTCTCTGTTCACTGTTTCGCGGTCTTAGAGAAGTAGATTTCTTTGTGCAAAAGTGATGTTTTCACAATGCTAAGTACTCCCAACTCTATCAACAATGTAGGTTTTACCCGTTTTCTAAGTCTCTCTTACTTTCTTGTACTTATACTGGGAATTCTCTGTGTAAACCTCTGTAACTTCTCTAGGTAGATGAATCACTGTGTACTTTCTCTTGTTTCTATCTGTTACCAATCTTGAGAAACTCATACATTCTCTGTTCACTGTTTCCCGGTCTTAGACAAGTAGATTTCTCTCTGCGAAAGTGCTGTTTTCACAGTGCTAAGTACTCCCAACTCTATCAACAATGTAGGTTTTACCAGTTTTCTAAGTCTCTCTTATTTACTTGTACTTATACTGGGAATTCTCTGTGTAAACCTCTGTAACTTCCTTAGGTAGATGAATCAATGTGTACTTTCTCTTGTTTCTATCTGTTACCAATCTTGAGAAACTCATACATTCTCTGTTCACTGTTTCGCGGTCTTAGAAAAGTAGATTTCTTTGTGCGAAAGTGCTGTTTTCACACTGCTAAGTACTCCCAACTCTATCAACAATGTAAGTTTTACCAGTTTTCTATGTCTCTCTTATTTACTTGTACTTATTCTGGGAATTCTCTGTGTAAACCTCTGTAACTTCTCTAGGTAGATGAATCACTGTGTCCTTTCTCTTGTTTCTATCTGTTACCAATCTTGAGAAACTCATACATTCTCTGTACACTGTTTCGCGGTCTTAGA
Organism: Heterohyrax brucei; assembly: GCA_028571685.1. Classification (NCBI taxonomy): domain Eukaryota; kingdom Metazoa; phylum Chordata; class Mammalia; order Hyracoidea; family Procaviidae; genus Heterohyrax; species Heterohyrax brucei. The sequence goes on along the minus strand of CM053155.1, from coordinate 8,881,588 downwards.
GAAGTAGATTTCTTTGTGCGAAAGTGATGTTTTCACAATGCTAAGTACTCCCAACTCTATCAACAATGTAGGTTTTACCAGTTTTCTAAGTCTCTCTTATTTTCTTGTACTTATACTGGGAATTCTCTGTGTAAACCTCTGTAACTTCCCTAGGTAGAAGAATCACTGTGTACTTTCTCTTGTTTCTATCTGTTACCAATCTTGAGAAACTCATACATTCTCTGTTCACTGTTTCCTGGTCTTAGACAAGTAGATTTCTCTCTGCGAAAGTGCTGTTTTCACAGTGCTAAGTACTCCCAACTCTAGCAACAATGTAGGTTTTATCAGTTTTCTAAGTCTCTCCTATTTAATTGTACTTATACGGGGAATTCTCTGTGTAAACCTCTGTAACTTCTCTAGGTAGATGAATCACTGTGTACTTTCTCTTGTTTCTATCTGTTACCAATCTTGAGAAACTTATACATTCTCTGTTCACTGTTTCCCGGTCTTAGAGAAGTAGATTCCTTTCTGTGAAAGTGCTGTTTTCACAGTGCTAAGTACTCCCAACTCTATCAACAATGTAGGTTTTACCTGTTTTCTAAGTCTCTCTTACATTCTTGTACTTATACTGGGAATTCTCTGTGTAAACCTCTGTAACTTCTCTAGGATGATGAATCACTGTGTACTTTCTCTTGTTTCTATCTGTTACCAATCTTGAGAAAGTCATACATTCTCTGTTCAGTGTTTCGCGGTCTTAGAAAAGTAGATTTCTTTGTGCGAAAGTGATGTTTTCACAATGCTAAGTACTAACAACTCTATCAACAATGTAGGTTTTACCAGTTTTCTAAGTCTCTCTTATTTAATTGTACTTATACTGGGAATTCTCTGTGTAAACCTCTGTAACTTCTCTAGGTAGATGAATCACTGTGTACTTTGTCTTGCTTCTATCTGTTACCAATCTTGAGAAACTCAAACATTCTCTGTTGACTTTTTCCCGTTCTTAGAGAAGTAGATTCCTTTCTGTGAAAGTGCTGTTTTCACAGTGCTAAGTACTCCCAACTCTATCAACAATGTAGGTTTTACCAGTTTTCTAAGTCTCTCTTACTTTCTTGTACTTATACTGGGAATTCTCTGTGTAAAACTCTGTATCTTCTCTAGGTAGATGAATCACTGTGTACTTTCTCTTGTTTCTATCTGTTACCAATCTTGAGAAAGTCATACATTCTCTGTTCACTGTTTCGCGGTCTTAGACAAGTAGATTTCTCTCTGCGAAAGTGCTGATTTCCAGTGCTAAGTACTCCAACCTCTATCAACAATGTAGGTTTTACCAGTTTTCTAAGTCTCTCTTATTTTCTTGTACTTATACTGGGAATTCTCTGTGTAAACCTCTGTAATTTCTCTAGGTAGATGAATCACTGTGTACTTTCTCTTGTTTCCATCTGTTACCAATCTTGAGAAACTCATTCATTCTCTGTTCATTGTTTCGCCTTCTTAAAAAAGTAGATTTCTTTGTGCGAAAGTGATGTTTTCACAAGGCTAAGTACTCCCAACTCTATCAACAATGTAGGTTTTACCAGGTTTCTAAGTCTCTCTTATTTACTTGTACTTATACTGGGAATTCTCTGTGTAAACCTCTGTAACTTCTCTAGGTAGATGAATCACTGTGTACTTTCTCTTGTTTCTATCTGTTACGAATCTTGAGAAACTCATACATTCTCTGTTCACTGTTTCGCGGTCTTAGAGAAGTAGATTTCTTTGTGCAAAAGTGATGTTTTCACAATGCTAAGTACTCCCAACTCTATCAACAATGTAGGTTTTACCCGTTTTCTAAGTCTCTCTTACTTTCTTGTACTTATACTGGGAATTCTCTGTGTAAACCTCTGTAACTTCTCTAGGTAGATGAATCACTGTGTACTTTCTCTTGTTTCTATCTGTTACCAATCTTGAGAAACTCATACATTCTCTGTTCACTGTTTCCCGGTCTTAGACAAGTAGATTTCTCTCTGCGAAAGTGCTGTTTTCACAGTGCTAAGTACTCCCAACTCTATCAACAATGTAGGTTTTACCCGTTTTCTAAGTCTCTCTTACTTTCTTGTACTTATACTGGGAATTCTCTGTGTAAACCTCTGTAACTTCTCTAGGTAGATGAATCACTGTGTACTTTCTCTTGTTTCTATCTGTTACCAATCTTGAGAAACTCATAAATTCTCTGTTCACTGCTTCCCGGTCTTAGACAAGTAGATTTCACTAAGCGTAAGTCCTGTTTTCACAGTGCTAAGTACTCCCAACTCTATCAAAAATGTACGTTTTACCAGTTTTCTAAGTCTCTCTTATTTTCTTGTACTTACACTTGGAATTGTCTGTGTAAACCTCTGTAACTTCTCTAGGTAGATGAATCACTGTGTACTTTCTCTTGTTTCTATCTGTTACCAATCTTGAGAAAGTCATACATTCTCTGTTCACTGTTTCGCGGTCTTAGAAAAGTAGATTTCTTTGTGCGAAAGTGATGTTTTCACAATGCTAAGTACTCCCAACTCTATCAACAATGTAGGTTTTACCAGTTTTCTAAGTCTCTCTTATTTACTTGTACTTATACTGGGAATTCTCTGTGTAAACCTCTGTAACTTCCTTAGGTAGATGAATCAATGTGTACTTTCTCTTGTTTCTATCTGTTACCAATCTTGAGAAACTCATACATTCTCTGTTCACTGTTTCGCGGTCTTAGAAAAGTAGATTTCTTTGTGCGAAAGTGCTGTTTTCACACTGCTAAGTACTCCCAACTCTATCAACAATGTAAGTTTTACCAGTTTTCTAAGTCTCTCTTATTTACTTGTACTTATTCTGGGAATTCTCTGTGTAAACCTCTGTAACTTCTCTAGGTAGATGAATCACTGTGTACTTTCTCTTGTTTCTATCTGTTACCAATCTTGAGAAACTCATACATTCTCTGTTCACTGTTTCCCGGTCTTAGAGAAGTAGATTTCTTTCTGTGAAAGTGCTGTTTTCACAGTGCTAAGTACTCCCAACTCTATCAACAATGTAGGTTTTACCAGTTTTCTAAGTCTCTCTTATTTTCTTGTACTTATACTGGGAATTCTCTGTGTAAACCTCTGTAACGTTTCTAGGTAGATGAATCACTGTGTACTTTCTCTTGTTTCTATCTGTTACCAATCTTGAGAAACTCATACATTCTCTGTTCACTGTTTTGCGGTCTTAGAGAAGTAGATTTCTTTGTGCGAAAGTGATGTTTTCACAATGCTAAGTACTCCCAACTCTATCAACAATGTAGGTTTTACCAGTTTTCTAAGTCTCTCTTATTTACCTGTACTTATACTGGGAATTCTCTGTGTAAACCTCTGTAACTTCTCTAGGTAGATGAATCACTGTGTACTTTCTCTTGTTTCTATCTGTTACCAATCTTGAGAAACTCATACATTCTCTGTTCACTGTTTCCCGGTCTTAGACAAGTAGATTTCTCTCTGCGAAAGTGCTGTTTTCACAGTGCTAAGTACTCCCAACTCTATCAACAATGTAGGTTTTACCAGTTTTCTAAGTCTCTCTTATTTTCTTGTACTTATACTTGGAATTCTCTGTGTAAACCTCTGTAACTGCTCTAGGTAGATGAATCACTGTGTACTTTCTCTTGTTTCTATCTGTTACCAATCTTGAGAAACTCATACATTCTCTCTTCACTGTTTCCCGGTCTTAGAGAAGTAGATTTCTTTCTTTGAAAGTGCTGTTTTCACAGTGCTAAGTACTCCCAACTCTATCAACAATGTAGGTTTTACCAGTTTTCTAAGTCTCTCTTACTTTCTTGTACTTATACTGGCAATTCTCTGTGTAAACCTCTGTAACTTCTCTAGGTAGATGAATCACTGTGTACTTTCTCTTGTTTCTATCTGTTACCAATCTTGAGAAACTCATAAATTCTCTGTTCACTGCTTCCCGGTCTTAGACAAGTAGATTTCACTAAGCGTAAGTCCTGTTTTCACAGTGCTAAGTACTCCCAACTCTATCAAAAATGTACGTTTTACCAGTTTTCTAAGTCTCTCTTATTTTCTTGTACTTACACTTGGAATTCTCTGTGTAAACCTCTGTAACTTCTCTACGTACATGAATCACTGTGTACTTTCTCTTGTTTCTATCTGTTACCAATCTTGAGAAACTCATACATTCTCTGTTCACTGTTTCCCGGTCTTAGAGAAGTAGATTTCATTCTGTGAAAGTCCTGTTTTCACAGTACTAAGTACTCCCAACTCTATCAACAATGTAGGTTTTACCAGTTTTCTAAGTCTCTCTTATTTTCCTGTACTTATACCGGGAATTCTCTGTGTAAACCTCTGTAACTTCTCTAGGTAGATGAATCACTGTGTACTTTCTCTTGTTTCTATCTGTTACCAATCTTGAGAAACTCATACATTCTCTGTTCACTGTTTCGCGGTCTTAGAAAAGTAGATTTCTCTCTGCCAATGTGCTGTTTTCCCAGTGCTAAGTACTCCCAACTCTATCAACAATGTAGGTTTTACCAGTTTTCTAAGTCTCTCTTATTTTCTTGTACTTATACTGGGAATTCTCTGTGTAAACCTCTGTAACTTCTCTAGGTAGATGAATCACTGTGTACTTTCTCTTGTTTCTATCTGTTACCAATCTTGAGAAACTCATACATTCTCTGTTCACTGTTTCGCGGTCTTAGAGAAGTAGATTTCTTTGTGCGAAAGTGATGTTTTCACAATGCTAAGTACTCCCAACTCTATCAACAATGTAGGTTTTACCAGTTTTCTAAGTCTCTCTTATTTACTTGTACTTATACTGGGAATTCTATGTGTAAACCTCTGTAACTTCTCTAGGTAGATGAATCACTGTGTACTTTCTCTTGTTTCTATCTGTTACCAATCTTGAGAAACTCATACATTCTCTATTCACTGTTTCCCGGTCTTAGACAAGTAGATTTCTCTCTGCGAAAGTGCTGATTTCCAGTGCTAAGTACTCCAACCTCTATCAACAATGTAGGTTTTACCAGTTTTCTAAGTCTCTCTTATTTTCTTGTACTTATACTGGGAATTCTCTGTGTAAACCTCTGTAATTTCTCTAGGTAGATGAATCACTGTGTACTTTCTCTTGTTTCCATCTGTTACCAATCTTGAGAAACTCATTCATTCTCTGTTCATTGTTTCGCCTTCTTAAAAAAGTAGATTTCTTTGTGCGAAAGTGATGTTTTCACAAGGCTAAGTACTCCCAACTCTATCAACAATGTAGGTTTTAACAGGTTTCTAAGTCTCTCTTATTTACTTGTACTTATACTGGGAATTCTCTGTGTAAACCTCTGTAACTTCTCTAGGTAGATGAATCACTGTGTACTTTCTCTTGTTTCTATCTGTTACGAATCTTGAGAAACTCATACATTCTCTGTTCACTGTTTCGCGGTGTTAGAGAAGTAGATTTCTTTGTGCAAAAGTGATGTTTTCACAATGCTAAGTACTCCCAACTCTATCAACAATGTAGGTTTTACCCGTTTTCTAAGTCTCTCTTACTTTCTTGTACTTATACTGGGAATTCTCTGTGTAAACCTCTGTAACTTCTCTAGGTAGATGAATCACTGTGTACTTTCTCTTGTTTCTATCTGTTAACAATCTTGAGACTCTTACATTCTCTGTTCACTGATTCCCGGTCTTAGACAAGTAGATTTCTCTCTGCGAAAGTGCTGTTTTCACAGTGCTAAGTACTCCCAACTCTATCAACAATGTAGGTTTTACCAGTTTTCTAAGTCTCTCTTATTTTCTTGTACTTATACTGGGAATTCTCTGTGTAAACCTCTGTAATTTCTCTAGGTAGATGAATCACTGTGTACTTTCTCTTGTTTCTATCTGTTACCAATCTTGAGAAACTCGTACATTCTCTCTTCACTGTTTCCCGGTCTTAGAGAAGTAGATTTCTTTCTTTGAAAGTGCTGTTTTCACAGTGCTAAGTACTCCCAACTCTATCAACAATGTAAGTTTTACCAGTTTTCTAAGTCTCTCTTACTTTCTTGTACTTATACTGGCAATTCTCTGTGTAAACCTCTGTAACTTCTCTAGGTAGATGAATCACTGTGTACTTTCTCTTGTTTCTATCTGTTACCAATCTTGAGAAACTCATAAATTCTCTGTTCACTGCTTCCCGGTCTTAGACAAGTAGATTTCACTATGCGAAAGTCCTGTTTTCACAGTGCTAAATACTCCCAACTCTATCAACAATGTACGTTTTACCAGTTTTCTAAGTCTCTCTTATTTTCTTGTACTTACACTTGGAATTCTCTGTGTAAACCTCTCTAACTTCTCTACGTAGATGAATCACTGTGTACTTTCTCTTGTTTCTATCTGTTACCAATCTTGAGAAACTCATACATTCTCTGTTCACTGTTTCCCGGTCTTAGAGAAGTAGATTTCATTCTGTGAAAGTCCTGTTTTCACAGTGCTAAGTACTCCCAACTCTATCAACAATGTAGGTTTTACCAGTTTTCTAAGTCTCTCTTATTTTCTTGTACTTATACAGGGAATTCTCTGTTTAAACCTCTGTATCTTCTCTAAGTAGATGAATCACTGTGTACTTTCTCTTGTTTATATCTGTTACCAATCTTGAGAAACTCATACATTCTCTGTTAACTGTTTCGCCTTCTTAGAAAAGTAGATTTCTTTGTGCGAAAGTGATGTTTTCACAATGCTAAGTACTCCCAACTCTATCACCAATGTAGGTTTTACCAGTTTTCTAAGTCTGTCTTATTTACTTGTACTTATACTGGGAATTCTCTGTGTAAACCTCTGTAACTTCTCTAGGTAGATGAATCACTGTGTACTTTCTTTTGATTCTATCTGTTACCAATCTTGAGAAACTCATACATTCTCTGTTCACTGTTTCGCGTTCTTAGAGAAGTAGATTGCTTTGTGCGAAAGTGATGTTTTCACAATGCTAAGTACTCCCAACTCTATCAACAATGTAGGTTTTACCAGTTTTCTAAGTCTCTCTTATTTACTTGTACTTATACTGGGAATTCTATGTGTAAACCTCTGTAACTTCTCTAGGTAGATGAATCACTGTGTACTTTCTCTTGTTTCTATCTGTTACCAATCTTGAGAAACTCATACATTCTCTATTCACTGTTTCCCGGTCTTAGACAAGTAGATTTCTCTCTGCGAAAGTGCTGATTTCCCAGTGCTAAGTACTCCCAACTCTATCAACAATTAAGTTTTACCAGTTTTCTAAGTCTCTCTTATTTTCTTGTACTTATACTGGGAATTCTCTGTGTAAACCTCTGTAACTTCTCTAGGTAGATGAATCACTGTGTACTTTCTCTTGTTTCTATCTGTTAAAAATCTTGAGAGTCTTACATTCTCTGTTCACTGATTCCCGGTCTTAGACAAGTAGATTTCTCTCTGCGAAAGTGCTGTTTTCACAGTGCTAAGTACTCCCAACTCTATCAACAATGTAGGTTTTACCAGTTTTCTAAGTCTCTCTTATTTTCTTGTACTTATACTTGGAATTCTCTGTGTAAACCTCTGTAACTTCTCTAGGTAGATGAATCACTGTGTACTTTCTCTTGTTTCTATCTGTTACCAATCTTGAGAAACTCATACATTCTCTGTTCACTGTTTCCCCGTCTTAGAAAAGTAGATTTCTTTCTGTGAAAGTGCTGTTTTCACAGTGCTAAGTACTGCCAACTCTATCAACAATGTAGGTTTTACCAGTTTTCTAAGTCTCTCTTATTTTCTTGTACTTATACTGGGAATTCTCTGTGTAAACCTCTGTAACTTCTCTAGGTAGATGAATCACTGTGTACTTTCTCTTGTTTCTATCTGTTACCAATCTTGAGAAACTCATACATTCTCTGTTCACTGTCTTCCGGTCTTAGACAAGTAGATTTCTCTCTGCGAATGTGCTGTTTTCACAGTGCTAAGTACTCCGAACTCTATCAACAATGTAGGTTTTACCAGTTTTCTAAGTCTCTCTTACTTTCTTGTACTTATACTTGGAATTCTCTGTGTAAACCTCTGTAACTTCTCTAGGTAGATGAATCACTGTGTACTTTCTCTTGTTTCTATCTGTTACCAATCTTGAGAAACTCATACATTCTCTGTTCACTGTTTCGCAGTCTTAGACAAGTAGATTTCTCTCTGCGAAAATGTTGTTTTCCCAGTGCTAAGTACTCCCAACTCTATCAACAATGTAGGTTTTACCAGTTTTCTAAGTCTGTCTTATTTACTTGTACTTATACTGGGAATTTTCTGTGTAAACCTTGTAACTTCTCTAGGTAGATGAATCACTGTGTACTTTCTCTTGTTTCTATCTGTTACCAATCTTGAGAAACTCATACATTCTCTGGTCACTGTTTCGCGTTCTTAGAGAAGTAGATTTCTTTGTGCGAAAGTGATGTTTTCACAATGCTAAGTACTCCCAACTCTATCAACAATGTAGGTTTTACCAGTTTTCTAAGTCTGTCTTACTTTCTTGTACTTATACTGGCAATTCTCTGTGCAAACCTCTGTAACTTCTCTAGGTAGATGAATCACTGTGTACTTTGTCTTGTTTCTATCTGTTACCAATCTTGAGAAACTCATACATTCTCTGTTCACTGTTTCCCGGTCTTACACAAGTAGATTTCTCTCTGCGAAAGTGCTGTTTTCACAGTGATAAGTACTCCCAACTCTATCAACAATGTAGGTTTTACCAGTTTTCTAAGTCTCTCTTATTTTCTTGTACTTATACTTGGAATTCTCTGTGTAAACCTCTGTAACTTCTCTAGGTAGATGAATCACTGTGTACTTTCTCTTGTTTCTATCTGTTACCAATCTTGAGAAACTCATACATTCTCTGTTCACTGTTTCCCGGTCTTAGACAAGTAGATTTCTCTCTGCGAAAGTGCTGTTTTCACAGTGCTAAGTACTCCCAACTCTATCAACAATTAGGTTTTACCAGTTTTCTAAGTCTCTCTTATTTTCTTGTACTTATACTGGGAATTCTCTGTGTAAACCTCTGTAACTTCTCTAGGTAGATGAATCACTGTGTACTTTCTCTTGTTTCTATCTGTTACCAATCTTGAGAAACTCATACATTCTCTGTTCACTGTTTCGCGGTCTCAGAAAAGTAAATTTCTTTGTGCGAAAGTGATGTTTTCACAATGCTAAGTACTCCCAACTCTATCAACAATGTAGGTTTTACCAGTTTTCTAAGTCTCTCTTATTTACTTGTACTTATACTGGGAATTCTCTGTGTAAACCTCTGTAACTTCTCTAGGTAGATGAATCACTGTGTACTTTCTCTTGTTTCTATCTGTTACCAATCTTGAGAAACTGATACATTCTCTGTTCAGTGTTTCAGGGTCTTAAACAAGTAGATTTCTCTCTGGGAAAGTGCTGTTTTCACAGTGCTAAGTACTCCCAACTCTATCAACAATGTAGGTTTTACCAGTTTTATAAGTCTCTCTTATTTTCTTGTACTTATACATGGAATTCTCGGTGTAAACCTCTGTAACTTCTCCAGGTAGATGAATCACTGTGTACTTTCTCTTGTTTCTATCTGTTACCAATCTTGAGAAACTCATACATTCTCTGTTCACTGTTTCCCAGTCTTAGACAAGTAGATTTCTCTCTGCGAAAGTGCTGTTTACACAGTGCTAAGTACTCCCAACTCTATCGACAATGTAGGTTTTACCAGTTTTCTAAGTCTCTCTTATTTTCTTGTACTTCTACTGGGAATTCTCTGTGTAAACCTCTGTAACTTCTCTAGATAGATGAATCACTGTGTACTTTCTCTTGTTTCTATCTGTTACCAATCTTGAGAAACTCATACATTCTCTGTTCATTGCTTCGCGGTCTTAGAAAAGTAGATTTCTTTTTGCAAAAGTGATGTTTTCACAATGCTAAGTACTCCCAACTCTATCAACAATGTACGTTTTACCAGTTTTCTAAGTCTCTCTTATTTACTAGTACTTATACTGCGAATTCTCTGTGTAAACCTCTGTAACTTTTTTAGGTAGATGAATCACTGTGTACTTTCTCTTGTTTGTATCTGTTACCAATCTTGAGAAACTCATACATTCTCTGGTCACTGTTTCGCCTTCTTAGAAAAGTAGATTTCTTTGTGCGAAAGTGATGTTTTCACAATGCTAAGTACTCCCAACTCTATCAACCATGTAGGTTTTACCAGTTTTCTAAGTCTCTCTTATTTACTTGTACTTATACTGGGAATTCTATGTGTAAACCTCTGTAACTTCTCTAGGTAGATGAATCACTGTGTACTTTGTCTTGTTTCTATCTGTTACCAATCTTGAGAAACTCATACATTCTCTGTTCACTGTTTCCCGGTCTTACACAAGTAGATTTCTCTCCGCGAAAGTGCTGTTTTCACAGTGCTAAGTACTCCTAACTCTATCAAGAATGTAGGTTTTACCAGTTTTCTAAGTCTCTCTTATTTTCTTGTACTTATACTGGGAATTCTCTGTGTAAACCTCTGTAACTTCTCTAGGTAGATGAATCACTGTGTACTTTCTCTTGTTTCTATCTGTTACCAATCTTGAGAAACTCATACATTCTCTGTTCACTGTTTCGCGGTCTTAGAAAAGTAGATTTCTTTGTGCGAAAGTGATGTTTTCACAATGCTAAGTACTCCCAATTCTATCAACAATGTAGGTTTTACCAGTTTTCTAAGTCTCTCTTATTTTCTTGAACTTATACTGGGAATTCTCTGTGTAAACCTCTATAACTTCTCTAGGTAGGTGAATCACTGTGTACTTTCTCTTGTTTCTATCTGTAACCAATCTTGAGAAACTCATACATTCTCTGTTCCTTGTTTCGCGGTCTTAGAAAAGTAGATTTCTTTGTGCGAAAGTGATGTTTTCACAATGCTAAGTACTCCCAACTCTATCAACAATGTAGCTTTTACCAGTTTTCTAAGTCTCTCTTATTTACTTGTACTTATACTGGGAATTCTCTGTGTAAACTTCTGTAGCTTCTCTAGGTAGATGAATCACTGTGTACTTTCTGTTGTTTCTATCTGTTACCAATCTTGAGAAACTCATACATTCTCTGTTCACTGTTTCGCGGTCTTAGAGAAGTAGATTTCTTTGTGCGAAAGTGATGTTTTCACAATGCTAAGTACTCCCAACTCTATCAACAATGTAGGTTTTATCAGTTTTCTAAGTCTCTCTTATTTTCTTGTACTTATACTGGCAATTCTCTGTGTAAACCTCTGTAACTTCTCTAGGTAGATGAATCACTGTGTACTTTCTCTTGTTTCTATCTGTTACCAATCTTGAGAAACTCATACATTCTCTGTTCACTGTTTCCCGGTCTTAGACAAGTAGATTTCTCTCTGCGAAAGTGCTGTTTTCACAGTGCTAAGTACTCCCAACTCTATCAACAATGTAGGTTTTACCAGTTTTCTAAGTCTCTCTTATTTACTTGTACTTATACTGGGAATTCTCTGTGTAAACCTCTGTAACTTCCTTAGGTAAATGAATCAATGTGTACTTTCTCTTGTTTCTATCTGTTACCAATCTTGAGAAACTCATACATTCTCTGTTCACTGTTTCGCGGTCTTAGAAAAGTAGATTTCTTTGTGCGAAAGTGCTGTTTTCACACTGCTAAGTACTCCCAACTCTATCAACAATGTAAGTTTTACCAGTTTTCTAAGTCTCTCTTATTTACTTGTACTTATTCTGGGAATTCTCTGTGTAAACCTCTGTAACTTCTCTAGGTAGATGAATCACTGTGTCCTTTCTCTTGTTTCTATCTGTTACCAATCTTGAGAAACTCATACATTCTCTGTACACTGTTTCGCGGTCTTAGAGAAGTAGATTTCTTTGTGCGAAAGTGATGTTTTCACAATGCTAAGTACTCCCAACTCTATCAACAATGTAGGTTTTACCAGTTTTCTAAGTCTCTCTTATTTTCTTGTACTTATACTGGGAATTCTCTGTGTAAACCTCTGTAACTTCCCTAGGTAGAAGAACCACTGTGTACTTTCTCTTGTTTCTATCTGTTACCAATCTTGAGAAACTCATACATTCTCTGTTCACTGTTTCCTGGTCTTAGACAAGTAGATTTCTCTCTGCGAAAGTGCTGTTTTCACAGTGCTAAGTACTCCCAACTCTAGCAACAATGTAGGTTTTATCAGTTTTCTAAGTCTCTCTTATTTAATTGTACTTATACGGGGAATTCTCTGTGTAAACCTCTGTAACTTCTCTAGGTAGATGAATCACTGTGTACTTTCTCTTGTTTCTATCTGTTACCAATCTTGAGAAACTTATACATTCTCTGTTCACTGTTTCCCGGTCTTAGAGAAGTAGATTCCTTTCTGTGAAAGTGCTGTTTTCACAGTGCTAAGTACTCCCAACTCTATCAACAATGTAGGTTTTACCTGTTTTCTAAGTCTCTCTTACATTCTTGTACTTATACTGGGAATTCTCTGTGTAAACCTCTGTAACTTCTCTAGGATGATGAATCACTGTGTACTTTCTCTTGTTTCTATCTGTTACCAATCTTGAGAAAGTCATACATTCTCTGTTCAGTGTTTCGCGGTCTTAGAAAAGTAGATTTCTTTGTGCGAAAGTGATGTTTTCACAATGCTAAGTACTAACAACTCTATCAACAATGTAGGTTTTACCAGTTTTCTAAGTCTCTCTTATTTTCTTGTACTTCTACTGGGAATTCTCTGTGTAAACCTCTGTAACTTCTCTAGATAGATGAATCACTGTGTACTTTCTCTTGTTTCTATCTGTTACCAATCTTGAGAAACTCATACATTCTCTGTTCATTGCTTCGCGGTCTTAGAAAAGTAGATTTCTTTTTGCAAAAGTGATGTTTTCACAATGCTAAGTACTCCCAACTCTATCAACAATGTACGTTTTACCAGTTTTCTAAGTCTCTCTTATTTACTAGTACTTATACTGCGAATTCTCTGTGTAAACCTCTGTAACTTTTTTAGGTAGATGAATCACTGTGTACTTTCTCTTGTTTGTATCTGTTACCAATCTTGAGAAACTCATACATTCTCTGGTCACTGTTTCGCCTTCTTAGAAAAGTAGATTTCTTTGTGCGAAAGTGATGTTTTCACAATGCTAAGTACTCCCAACTCTATCAACCATGTAGGTTTTACCAGTTTTCTAAGTCTCTCTTATTTACTTGTACTTATACTGGGAATTCTATGTGTAAACCTCTGTAACTTCTCTAGGTAGATGAATCACTGTGTACTTTGTCTTGTTTCTATCTGTTACCAATCTTGAGAAACTCATACATTCTCTGTTCACTGTTTCCCGGTCTTACACAAGTAGATTTCTCTCCGCGAAAGTGCTGTTTTCACAGTGCTAAGTACTCCTAACTCTATCAAGAATGTAGGTTTTACCAGTTTTCTAAGTCTCTCTTATTTTCTTGTACTTATACTGGGAATTCTCTGTGTAAACCTCTGTAACTTCTCTAGGTAGATGAATCACTGTGTACTTTCTCTTGTTTCTATCTGTTACCAATCTTGAGAAACTCATACATTCTCTGTTCACTGTTTCGCGGTCTTAGAAAAGTAGATTTCTTTGTGCGAAAGTGATGTTTTCACAATGCTAAGTACTCCCAATTCTATCAACAATGTAGGTTTTACCAGTTTTCTAAGTCTCTCTTATTTTCTTGAACTTATACTGGGAATTCTCTGTGTAAACCTCTATAACTTCTCTAGGTAGGTGAATCACTGTGTACTTTCTCTTGTTTCTATCTGTAACCAATCTTGAGAAACTCATACATTCTCTGTTCCTTGTTTCGCGGTCTTAGAAAAGTAGATTTCTTTGTGCGAAAGTGATGTTTTCACAATGCTAAGTACTCCCAACTCTATCAACAATGTAGCTTTTACCAGTTTTCTAAGTCTCTCTTATTTACTTGTACTTATACTGGGAATTCTCTGTGTAAACTTCTGTAGCTTCTCTAGGTAGATGAATCACTGTGTACTTTCTGTTGTTTCTATCTGTTACCAATCTTGAGAAACTCATACATTCTCTGTTCACTGTTTCGCGGTCTTAGAGAAGTAGATTTCTTTGTGCGAAAGTGATGTTTTCACAATGCTAAGTACTCCCAACTCTATCAACAATGTAGGTTTTATCAGTTTTCTAAGTCTCTCTTATTTTCTTGTACTTATACTGGCAATTCTCTGTGTAAACCTCTGTAACTTCTCTAGGTAGATGAATCACTGTGTACTTTCTCTTGTTTCTATCTGTTACCAATCTTGAGAAACTCATACATTCTCTGTTCACTGTTTCCCGGTCTTAGACAAGTAGATTTCTCTCTGCGAAAGTGCTGTTTTCACAGTGCTAAGTACTCCCAACTCTATCAACAATGTAGGTTTTACCAGTTTTCTAAGTCTCTCTTATTTACTTGTACTTATACTGGGAATTCTCTGTGTAAACCTCTGTAACTTCCTTAGGTAAATGAATCAATGTGTACTTTCTCTTGTTTCTATCTGTTACCAATCTTGAGAAACTCATACATTCTCTGTTCACTGTTTCGCGGTCTTAGAAAAGTAGATTTCTTTGTGCGAAAGTGCTGTTTTCACACTGCTAAGTACTCCCAACTCTATCAACAATGTAAGTTTTACCAGTTTTCTAAGTCTCTCTTATTTACTTGTACTTATTCTGGGAATTCTCTGTGTAAACCTCTGTAACTTCTCTAGGTAGATGAATCACTGTGTCCTTTCTCTTGTTTCTATCTGTTACCAATCTTGAGAAACTCATACATTCTCTGTACACTGTTTCGCGGTCTTAGAGAAGTAGATTTCTTTGTGCGAAAGTGATGTTTTCACAATGCTAAGTACTCCCAACTCTATCAACAATGTAGGTTTTACCAGTTTTCTAAGTCTCTCTTATTTTCTTGTACTTATACTGGGAATTCTCTGTGTAAACCTCTGTAACTTCCCTAGGTAGAAGAACCACTGTGTACTTTCTCTTGTTTCTATCTGTTACCAATCTTGAGAAACTCATACATTCTCTGTTCACTGTTTCCTGGTCTTAGACAAGTAGATTTCTCTCTGCGAAAGTGCTGTTTTCACAGTGCTAAGTACTCCCAACTCTAGCAACAATGTAGGTTTTATCAGTTTTCTAAGTCTCTCTTATTTAATTGTACTTATACGGGGAATTCTCTGTGTAAACCTCTGTAACTTCTCTAGGTAGATGAATCACTGTGTACTTTCTCTTGTTTCTATCTGTTACCAATCTTGAGAAACTTATACATTCTCTGTTCACTGTTTCCCGGTCTTAGAGAAGTAGATTCCTTTCTGTGAAAGTGCTGTTTTCACAGTGCTAAGTACTCCCAACTCTATCAACAATGTAGGTTTTACCTGTTTTCTAAGTCTCTCTTACATTCTTGTACTTATACTGGGAATTCTCTGTGTAAACCTCTGTAACTTCTCTAGGATGATGAATCACTGTGTACTTTCTCTTGTTTCTATCTGTTACCAATCTTGAGAAAGTCATACATTCTCTGTTCAGTGTTTCGCGGTCTTAGAAAAGTAGATTTCTTTGTGCGAAAGTGATGTTTTCACAATGCTAAGTACTAACAACTCTATCAACAATGTAGGTTTTACCAGTTTTCTAAGTCTCTCTTATTTAATTGTACTTATACTGGGAATTCTCTGTGTAAACCTCTGTAACTTCTCTAGGTAGATGAATCACTGTGTACTTTGTCTTGCTTCTATCTGTTACCAATCTTGAGAAACTCAAACATTCTCTGTTGACTTTTTCCCGTTCTTAGAGAAGTAGATTCCTTTCTGTGAAAGTGCTGTTTTCACAGTGCTAAGTACTCCCAACTCTATCAACAATGTAGGTTTTACCAGTTTTCTAAGTCTCTCTTACTTTCTTGTACTTATACTGGGAATTCTCTGTGTAAAACTCTGTATCTTCTCTAGGTAGATGAATCACTGTGTACTTTCTCTTGTTTCTATCTGTTACCAATCTTGAGAAAGTCATACATTCTCTGTTCACTGTTTCGCGGTCTTAGACAAGTAGATTTCTCTCTGCGAAAGTGCTGATTTCCAGTGCTAAGTACTCCAACCTCTATCAACAATGTAGGTTTTACCAGTTTTCTAAGTCTCTCTTATTTTCTTGTACTTATACTGGGAATTCTCTGTGTAAACCTCTGTAATTTCTCTAGGTAGATGAATCACTGTGTACTTTCTCTTGTTTCCATCTGTTACCAATCTTGAGAAACTCATTCATTCTCTGTTCATTGTTTCGCCTTCTTAAAAAAGTAGATTTCTTTGTGCGAAAGTGATGTTTTCACAAGGCTAAGTACTCCCAACTCTATCAACAATGTAGGTTTTACCAGGTTTCTAAGTCTCTCTTATTTACTTGTACTTATACTGGGAATTCTCTGTGTAAACCTCTGTAACTTCTCTAGGTAGATGAATCACTGTGTACTTTCTCTTGTTTCTATCTGTTACGAATCTTGAGAAACTCATACATTCTCTGTTCACTGTTTCCCGGTCTTAGACAAGTAGATTTCTCTCTGCGAAAGTGCTGTTTTCACAGTGCTAAGTACTCCCAACTCTATCAACAATGTAGGTTTTACCCGTTTTCTAAGTCTCTCTTACTTTCTTGTACTTATACTGGGAATTCTCTGTGTAAACCTCTGTAACTTCTCTAGGTAGATGAATCACTGTGTACTTTCTCTTGTTTCTATCTGTTACCAATCTTGAGAAACTCATAAATTCTCTGTTCACTGCTTCCCGGTCTTAGACAAGTAGATTTCACTAAGCGTAAGTCCTGTTTTCACAGTGCTAAGTACTCCCAACTCTATCAAAAATGTACGTTTTACCAGTTTTCTAAGTCTCTCTTATTTTCTTGTACTTACACTTGGAATTCTCTGTGTAAACCTCTGTAACTTCTCTACGTACATGAATCACTGTGTACTTTCTCTTGTTTCTATCTGTTACCAATCTTGAGAAACTCATACATTCTCTGTTCACTGTTTCCCGGTCTTAGAGAAGTAGATTTCATTCTGTGAAAGTCCTGTTTTCACCTTACTAAGTACTCCCACCTCTATCAACAATGTAGGTTTTACCAGTTTTCTAAGTCTCTCTTATTTTCCTGTACTTATACCGGGAATTCTCTGTGTAAACCTCTGTAACTTCTCTAGGTAGATGAATCACTGTGTACTTTCTCTTGTTTCTATCTGTTACCAATCTTGAGAAACTCATACATTCTCTGTTCACTGTTTCGCGGTCTTAGAAAAGTAGATTTCTCTCTGCGAATGTGCTGTTTTCCCAGTGCTAAGTACTCCCAACTCTATCAACAATGTAGGTTTTACCAGTTTTCTAAGTCTCTCTTATTTTCTTGTACTTATACTGGGAATTCTCTGTGTAAACCTCTGTAACTTCTCTAGGTAGATGAATCACTGTGTACTTTCTCTTGTTTCTATCTGTTACCAATCTTGAGAAACTCATACATTCTCTGTTCACTGTTTCGCGGTCTTAGAGAAGTAGATTTCTTTGTGCGAAAGTGATGTTTTCACAATGCTAAGTACTCCCAACTCTATCAACAATGTAGGTTTTACCAGTTTTCTAAGTCTCTCTTATTTACTTGTACTTATACTGGGAATTCTATGTGTAAACCTCTGTAACTTCTCTAGGTAGATGAATCACTGTGTACTTTCTCTTGTTTCTATCTGTTACCAATCTTGAGAAACTCATACATTCTCTATTCACTGTTTCCCGGTCTTAGACAAGTAGATTTCTCTCTGCGAAAGTGCTGATTTCCAGTGCTAAGTACTCCAACCTCTATCAACAATGTAGGTTTTACCAGTTTTCTAAGTCTCTCTTATTTTCTTGTACTTATACTGGGAATTCTCTGTGTAAACCTCTGTAATTTCTCTAGGTAGATGAATCACTGTGTACTTTCTCTTGTTTCCATCTGTTACCAATCTTGAGAAACTCATTCATTCTCTGTTCATTGTTTCGCCTTCTTAAAAAAGTAGATTTCTTTGTGCGAAAGTGATGTTTTCACAAGGCTAAGTACTCCCAACTCTATCAACAATGTAGGTTTTACCAGGTTTCTAAGTCTCTCTTATTTACTTGTACTTATACTGGGAATTCTCTGTGTAAACCTCTGTAACTTCTCTAGGTAGATGAATCACTGTGTACTTTCTCTTGTTTCTATCTGTTACGAATCTTGAGAAACTCATACATTCTCTGTTCACTGTTTCGCGGTCTTAGAGAAGTAGATTTCTTTGTGCAAAAGTGATGTTTTCACAATGCTAAGTACTCCCAACTCTATCAACAATGTAGGTTTTACCCGTTTTCTAAGTCTCTCTTACTTTCTTGTACTTATACTGGGAATTCTCTGTGTAAACCTCTGTAACTTCTCTAGGTAGATGAATCACTGTGTACTTTCTCTTGTTTCTATCTGTTACCAATCTTGAGAAACTCATACATTCTCTGTTCACTGTTTCCCGGTCTTAGACAAGTAGATTTCTCTCTGCGAAAGTGCTGTTTTCACAGTGCTAAGTACTCCCAACTCTATCAACAATGTAGGTTTTACCAGTTTTCTAAGTCTCTCTTATTTACTTGTACTTATACTGGGAATTCTCTGTGTAAACCTCTGTAACTTCCTTAGGTAGATGAATCAATGTGTACTTTCTCTTGTTTCTATCTGTTACCAATCTTGAGAAACTCATACATTCTCTGTTCACTGTTTCGCGGTCTTAGAAAAGTAGATTTCTTTGTGCGAAAGTGCTGTTTTCACACTGCTAAGTACTCCCAACTCTATCAACAATGTAAGTTTTACCAGTTTTCTAAGTCTCTCTTATTTACTTGTACTTATTCTGGGAATTCTCTGTGTAAACCTCTGTAACTTCTCTAGGTAGATGAATCACTGTGTCCTTTCTCTTGTTTCTATCTGTTACCAATCTTGAGAAACTCATACATTCTCTGTACACTGTTTCGCGGTCTTAGAGAAGTAGATTTCTTTGTGCGAAAGTGATGTTTTCACAATGCTAAGTACTCCCAACTCTATCAACAATGTAGGTTTTACCAGTTTTCTAAGTCTCTCTTATTTTCTTGTACTTATACTGGGAATTCTCTGTGTAAACCTCTGTAACTTCCCTAGGTAGAAGAATCACTGTGTACTTTCTCTTGTTTCTATCTGTTACCAATCTTGAGAAACTCATACATTCTCTGTTCACTGCTTCCTGGTCTTAGACAAGTAGATTTCTCTCTGCGAAAGTGCTGTTTTCACAGTGCTAAGTACTCCCAACTCTAGCAACAATGTAGGTTTTATCAGTTTTCTAAGTCTCTCTTATTTAATTGTACTTATACGGGGAATTCTCTGTGTAAACCTCTGTAACTTCTCTAGGTAGATGAATCACTGTGTACTTTCTCTTGTTTCTATCTGTTACCAATCTTGAGAAACTTATACATTCTCTGTTCACTGTTTCCCGGTCTTAGAGAAGTAGATTCCTTTCTGTGAAAGTGCTGTTTTCACAGTGCTAAGTACTCCCAACTCTATCAACAATGTAGGTTTTACCTGTTTTCTAAGTCTCTCTTACATTCTTGTACTTATACTGGGAATTCTCTGTGTAAACCTCTGTAACTTCTCTAGGATGATGAATCACTGTGTACTTTCTCTTGTTTCTATCTGTTACCAATCTTGAGAAAGTCATACATTCTCTGTTCAGTGTTTCGCGGTCTTAGAAAAGTAGATTTCTTTGTGCGAAAGTGATGTTTTCACAATGCTAAGTACTAACAACTCTATCAACAATGTAGGTTTTACCAGTTTTCTAAGTCTCTCTTATTTAATTGTACTTATACTGGGAATTCTCTGTGTAAACCTCTGTAACTTCTCTAGGTAGATGAATCACTGTGTACTTTGTCTTGCTTCTATCTGTTACCAATCTTGAGAAACTCAAACATTCTATGTTGACTTTTTCCCGTTCTTAGAGAAGTAGATTCCTTTCTGTGAAAGTGCTGTTTTCACAGTGCTAAGTACTCCCAACTCTATCAACAATGTAGGTTTTACCAGTTTTCTAAGTCTCTCTTACTTTCTTGTACTTATACTGGGAATTCTCTGTGTAAAACTCTGTATCTTCTCTAGGTAGATGAATCACTGTGTACTTTCTCTTGTTTCTATCTGTTACCAATCTTGAGAAAGTCATACATTCTCTGTTCACTGTTTCGCGGTCTTAGAAAAGTAGATTTCTTTGTGCGAAAGTGATGTTTTCACAATGCTAAGTACTCCCAACTCTATCAACATTGTAGGTTTTACCAGTTTTCTAAGTCTCTCTTATTTACTTGTACTTATACTGGGAATTCTCTGTGTAAACCTCTGTAACTTCCTTAGGTAGATGAATCAATGTGTACTTTCTCTTGTTTCTATCTGTTACCAATCTTGAGAAACTCATACATTCTCTGTTCACTGTTTCGCGGTCTTAGAAAAGTCGATTTCTTTGTGCGAATGTGCTGTTTTCACACTGCTAAGTACTCCCAACTCTATCAACAATGTAAGTTTTACCAGTTTTCTAAGTCTCTCTTATTTACTTGTACTTATTCTGGGAATTCTCTGTGTAAACCTCTGTAACTTCTCTAGGTAGATGAATCACTGTGTACTTTCTCTTGTTTCTATCTGTTACCAATCTTGAGAAACTCATACATTCTCTGTTCACTGTTTCCCGGTCTTAGAGAAGTAGATTTCTTTCTGTGAAAGTGCTGTTTTCACAGTGCTAAGTACTCCCAACTCTATCAACAATGTAGGTTTTACCCGTTTTCTAAGTCTCTCTTATTTTCTTGTACTTATACTGGGAATTCTCTGTGTAAACCTCTGTAACGATTCTAGGTAGATGAATCACTGTGTACTTTCTCTTGTTTCTATCTGTTACCAATCTTGAGAAACTCATACATTCTCTGTTCACTGTTTTGCGGTCTTAGAGAAGTAGATTTCTTTGTGCGAAAGTGATGTTTTCACAATGCTAAGTACTCCCAACTCTATCAACAATGTAGGTTTTACCAGTTTTCTAAGTCTCTCTTATTTACCTGTACTTATACTGGGAATTCTCTGTGTAAACCTCTGTAACTTCTCTAGGTAGATGAATCACTGTGTACTTTCTCTTGTTTCTATCTGTTACCAATCTTGAGAAACTCATACATTCTCTGTTCACTGTTTCCCGGTCTTAGACAAGTAGATTTCTCTCTGCGAAAGTGCTGTTTTCACAGTGCTAAGTACTCCCAACTCTATCAACAATGTAGGTTTTACCAGTTTTCTAAGTCTCTCTTATTTTCTTGTACTTATACTTGGAATTCTCTGTGTAAACCTCTGTAACTGCTCTAGGTAGATGAATCACTGTGTACTTTCTCTTGTTTCTATCTGTTACCAATCTTGAGAAACTCATACATTCTCTCTTCACTGTTTCCCGGTCTTAGAGAAGTAGATTTCTTTCTTTGAAAGTGCTGTTTTCACAGTGCTAAGTACTCCCAACTCTATCAACAATGTAGGTTTTACCAGTTTTCTAAGTCTCTCTTACTTTCTTGTACTTATACTGGCAATTCTCTGTGTAAACCTCTGTAACTTCTCTAGGTAGATGAATCACTGTGTACTTTCTCTTGTTTCTATCTGTTACCAATCTTGAGAAACTCATAAATTCTCTGTTCACTGCTTCCCGGTCTTAGACAAGTAGATTTCACTAAGCGTAAGTCCTGTTTTCACAGTGCTAAGTACTCCCAACTCTATCAAAAATGTACGTTTTACCAGTTTTCTAAGTCTCTCTTATTTTCTTGTACTTACACTTGGAATTCTCTGTGTAAACCTCTGTAACTTCTCTACGTACATGAATCACTGTGTACTTTCTCTTGTTTCTATCTGTTACCAATCTTGAGAAACTCATACATTCTCTGTTCACTGTTTCCCGGTCTTAGAGAAGTAGATTTCATTCTGTGAAAGTCCTGTTTTCACAGTGCTAAGTACTCCCAACTCTATCAACAATGTAGGTTTTACCAGTTTTCTAAGTCTCTCTTATTTTCTTGTACTTATACAGGGAATTCTCTGTTTAAACCTCTGTATCTTCTCTAAGTAGATGAATCACTGTGTACTTTCTCTTGTTTATATCTGTTACCAATCTTGAGAAACTCATACATTCTCTGTTAACTGTTTCGCCTTCTTAGAAAAGTAGATTTCTTTGTGCGAAAGTGATGTTTTCACAATGCTAAGTACTCCCAACTCTATCACCAATGTAGGTTTTACCAGTTTTCTAAGTCTGTCTTATTTACTTGTACTTATACTGGGAATTCTCTGTGTAAACCTCTGTAACTTCTCTAGGTAGATGAATCACTGTGTACTTTCTTTTGATTCTATCTGTTACCAATCTTGAGAAACTCATACATTCTCTGTTCACTGTTTCGCGTTCTTAGAGAAGTAGATTGCTTTGTGCGAAAGTGATGTTTTCACAATGCTAAGTACTCCCAACTCTATCAACAATGTAGGTTTTACCAGTTTTCTAAGTCTCTCTTATTTACTTGTACTTATACTGGGAATTCTATGTGTAAACCTCTGTAACTTCTCCAGGTAGATGAATCACTCTGTACTTTCTCTTGTTTCTATCTGTTACCAATCTTGAGAAACTCATACATTCTCTATTCACTGTTTCCCGGTCTTAGACAAGTAGATTTCTCTCTGCGAAAGTGCTGATTTCCCAGTGCTAAGTACTCCCAACTCTATCAACAATTAAGTTTTACCAGTTTTCTAAGTCTCTCTTATTTTCTTGTACTTATACTGGGAATTCTCTGTGTAAACCTCTGTAACTTCTCTAGGTAGATGAATCACTGTGTACTTTCTCTTGTTTCTATCTGTTAAAAATCTTGAGAGTCTTACATTCTCTGTTCACTGATTCCCGGTCTTAGACAAGTAGATTTCTCTCGGCGAAAGTGCTGTTTTCACAGTGCTAAGTACTCCCAACTCTATCAACAATGTAGGTTTTACCAGTTTTCTAAGTCTCTCTTATTTTCTTGTACTTATACTTGGAATTCTCTGTGTAAACCTCTGTAACTTCTCTAGGTAGATGAATCACTGTGTACTTTCTCTTGTTTCTATCTGTTACCAATCTTGAGAAACTCATACATTCTCTGTTCACTGTTTCCCCGTCTTAGAAAAGTAGATTTCTTTCTGTGAAAGTGCTGTTTTCACAGTGCTAAGTACTGCCAACTCTATCAACAATGTAGGTTTTACCAGTTTTCTAAGTCTCTCTTATTTACTTGTACTTATTCTGGGAATTCTCTGTGTAAACCTCTGTAACTTCTCTAGGTAGATGAATCACTGTGTACTTTCTCTTGTTTCTATCTGTTACCAATCTTGAGAAACTCATACATTCTCTGTTCACTGTTTCCCGGTCTTAGAGAAGTAGATTTCTTTCTGTGAAAGTGCTGTTTTCACAGTGCTAAGTACTCCCAACTCTATCAACAATGTAGGTTTTACCCGTTTTCTAAGTCTCTCTTATTTTCTTGTACTTATACTGGGAATTCTCTGTGTAAACCTCTGTAACGATTCTAGGTAGATGAATCACTGTGTACTTTCTCTTGTTTCTATCTGTTACCAATCTTGAGAAACTCATACATTCTCTGTTCACTGTTTTGCGGTCTTAGAGTAGTAGATTTCTTTGTGCGAAAGTGATGTTTTCACAATGCTAAGTACTCCCAACTCTATCAACAATGTAGGTTTTACCAGTTTTCTAAGTCTCTCTTATTTACCTGTACTTATACTGGGAATTCTCTGTGTAAACCTCTGTAACTTCTCTAGGTAGATGAATCACTGTGTACTTTCTCTTGTTTCTATCTGTTACCAATCTTGAGAAACTCATACATTCTCTGTTCACTGTTTCCCGGTCTTAGACAAGTAGATTTCTCTCTGCGAAAGTGCTGTTTTCACAGTGCTAAGTACTCCCAACTCTATCAACAATGTAGGTTTTACCAGTTTTCTAAGTCTCTCTTATTTTCTTGTACTTATACTTGGAATTCTCTGTGTAAACCTCTGTAACTGCTCTAGGTAGATGAATCACTGTGTACTTTCTCTTGTTTCTATCTGTTACCAATCTTGAGAAACTCATACATTCTCTCTTCACTGTTTCCCGGTCTTAGAGAAGTAGATTTCTTTCTTTGAAAGTGCTGTTTTCACAGTGCTAAGTACTCCCAACTCTATCAACAATGTAGGTTTTACCAGTTTTCTAAGTCTCTCTTACTTTCTTGTACTTATACTGGCAATTCTCTGTGTAAACCTCTGTAACTTCTCTAGGTAGATGAATCACTGTGTACTTTCTCTTGTTTCTATCTGTTACCAATCTTGAGAAACTCATAAATTCTCTGTTCACTGCTTCCCGGTCTTAGACAAGTAGATTTCACTAAGCGTAAGTCCTGTTTTCACAGTGCTAAGTACTCCCAACTCTATCAAAAATGTACGTTTTACCAGTTTTCTAAGTCTCTCTTATTTTCTTGTACTTACACTTGGAATTCTCTGTGTAAACCTCTGTAACTTCTCTACGTACATGAATCACTGTGTACTTTCTCTTGTTTCTATCTGTTACCAATCTTGAGAAACTCATACATTCTCTGTTCACTGTTTCCCGGTCTTAGAGAAGTAGATTTCATTCTGTGAAAGTCCTGTTTTCACAGTGCTAAGTACTCCCAACTCTATCAACAATGTAGGTTTTACCAGTTTTCTAAGTCTCTCTTATTTTCTTGTACTTATACAGGGAATTCTCTGTTTAAACCTCTGTATCTTCTCTAAGTAGATGAATCACTGTGTACTTTCTCTTGTTTATATCTGTTACCAATCTTGAGAAACTCATACATTCTCTGTTAACTGTTTCGCCTTCTTAGAAAAGTAGATTTCTTTGTGCGAAAGTGATGTTTTCACAATGCTAAGTACTCCCAACTCTATCACCAATGTAGGTTTTACCAGTTTTCTAAGTCTGTCTTATTTACTTGTACTTATACTGGGAATTCTCTGTGTAAACCTCTGTAACTTCTCTAGGTAGATGAATCACTGTGTACTTTCTTTTGATTCTATCTGTTACCAATCTTGAGAAACTCATACATTCTCTGTTCACTGTTTCGCGTTCTTAGAGAAGTAGATTGCTTTGTGCGAAAGTGATGTTTTCACAATGCTAAGTACTCCCAACTCTATCAACAATGTAGGTTTTACCAGTTTTCTAAGTCTCTCTTATTTACTTGTACTTATACTGGGAATTCTATGTGTAAACCTCTGTAACTTCTCCAGGTAGATGAATCACTCTGTACTTTCTCTTGTTTCTATCTGTTACCAATCTTGAGAAACTCATACATTCTCTATTCACTGTTTCCCGGTCTTAGACAAGTAGATTTCTCTCTGCGAAAGTGCTGATTTCCCAGTGCTAAGTACTCCCAACTCTATCAACAATTAAGTTTTACCAGTTTTCTAAGTCTCTCTTATTTTCTTGTACTTATACTGGGAATTCTCTGTGTAAACCTCTGTAACTTCTCTAGGTAGATGAATCACTGTGTACTTTCTCTTGTTTCTATCTGTTAAAAATCTTGAGAGTCTTACATTCTCTGTTCACTGATTCCCGGTCTTAGACAAGTAGATTTCTCTCTGCGAAAGTGCTGTTTTCACAGTGCTAAGTACTCCCAACTCTATCAACAATGTAGGTTTTACCAGTTTTCTAAGTCTCTCTTATTTTCTTGTACTTATACTTGGAATTCTCTGTGTAAACCTCTGTAACTTCTCTAGGTAGATGAATCACTGTGTACTTTCTCTTGTTTCTATCTGTTACCAATCTTGAGAAACTCATACATTCTCTGTTCACTGTTTCCCCGTCTTAGAAAAGTAGATTTCTTTCTGTGAAAGTGCTGTTTTCACAGTGCTAAGTACTGCCAACTCTATCAACAATGTAGGTTTTACCAGTTTTCTAAGTCTCTCTTATTTTCTTGTACTTATACTGGGAATTCTCTGTGTAAACCTCTGTAACTTCTCTAGGTAGATGAATCACTGTGTACTTTCTCTTGTTTCTATCTGTTACCAATCTTGAGAAACTCATACATTCTCTGTTCACTGTCTTCCGGTCTTAGACAAGTAGATTTCTCTCTGCGAATGTGCTGTTTTCACAGTGCTAAGTACTCCGAACTCTATCAACAATGTAGGTTTTACCAGTTTTCTAAGTCTCTCTTACTTTCTTGTACTTATACTTGGAATTCTCTGTGTAAACCTCTGTAACTTCTCTAGGTAGATGAATCACTGTGTACTTTCTCTTGTTTCTATCTGTTACCAATCTTGAGAAACTCATACATTCTCTGTTCACTGTTTCGCAGTCTTAGACAAGTAGATTTCTCTCTGCGAAAATGTTGTTTTCCCAGTGCTAAGTACTCCCAACTCTATCAACAATGTAGGTTTTACCAGTTTTCTAAGTCTGTCTTATTTACTTGTACTTATACTGGGAATTTTCTGTGTAAACCTTGTAACTTCTCTAGGTAGATGAATCACTGTGTACTTTCTCTTGTTTCTATCTGTTACCAATCTTGAGAAACTCATACATTCTCTGGTCACTGTTTCGCGTTCTTAGAGAAGTAGATTTCTTTGTGCGAAAGTGATGTTTTCACAATGCTAAGTACTCCCAACTCTATCAACAATGTAGGTTTTACCAGTTTTCTAAGTCTGTCTTACTTTCTTGTACTTATACTGGCAATTGTCTGTGCAAACCTCTGTAACTTCTCTAGGTAGATGAATCACTGTGTACTTTGTCTTGTTTCTATCTGTTACCAATCTTGAGAAACTCATACATTCTCTGTTCACTGTTTCCCGGTCTTACACAAGTAGATTTCTCTCTGCGAAAGTGCTGTTTTCACAGTGATAAGTACTCCCAACTCTATCAACAATGTAGGTTTTACCAGTTTTCTAAGTCTCTCTTATTTTCTTGTACTTATACTTCGAATTCTCTGTGTAAACCTCTGTAACTTCTCTAGGTAGATGAATCACTGTGTACTTTCTCTTGTTTCTATCTGTTACCAATCTTGAGAAACTCATACATTCTCTGTTCACTGTTTCCCGGTCTTAGACAAGTAGATTTCTCTCTGCGAAAGTGCTGTTTTCACAGTGCTACGTACTCCCAACTCTATCAACAATTAGGTTTTACCAGTTTTCTAAGTCTCTCTTATTTTCTTGTACTTATACTGGGAATTCTCTGTGTAAACCTCTGTAACTTCTCTAGGTAGATGAATCACTGTGTACTTTCTCTTGTTTCTATCTGTTACCAATCTTGAGAAACTCATACATTCTCTGTTCACTGTTTCGCGGTCTCAGAAAAGTAAATTTCTTTGTGCGAAAGTGATGTTTTCACAATGCTAAGTACTCCCAACTCTATCAACAATGTAGGTTTTACCAGTTTTCTAAGTCTCTCTTATTTACTTGTACTTATACTGGGAATTCTCTGTGTAAACCTCTGTAACTTCTCTAGGTAGATGAATCACTGTGTACTTTCTCTTGTTTCTATCTGTTACCAATCTTGAGAAACTGATACATTCTCTGTTCAGTGTTTCAGGGTCTTAAACAAGTAGATTTCTCTCTGGGAAAGTGCTGTTTTCACAGTGCTAAGTACTCCCAACTCTATCAACAATGTAGGTTTTACCAGTTTTATAAGTCTCTCTTATTTTCTTGTACTTATACATGGAATTCTCTGTGTAAACCTCTGTAACTTCTCCAGGTAGATGAATCACTGTGTCCTTTCTCTTGTTTCTATCTGTTACCAATCTTGAGAAACTCATACATTCTCTGTACACTGTTTCGCGGTCTTAGAGAAGTAGATTTCTTTGTGCGAAAGTGATGTTTTCACAATGCTAAGTACTCCCAACTCTATCAACAATGTAGGTTTTACCAGTTTTCTAAGTCTCTCTTATTTTCTTGTACTTATACTGGGAATTCTCTGTGTAAACCTCTGTAACTTCCCTAGGTAGAAGAACCACTGTGTACTTTCTCTTGTTTCTATCTGTTACCAATCTTGAGAAACTCATACATTCTCTGTTCACTGTTTCCTGGTCTTAGACAAGTAGATTTCTCTCTGCGAAAGTGCTGTTTTCACAGTGCTAAGTACTCCCAACTCTAGCAACAATGTAGGTTTTATCAGTTTTCTAAGTCTCTCTTATTTAATTGTACTTATACGGGGAATTCTCTGTGTAAACCTCTGTAACTTCTCTAGGTAGATGAATCACTGTGTACTTTCTCTTGTTTCTATCTGTTACCAATCTTGAGAAACTTATACATTCTCTGTTCACTGTTTCCCGGTCTTAGAGAAGTAGATTCCTTTCTGTGAAAGTGCTGTTTTCACAGTGCTAAGTACTCCCAACTCTATCAACAATGTAGGTTTTACCTGTTTTCTAAGTCTCTCTTACATTCTTGTACTTATACTGGGAATTCTCTGTGTAAACCTCTGTAACTTCTCTAGGATGATGAATCACTGTGTACTTTCTCTTGTTTCTATCTGTTACCAATCTTGAGAAAGTCATACATTCTCTGTTCAGTGTTTCGCGGTCTTAGAAAAGTAGATTTCTTTGTGCGAAAGTGATGTTTTCACAATGCTAAGTACTAACAACTCTATCAACAATGTAGGTTTTACCAGTTTTCTAAGTCTCTCTTATTTAATTGTACTTATACTGGGAATTCTCTGTGTAAACCTCTGTAACTTCTCTAGGTAGATGAATCACTGTGTACTTTGTCTTGCTTCTATCTGTTACCAATCTTGAGAAACTCAAACATTCTCTGTTGACTTTTTCCCGTTCTTAGAGAAGTAGATTCCTTTCTGTGAAAGTGCTGTTTTCACAGTGCTAAGTACTCCCAACTCTATCAACAATGTAGGTTTTACCAGTTTTCTAAGTCTCTCTTACTTTCTTGTACTTATACTGGGAATTCTCTGTGTAAAACTCTGTATCTTCTCTAGGTAGATGAATCACTGTGTACTTTCTCTTGTTTCTATCTGTTACCAATCTTGAGAAAGTCATACATTCTCTGTTCACTGTTTCGCGGTCTTAGACAAGTAGATTTCTCTCTGCGAAAGTGCTGATTTCCAGTGCTAAGTACTCCAACCTCTATCAACAATGTAGGTTTTACCAGTTTTCTAAGTCTCTCTTATTTTCTTGTACTTATACTGGGAATTCTCTGTGTAAACCTCTGTAATTTCTCTAGGTAGATGAATCACTGTGTACTTTCTCTTGTTTCCATCTGTTACCAATCTTGAGAAACTCATTCATTCTCTGTTCATTGTTTCGCCTTCTTAAAAAAGTAGATTTCTTTGTGCGAAAGTGATGTTTTCACAAGGCTAAGTACTCCCAACTCTATCAACAATGTAGGTTTTACCAGGTTTCTAAGTCTCTCTTATTTACTTGTACTTATACTGGGAATTCTCTGTGTAAACCTCTGTAACTTCTCTAGGTAGATGAATCACTGTGTACTTTCTCTTGTTTCTATCTGTTACGAATCTTGAGAAACTCATACATTCTCTGTTCACTGTTTCGCGGTCTTAGAGAAGTAGATTTCTTTGTGCAAAAGTGATGTTTTCACAATGCTAAGTACTCCCAACTCTATCAACAATGTAGGTTTTACCCGTTTTCTAAGTCTCTCTTACTTTCTTGTACTTATACTGGGAATTCTCTGTGTAAACCTCTGTAACTTCTCTAGGTAGATGAATCACTGTGTACTTTCTCTTGTTTCTATCTGTTACCAATCTTGAGAAACTCATACATTCTCTGTTCACTGTTTCCCGGTCTTAGACAAGTAGATTTCTCTCTGCGAAAGTGCTGTTTTCACAGTGCTAAGTACTCCCAACTCTATCAACAATGTAGGTTTTACCCGTTTTCTAAGTCTCTCTTACTTTCTTGTACTTATACTGGGAATTCTCTGTGTAAACCTCTGTAACTTCTCTAGGTAGATGAATCACTGTGTACTTTCTCTTGTTTCTATCTGTTACCAATCTTGAGAAACTCATAAATTCTCTGTTCACTGCTTCCCGGTCTTAGACAAGTAGATTTCACTAAGCGTAAGTCCTGTTTTCACAGTGCTAAGTACTCCCAACTCTATCAAAAATGTACGTTTTACCAGTTTTCTAAGTCTCTCTTATTTTCTTGTACTTACACTTGGAATTCTCTGTGTAAACCTCTGTAACTTCTCTACGTACATGAATCACTGTGTACTTTCTCTTGTTTCTATCTGTTACCAATCTTGAGAAACTCATACATTCTCTGTTCACTGTTTCCCGGTCTTAGAGAAGTAGATTTCATTCTGTGAAAGTCCTGTTTTCACAGTACTAAGTACTCCCAACTCTATCAACAATGTAGGTTTTACCAGTTTTCTAAGTCTCTCTTATTTTCCTGTACTTATACCGGGAATTCTCTGTGTAAACCTCTGTAACTTCTCTAGGTAGATGAATCACTGTGTACTTTCTCTTGTTTCTATCTGTTACCAATCTTGAGAAACTCATACATTCTCTGTTCACTGTTTCGCGGTCTTAGAAAAGTAGATTTCTCTCTGCGAATGTGCTGTTTTCCCAGTGCTAAGTACTCCCAACTCTATCAACAATGTAGGTTTTACCAGTTTTCTAAGTCTCTCTTATTTTCTTGTACTTATACTGGGAATTCTCTGTGTAAACCTCTGTAACTTCTCTAGGTAGATGAATCACTGTGTACTTTCTCTTGTTTCTATCTGTTACCAATCTTGAGAAACTCATACATTCTCTGTTCACTGTTTCGCGGTCTTAGAGAAGTAGATTTCT
Source organism: Heterohyrax brucei (assembly GCA_028571685.1). Taxonomy (NCBI): domain Eukaryota; kingdom Metazoa; phylum Chordata; class Mammalia; order Hyracoidea; family Procaviidae; genus Heterohyrax; species Heterohyrax brucei. The sequence continues at coordinate 8,850,845 of CM053155.1, read as the reverse complement.
TTGTGCGAAAGTGATGTTTTCACAATGCTAAGTACTCCCAACTCTATCAACAATGTAGGTTTTACCAGTTTTCTAAGTCTCTCTTATTTACTTGTACTTATACTGGGAATTCTATGTGTAAACCTCTGTAACTTCTCTAGGTAGATGAATCACTGTGTACTTTCTCTTGTTTCTATCTGTTACCAATCTTGAGAAACTCATACATTCTCTATTCACTGTTTCCCGGTCTTAGACAAGTAGATTTCTCTCTGCGAAAGTGCTGATTTCCAGTGCTAAGTACTCCAACCTCTATCAACAATGTAGGTTTTACCAGTTTTCTAAGTCTCTCTTATTTTCTTGTACTTATACTGGGAATTCTCTGTGTAAACCTCTGTAATTTCTCTAGGTAGATGAATCACTGTGTACTTTCTCTTGTTTCCATCTGTTACCAATCTTGAGAAACTCATTCATTCTCTGTTCATTGTTTCGCCTTCTTAAAAAAGTAGATTTCTTTGTGCGAAAGTGATGTTTTCACAAGGCTAAGTACTCCCAACTCTATCAACAATGTAGGTTTTACCAGGTTTCTAAGTCTCTCTTATTTACTTGTACTTATACTGGGAATTCTCTGTGTAAACCTCTGTAACTTCTCTAGGTAGATGAATCACTGTGTACTTTCTCTTGTTTCTATCTGTTACGAATCTTGAGAAACTCATACATTCTCTGTTCACTGTTTCGCGGTCTTAGAGAAGTAGATTTCTTTGTGCAAAAGTGATGTTTTCACAATGCTAAGTACTCCCAACTCTATCAACAATGTAGGTTTTACCCGTTTTCTAAGTCTCTCTTACTTTCTTGTACTTATACTGGGAATTCTCTGTGTAAACCTCTGTAACTTCTCTAGGTAGATGAATCACTGTGTACTTTCTCTTGTTTCTATCTGTTACCAATCTTGAGAAACTCATACATTCTCTGTTCACTGTTTCCCGGTCTTAGACAAGTAGATTTCTCTCTGCGAAAGTGCTGTTTTCACAGTGCTAAGTACTCCCAACTCTATCAACAATGTAGGTTTTACCAGTTTTCTAAGTCTCTCTTATTTTCTTGTACTTATACTGGGAATTCTCTGTGTAAACCTCTGTAACTTCCCTAGGTAGAAGAATCACTGTGTACTTTCTCTTGTTTCTATCTGTTACCAATCTTGAGAAACTCATACATTCTCTGTTCACTGTTTCCTGGTCTTAGACAAGTAGATTTCTCTCTGCGAAAGTGCTGTTTTCACAGTGCTAAGTACTCCCAACTCTAGCAACAATGTAGGTTTTATCAGTTTTCTAAGTCTCTCTTATTTAATTGTACTTATACGGGGAATTCTCTGTGTAAACCTCTGTAACTTCTCTAGGTAGATGAATCACTGTGTACTTTCTCTTGTTTCTATCTGTTACCAATCTTGAGAAACTTATACATTCTCTGTTCACTGTTTCCCGGTCTTAGAGAAGTAGATTCCTTTCTGTGAAAGTGCTGTTTTCACAGTGCTAAGTACTCCCAACTCTATCAACAATGTAGGTTTTACCTGTTTTCTAAGTCTCTCTTACATTCTTGTACTTATACTGGGAATTCTCTGTGTAAACCTCTGTAACTTCTCTAGGATGATGAATCACTGTGTACTTTCTCTTGTTTCTATCTGTTACCAATCTTGAGAAAGTCATACATTCTCTGTTCAGTGTTTCGCGGTCTTAGAAAAGTAGATTTCTTTGTGCGAAAGTGATGTTTTCACAATGCTAAGTACTAACAACTCTATCAACAATGTAGGTTTTACCAGTTTTCTAAGTCTCTCTTATTTAATTGTACTTATACTGGGAATTCTCTGTGTAAACCTCTGTAACTTCTCTAGGTAGATGAATCACTGTGTACTTTGTCTTGCTTCTATCTGTTACCAATCTTGAGAAACTCAAACATTCTATGTTGACTTTTTCCCGTTCTTAGAGAAGTAGATTCCTTTCTGTGAAAGTGCTGTTTTCACAGTGCTAAGTACTCCCAACTCTATCAACAATGTAGGTTTTACCAGTTTTCTAAGTCTCTCTTACTTTCTTGTACTTATACTGGGAATTCTCTGTGTAAAACTCTGTATCTTCTCTAGGTAGATGAATCACTGTGTACTTTCTCTTGTTTCTATCTGTTACCAATCTTGAGAAAGTCATACATTCTCTGTTCACTGTTTCGCGGTCTTAGAAAAGTAGATTTCTTTGTGCGAAAGTGATGTTTTCACAATGCTAAGTACTCCCAACTCTATCAACATTGTAGGTTTTACCAGTTTTCTAAGTCTCTCTTATTTACTTGTACTTATACTGGGAATTCTCTGTGTAAACCTCTGTAACTTCCTTAGGTAGATGAATCAATGTGTACTTTCTCTTGTTTCTATCTGTTACCAATCTTGAGAAACTCATACATTCTCTGTTCACTGTTTCGCGGTCTTAGAAAAGTCGATTTCTTTGTGCGAATGTGCTGTTTTCACACTGCTAAGTACTCCCAACTCTATCAACAATGTAAGTTTTACCAGTTTTCTAAGTCTCTCTTATTTACTTGTACTTATTCTGGGAATTCTCTGTGTAAACCTCTGTAACTTCTCTAGGTAGATGAATCACTGTGTACTTTCTCTTGTTTCTATCTGTTACCAATCTTGAGAAACTCATACATTCTCTGTTCACTGTTTCCCGGTCTTAGAGAAGTAGATTTCTTTCTGTGAAAGTGCTGTTTTCACAGTGCTAAGTACTCCCAACTCTATCAACAATGTAGGTTTTACCCGTTTTCTAAGTCTCTCTTATTTTCTTGTACTTATACTGGGAATTCTCTGTGTAAACCTCTGTAACGATTCTAGGTAGATGAATCACTGTGTACTTTCTCTTGTTTCTATCTGTTACCAATCTTGAGAAACTCATACATTCTCTGTTCACTGTTTTGCGGTCTTAGAGAAGTAGATTTCTTTGTGCGAAAGTGATGTTTTCACAATGCTAAGTACTCCCAACTCTATCAACAATGTAGGTTTTACCAGTTTTCTAAGTCTCTCTTATTTACCTGTACTTATACTGGGAATTCTCTGTGTAAACCTCTGTAACTTCTCTAGGTAGATGAATCACTGTGTACTTTCTCTTGTTTCTATCTGTTACCAATCTTGAGAAACTCATACATTCTCTGTTCACTGTTTCCCGGTCTTAGACAAGTAGATTTCTCTCTGCGAAAGTGCTGTTTTCACAGTGCTAAGTACTCCCAACTCTATCAACAATGTAGGTTTTACCAGTTTTCTAAGTCTCTCTTATTTTCTTGTACTTATACTTGGAATTCTCTGTGTAAACCTCTGTAACTGCTCTAGGTAGATGAATCACTGTGTACTTTCTCTTGTTTCTATCTGTTACCAATCTTGAGAAACTCATACATTCTCTCTTCACTGTTTCCCGGTCTTAGAGAAGTAGATTTCTTTCTTTGAAAGTGCTGTTTTCACAGTGCTAAGTACTCCCAACTCTATCAACAATGTAGGTTTTACCAGTTTTCTAAGTCTCTCTTACTTTCTTGTACTTATACTGGCAATTCTCTGTGTAAACCTCTGTAACTTCTCTAGGTAGATGAATCACTGTGTACTTTCTCTTATTTCTATCTGTTACCAATCTTGAGAAACTCATAAATTCTCTGTTCACTGCTTCCCGGTCTTAGACAAGTAGATTTCACTAAGCGTAAGTCCTGTTTTCACAGTGCTAAGTACTCCCAACTCTATCAAAAATGTACGTTTTACCAGTTTTCTAAGTCTCTCTTATTTTCTTGTACTTACACTTGGAATTCTCTGTGTAAACCTCTGTAACTTCTCTACGTACATGAATCACTGTGTACTTTCTCTTGTTTCTATCTGTTACCAATCTTGAGAAACTCATACATTCTCTGTTCACTGTTTCCCGGTCTTAGAGAAGTAGATTTCATTCTGTGAAAGTCCTGTTTTCACAGTGCTAAGTACTCCCAACTCTATCAACAATGTAGGTTTTACCAGTTTTCTAAGTCTCTCTTATTTTCTTGTACTTATACAGGGAATTCTCTGTTTAAACCTCTGTATCTTCTCTAAGTAGATGAATCACTGTGTACTTTCTCTTGTTTATATCTGTTACCAATCTTGAGAAACTCATACATTCTCTGTTAACTGTTTCGCCTTCTTAGAAAAGTAGATTTCTTTGTGCGAAAGTGATGTTTTCACAATGCTAAGTACTCCCAACTCTATCACCAATGTAGGTTTTACCAGTTTTCTAAGTCTGTCTTATTTACTTGTACTTATACTGGGAATTCTCTGTGTAAACCTCTGTAACTTCTCTAGGTAGATGAATCACTGTGTACTTTCTTTTGATTCTATCTGTTACCAATCTTGAGAAACTCATACATTCTCTGTTCACTGTTTCGCGTTCTTAGAGAAGTAGATTGCTTTGTGCGAAAGTGATGTTTTCACAATGCTAAGTACTCCCAACTCTATCAACAATGTAGGTTTTACCAGTTTTCTAAGTCTCTCTTATTTACTTGTACTTATACTGGGAATTCTATGTGTAAACCTCTGTAACTTCTCCAGGTAGATGAATCACTCTGTACTTTCTCTTGTTTCTATCTGTTACCAATCTTGAGAAACTCATACATTCTCTATTCACTGTTTCCCGGTCTTAGACAAGTAGATTTCTCTCTGCGAAAGTGCTGATTTCCCAGTGCTAAGTACTCCCAACTCTATCAACAATTAAGTTTTACCAGTTTTCTAAGTCTCTCTTATTTTCTTGTACTTATACTGGGAATTCTCTGCATAAACCTCTGTAACTTCTCTAGGTAGATGAATCACTGTGTACTTTCTCTTGTTTCTATCTGTTAAAAATCTTGAGAGTCTTACATTCTCTGTTCACTGATTCCCGGTCTTAGACAAGTAGATTTCTCTCTGCGAAAGTGCTGTTTTCACAGTGCTAAGTACTCCCAACTCTATCAACAATGTAGGTTTTACCAGTTTTCTAAGTCTCTCTTATTTTCTTGTACTTATACTTGGAATTCTCTGTGTAAACCTCTGTAACTTCTCTAGGTAGATGAATCACTGTGTACTTTCTCTTGTTTCTATCTGTTACCAATCTTGAGAAACTCATACATTCTCTGTTCACTGTTTCCCCGTCTTAGAAAAGTAGATTTCTTTCTGTGAAAGTGCTGTTTTCACAGTGCTAAGTACTGCCAACTCTATCAACAATGTAGGTTTTACCAGTTTTCTAAGTCTCTCTTATTTTCTTGTACTTATACTGGGAATTCTCTGTGTAAACCTCTGTAACTTCTCTAGGTAGATGAATCACTGTGTACTTTCTCTTGTTTCTATCTGTTACCAATCTTGAGAAACTCATACATTCTCTGTTCACTGTCTTCCGGTCTTAGACAAGTAGATTTCTCTCTGCGAATGTGCTGTTTTCACAGTGCTAAGTACTCCGAACTCTATCAACAATGTAGGTTTTACCAGTTTTCTAAGTCTCTCTTACTTTCTTGTACTTATACTTGGAATTCTCTGTGTAAACCTCTGTAACTTCTCTAGGTAGATGAATCACTGTGTACTTTCTCTTGTTTCTATCTGTTACCAATCTTGAGAAACTCATACATTCTCTGTTCACTGTTTCGCAGTCTTAGACAAGTAGATTTCTCTCTGCGAAAATGTTGTTTTCCCAGTGCTAAGTACTCCCAACTCTATCAACAATGTAGGTTTTACCAGTTTTCTAAGTCTGTCTTATTTACTTGTACTTATACTGGGAATTTTCTGTGTAAACCTTGTAACTTCTCTAGGTAGATGAATCACTGTGTACTTTCTCTTGTTTCTATCTGTTACCAATCTTGAGAAACTCATACATTCTCTGGTCACTGTTTCGCGTTCTTAGAGAAGTAGATTTCTTTGTGCGAAAGTGATGTTTTCACAATGCTAAGTACTCCCAACTCTATCAACAATGTAGGTTTTACCAGTTTTCTAAGTCTGTCTTACTTTCTTGTACTTATACTGGCAATTCTCTGTGCAAACCTCTGTAACTTCTCTAGGTAGATGAATCACTGTGTACTTTGTCTTGTTTCTATCTGTTACCAATCTTGAGAAACTCATACATTCTCTGTTCACTGTTTCCCGGTCTTACACAAGTAGATTTCTCTCTGCGAAAGTGCTGTTTTCACAGTGATAAGTACTCCCAACTCTATCAACAATGTAGGTTTTACCAGTTTTCTAAGTCTCTCTTATTTTCTTGTACTTATACTTGGAATTCTCTGTGTAAACCTCTGTAACTTCTCTAGGTAGATGAATCACTGTGTACTTTCTCTTGTTTCTATCTGTTACCAATCTTGAGAAACTCATACATTCTCTGTTCACTGTTTCCCGGTCTTAGACAAGTAGATTTCTCTCTGCGAAAGTGCTGTTTTCACAGTGCTAAGTACTCCCAACTCTATCAACAATTAGGTTTTACCAGTTTTCTAAGTCTCTCTTATTTTCTTGTACTTATACTGGGAATTCTCTGTGTAAACCTCTGTAACTTCTCTAGGTAGATGAATCACTGTGTACTTTCTCTTGTTTCTATCTGTTACCAATCTTGAGAAACTCATACATTCTCTGTTCACTGTTTCGCGGTCTCAGAAAAGTAAATTTCTTTGTGCGAAAGTGATGTTTTCACAATGCTAAGTACTCCCAACTCTATCAACAATGTAGGTTTTACCAGTTTTCTAAGTCTCTCTTATTTACTTGTACTTATACTGGGAATTCTCTGTGTAAACCTCTGTAACTTCTCTAGGTAGATGAATCACTGTGTACTTTCTCTTGTTTCTATCTGTTACCAATCTTGAGAAACTGATACATTCTCTTTTCAGTGTTTCAGGGTCTTAAACAAGTAGATTTCTCTCTGGGAAAGTGCTGTTTTCACAGTGCTAAGTACTCCCAACTCTATCAACAATGTAGGTTTTACCAGTTTTATAAGTCTCTCTTATTTTCTTGTACTTATACATGGAATTCTCTGTGTAAACCTCTGTAACTTCTCCAGGTAGATGAATCACTGTGTACTTTCTCTTGTTTCTATCTGTTACCAATCTTGAGAAACTCATACATTCTCTGTTCACTGTTTCCCAGTCTTAGACAAGTAGATTTCTCTCTGCGAAAGTGCTGTTTACACAGTGCTAAGTACTCCCAACTCTATCGACAATGTAGGTTTTACCAGTTTTCTAAGTCTCTCTTATTTTCTTGTACTTCTACTGGGAATTCTCTGTGTAAACCTCTGTAACTTCTCTAGATAGATGAATCACTGTGTACTTTCTCTTGTTTCTATCTGTTACCAATCTTGAGAAACTCATACATTCTCTGTTCATTGCTTCGCGGTCTTAGAAAAGTAGATTTCTTTTTGCAAAAGTGATGTTTTCACAATGCTAAGTACTCCCAACTCTATCAACAATGTACGTTTTACCAGTTTTCTAAGTCTCTCTTATTTACTAGTACTTATACTGCGAATTCTCTGTGTAAACCTCTGTAACTTTTTTAGGTAGATGAATCACTGTGTACTTTCTATTGTTTGTATCTGTTACCAATCTTGAGAAACTCATACATTCTCTGGTCACTGTTTCGCCTTCTTAGAAAAGTAGATTTCTTTGTGCGAAAGTGATGTTTTCACAATGCTAAGTACTCCCAACTCTATCAACCATGTAGGTTTTACCAGTTTTCTAAGTCTCTCTTATTTACTTGTACTTATACTGGGAATTCTATGTGTAAACCTCTGTAACTTCTCTAGGTAGATGAATCACTGTGTACTTTGTCTTGTTTCTATCTGTTACCAATCTTGAGAAACTCATACATTCTCTGTTCACTGTTTCCCGGTCTTACACAAGTAGATTTCTCTCCGCGAAAGTGCTGTTTTCACAGTGCTAAGTACTCCTAACTCTATCAACAATGTAGGTTTTACCAGTTTTCTAAGTCTCTCTTATTTTCTTGTACTTATACTGGGAATTCTCTGTGTAAACCTCTGTAACTTCTCTAGGTAGATGAATCACTGTGTACTTTCTCTTGTTTCTATCTGTTACCAATCTTGAGAAACTCATACATTCTCTGTTCACTGTTTCGCGGTCTTAGAAAAGTAGATTTCTTTGTGCGAAAGTGATGTTTTCACAATGCTAAGTACTCCCAACTCTATCAACAATGTAGGTTTTATCAGTTTTCTAAGTCTCTCTTATTTACTTGTACTTATACTGGGAATTCTCTGTGTAAACCTCTGTAACTTCTCTAGGTAGATGAATCACTGTGTACTTTCTCTTGTTTCTATCTGTTACCAATCTTGAGAAACTCATACATCCTCTGTTCACAGTTTCCTGGTCTTAGACAAGTAGATTTCTCTCTACGAAAGTGCTGTTTTCACAGTGCTACGTACTCCCAACTCTATCAACAATGTAGGTTTTACCAGTTTTCTAAGTCTCTCTTATTTTCTTGTACTTATACTGGGAATTCTCTGTGTAAACCTCTGTAACTTCTCTAGATAGATGAATCACTGTGTACTTTCTCTTGTTTCTATCTGTTACCAATCTTGAGAAATTCATACATTCTCTGTTCATTGCTTCGCGGTCTTAGAAAAGTAGATTTCTTTGTGCGAAAGTGATGTTTTCACAATGCTGAGTACTCCCAACTCTATCAACAATGTACGTTTTACCAGTTTTCTAAGTCTCTCTTATTTACTAGTACTTATACTGCGAATTCTCTGTGTAAACCTCTGTAATTTCTCTAGGTAGATGAATCACTGTGTACTTTCTCTTGTTTCTATCTGTTACCAATCTTGAGAAACTCACACATTCTCTGTTCACTGTTTCGCCTTCTTAGAAAAGTAGATTTCTTTGTGCGAAAGTGATGTTTTCACAATGCTAAGTACTCCCAACTCTATCAACAATGTACGTTTTACCAGTTTTCTAAGTCTCTCTTATTTTCTTGTACTTATACTGGGAATTCTCTGTGTAAACCTCTGTAACTTCTCTAGGTAGATGAATCACTGTGTACTTTCTCTTGTTTCTATCTGTTACCAATCTTGAGAAACTCATACATTCTCTGTTCACTGTTTGGCGGTCTTAGAGAAGTAGATTTCTTTGTGCGAAAGTGATGTTTTCACAATGCTAAGTACTCCCAACTCTATCAACCATGTAGGTTTTACCAGTTTTCTAAGTCTCTCTTATTTACTTGTACTTATACTGGGAATTCTCTGTGTAATCCTCTGTAACTTCTCTAGGTAGATGAATCACTGTGTACTTTCTCTTGTTTCTATCTGTTACCAATCTTGAGAAACTCATACATTCTCTGTTCACTGTTTCCCCGTCTTAGAAAAGTAGATTTCTTTCTGTGAAAGTGCTGTTTTCACAGTGCTAAGTACTGCCAACTCTATCAACAATGTAGGTTTTACCAGTTTTCTAAGTCTCTCTTACTTTCTTGTACTTATACTGGGAATTCTCTGTGTAAACCTCTGTAACTTCTCTAGGGAGATGAATCACTGTGTACTTTCTCTTGTTTCTATCTGTTACCAATCTTGAGAAACTCATACATTCTCTGTTCACTGTCTTCCGGTCTTAGACAAGTAGATTTCTCTCTGCGAATGTGCTGTTTTCACAGTGCTAAGTACTCCGAGCTCTATCAACAATGTAGGTTTTACCAGTTTTCTAAGTCTCTCTTACTTTCTTGTACTTATACTTGGAATTCTCTGTGTAAACCTCTGTAACTTCTCTAGGTAGATGAATCACTGTGTACTTTCTCTTGTTTCTATCTGTTACCAATCTTGAGAAACTCATACATTCTCTGTTCACTATTTCGCAGTCTTAGACAAGTAGATTTCTCTCTGCGAAAATGTTGTTTTCCCAGTGCTAAGTACTCCCAACTCTATCAACAATGTAGGTTTTACCAGTTTTCTAAGTCTGTCTTATTTACTTGTACTTATACTGGGAATTTTCTGTGTAAACCTTGTAACTTCTCTAGGTAGATGAATCACTGTGTACTTTCTCTTGTTTCTATCTGTTACCAATCTTGAGAAACTCATACATTCTCTGGTCACTGTTTCGCGTTCTTAGAGAAGTAGATTTCTTTGTGCGAAAGTGATGTTTTCACAATGCTAAGTACTCCCAACTCTATCAACAATGTAGGTTTTACCAGTTTTCTAAGTCTGTCTTACTTTCTTGTACTTATACTGGCAATTCTCTGTGCAAACCTCTGTAACTTCTCTAGGTAGATGAATCACTGTGTACTTTCTCTTGTTTCTATCTGTTACCAATATTGAGAAACTCATACATTCTCTGTTCAGTGTTTCCCGGTCTTAGACAAGTAGATTTCTCTCCGCGAAAGTGCTGTTTTCACAGTGCTAAGTAATCCTAACTCTATCAACAATGTAGGTTTTACCAGTTTTCTAAGTCTCTCTTATTTTCTTGTACTTATACTGGGAATTCTCTGTGTAAACCTCTGTAACTTCTCTAGGTAGATGAATCACTGTGTACTTTCTCTTGTTTCTATCTGTTACCAATCTTGAGAAACTCATACATTCTTTGTTCACTGTTTCGCGGTCTTAGAAAAGTAGATTTCTTTGTGCGAAAGTGATGTTTTCACAATGCTAAGTACTCCCAACTCTATCAACAATGTAGGTTTTACCAGTTTTCTAAGTCTCTCTTATTTACTTGTACTTATACTGGGAATTCTCTGTTTAAACCTCTGTAACTTCTCTAGGTAGATGAATCACTGTGTACTTTCTCTTGTTTCTATCTGTTACCAATCTTGAGAAACTGATACATTCTCTGTTCAGTGTTTCAGGGTCTTAAACAAGTAGATGTCTCTCTGGGAAAGTGCTGTTTTCACAGTGCTAAGTACTCCCAACTCTATCAACAATGTAGGTTTTACCAGTTTTATAAGTCTCTCTTATTTTCTTGTACTTATACATGGAATTCTCTGTGTAAACCTCTGTAACTTCTCCAGGTAGATGAATCACTGTGTACTTTCTCTTGTTTCTATCTGTTACCAATCTTGAGAAACTCATACATTCTCTGTTCACTGTTTCCCAGTCTTAGACAAGTAGATTTCTCTCTGCGAAAGTGCTGTTTACACAGTGCTAAGTACTCCCAACTCTATCGACAATGTAGGTTTTACCAGTTTTCTAAGTCTCTCTTATTTTCTTGTACTTCTACTGGGAATTCTCTGTGTAAACCTCTGTAACTTCTCTAGATAGATGAATCACTGTGTACTTTCTCTTGTTTCTATCTGTTACCAATCTTGAGAAACTCATACATTCTCTGTTCATTGCTTCGCGGTCTTAGAAAAGTAGATTTCTTTGTGCAAAAGTGATGTTCTCACAATGCTAAGAACTCCCAACTCTATCAACCATGTAGGTTTTACCAGTTTTCTAAGTCTCTCTTATTTACTTGTACTTATACTGGGAATTCTCTGTGTAAACCTCTGTAACTTCTCTAGGTAGATGAATCACTGTGTACTTTGTCTTGTTTCTATCTGTTACCAATCTTGAGAAACTCATACATTCTCTGTTCACTGTTTCCCGGTCTTACACAAGTAGATTTCTCTCTGCGAAAGTGCTGTTTTCACAGTGATAAGTACTCCCAACTCTATCAACAATGTAGGTTTTACCAGTTTTCTAAGTCTCTCTTATTTTCTTGTACTTATACTGGGAATTCTCTGTGTAAACCTCTGTAACTTTTCTAGGTAGATGAATCACTGTGTACTTTCTCTTGTTTCTATCTGTTACCAATCTTGAGAAACTCATACATTCTCTGTTCACTGTTTCCCGGTCTTGGAAAAGTAGATTTCTCTCTGCGAAAGTGCTGTTTTCACAGTGCTAAGTACTCCCAACTCTATCAACAATGTAGGTTTTACCAGTTTTCTAAGTCTCTCTTATTTTCTTGTACTTATACTGGCAATTCTCTGTGCAAACCTCTGTAACTTCTCTAGGTAGATGAATCACTGTGTACTTTCTCTTGTTTCTATCTGTTACCAATATTGAGAAACTCATACATTCTCTGTTCAGTGTTTCCCGGTCTTAGACAAGTAGATTTCTCTCCGCGAAAGTGCTGTTTTCACAGTGCTAAGTACTCCTAACTCTATCAACAATGTAGGTTTTACCAGTTTTCTAAGTCTCTCTTATTTACTTGTACTTATACTGGGAATTCTCTGTGTAAACCTCTGTAACTTCTCTAGGTAGATGAATCACTGTGTACTTTCTCTTGTTTCTATCTGTTACCAATCTTGAGAAACTGATACATTCTCTGTTCAGTGTTTCAGGGTCTTAAACAAGTAGATTTCTCTCTGGGAAAGTGCTGTTTTCACAGTGCTAAGTACTCCCAACTCTATCAACAATGTAGGTTTTACCAGTTTTATAAGTCTCTCTTATTTTCTTGTACTTATACATGGAATTCTCTGTGTAAACCTCTGTAACTTCTCCAGGTAGATGAATCACTGTGTACTTTCTCTTGTTTCTATCTGTTACCAATCTTGAGAAACTCATACATTCTCTGTTCACTGTTTCCCAGTCTTAGACAAGTAGATTTCTCTCTGCGAAAGTGCTGTTTACACAGTGCTAAGTACTCCCAACTCTATCGACAATGTAGGTTTTACCAGTTTTCTAAGTCTCTCTTATTTTCTTGTACTTCTACTGGGAATTCTCTGTGTAAACCTCTGTAACTTCTCTAGATAGATGAATCACTGTGTACTTTCTCTTGTTTCTATCTGTTACCAATCTTGAGAAACTCATACATTCTCTGTTCATTGCTTCGCGGTCTTAGAAAAGTAGATTTCTTTGTGCAAAAGTGATGTTTTCACAATGCTAAGTACTCCCAACTCTATGAACAATGTACGTTTTACCAGTTTTCTAAGTCTCTCTTATTTACTAGTACTTATACTGCGAATTCTCTGTGTAAACCTCTGTAACTTTTTTAGGTAGATGAATCACTGTGTACTTTCTCTTGTTTGTATCTGTTACCAATCTTGAGAAACTCATACATTCTCTGGTCACTGTTTCGCCTTCTTAGAAAAGTAGATTTCTTTGTGCGAAAGTGATGTTTTCACAATGCTAAGTACTCCCAACTCTATCAACCATGTAGGTTTTACCAGTTTTCTAAGTCTCTCTTATTTACTTGTACTTATACTGGGAATTCTCTGTGTAAACCTCTGTAACTTCTCTAGGTAGATGAATCACTGTGTACTTTGTCTTGTTTCTATCTGTTACCAATCTTGAGAATCTCATACATTCTCTGTTCACTGTTTCCCGGTCTTACACAAGTAGATTTCTCTCCGTGAAAGTGCTGTTTTCACAGTGCTAAGTACTCCTAACTCTATCAACAATGTAGGTTTTACCAGTTTTCTAAGTCTCTCTTATTTTCTTGTACTTATACTGGGAATTCTCTGTGTAAACCTCTGTAACTTCTCTAGGTAGATGAATCACTGTGTACTTTCTCTTGTTTCTATCTGTTACCAATCTTGAGAAACTGATACATTCTCTGTTCAGTGTTTCAGGGTCTTAAACAAGTAGATTTCTCTCTGGGAAAGTGCTGTTTTCACAGTGCTAAGTACTCCCAACTCTATCAACAATGTAGGTTTTACCAGTTTTATAAGTCTCTCTTATTTTCTTGTACTTATACATGGAATTCTCTGTGTAAATCTCTGTAACTTCTCCAGGTAGATGAATCACTGTGTACTTTCTCTTGTTTCTATCTGTTACCAATCTTGAGAAACTCATACATTCTCTGTTCACTGTTTCCCAGTCTTAGACAAGTAGATTTCTCTCTGCGAAAGTGCTGTTTACACAGTGCTAAGTACTCCCAACTCTATCGACAATGTAGGTTTTACCAGTTTTCTAAGTCTCTCTTATTTTCTTGTACTTCTACTGTGAATTCTCTGTGTAAACCTCTGTAACTTCTCTAGATAGATGAATCACTGTGTACTTTCTCTTGTTTCTATCTGTTACCAATCTTGAGAAACTCATACATTCTCTGTTCATTGCTTCGCGGTCTTAGAAAAGTAGATTTCTTTGTGCAAATGTGATGTTTTCACAATGCTAAGTACTCCCAACTCTATCAACAATGTACGTTTTACCAGTTTTCTAAGTCTCTCTTATTTACTAGTACTTATATTGCGAATTCTCTGTGTAAACCTCTATAACTTTTTTAGGTAGATGAATCACTGTGTACTTTCTCTTGTTTGTATCTGTTACCAATCTTGAGAAACTCATACATTCTCTGGTCACTGTTTCGCCTTCTTAGAAAAGTAGATTTCTTTGTGCGAAAGTGATGTTTTCACAATGCTAAGTACTCCCAACTCTATCAACCATGTAGGTTTTACCAGTTTTCTAAGTCTCTCTTATTTACTTGTACTTATACTGGGAATTCTCTTTGTAAACCTGTGTAACTTCTCTAGGTAGATGAATCACTGTGTACTTTGTCTTGTTTCTATCTGTTACCAATCTTGAGAAACTCATACATTCTCTGTTCACTGTTTCCCGGTCTTACACAAGTAGATTTCTCTCTGGGAAAGTGCTGTTTTCACAGTGATAAGTACTCCCAACTCTATCAACAATGTAGGTTTTACCAGTTTTCTAAGTCTCTCTTATTTTCTTGTACTTATACTTGGAATTCTCTGTGTAAACCTCTGTAACTTCTCTAGGTAGATGAATCACTGTGTACTTTCTCTTGTTTCTATCTGTTACCAATCTTGAGAAACTCATACATTCTCTGTTCACTGTTTCCCGGTCTTAGACAAGTAGATTTCTCTCTGCGAAAGTGCTGTTTTCACAGTGCTAAGTACTCCCAACTCTATCAACAATTAGGTTTTACCAGTTTTCTAAGTCTCTCTTTTTTTCTTGTACTTATACTGGGAATTCTCTGTGTAAACCTCTATAACTTCTCTAGGTAGATGAATCACTGTGTACTTTCTCTTGTTTCTATCTGTTACCAATCTTGAGAAACTCATACATTCTCTGTTCACTGTTTCGCGGTCTCAGAAAAGTAAATTTCTTTGTGCGAAAGTGATGTTTTCACAATGCTAAGTACTCCCAACTCTATCAACAATGTAGGTTTTACCAGTTTTCTAAGTCTCTCTTATTTACTAGTACTTATACTGCGAATTCTCTGTGTAAACCTCTGTAACTTCTCTAGGTAGATGAATCACTGTGTACTTTCTCTTGTTTCTATCTGTTACCAATCTTGAGAAACTCATACATTCTCTGTTCACTGTTTCGCCTTCTTAGAAAAGTAGATTTCTTTGTGCGAAAGTGATGTTTTCACAATGCTAAGTACTCCCAACTCTATCAACAATGTACGTTTTACCAGTTTTCTAAGTCTCTCTTATTTACTTGTACTTATACTGGGAATTCTCTGTGTAAACCTCTGTAACTTCTCTAGGTAGATGAATCACTGTGTACTTTCTCTTGTTTCTATCTGTTACCAATCTTGAGAAACTGATACATTCTCTGTTAACTGTTTCGCGGTCTTAGAGAAGTAGATTTCTTTCTGTGAAAGTGCTGTTTTCACAGTGCTAAGTACTCCCAACTCTATCAACAATGTAGGTTTTACCAGTTTTCTAAGTCTCTCTTACTTTCTTGTGCTTATACTGGCAATTCTCTGTGTAAACGTCTTTAACTTCTCTAGGTAGATGAATCACTGTGTACTTTCTCTTGTTTCTATCTGTTACCAATCTTGAGAAACTCATACATTCTCTGTTCACTGTATCCCGGTCTTAGACAAGTAGATTTCTATCTGCGAAAGTGCTGTTTTCACAGGGCTAAGTACTTCCAACTCTATAAACAATGTAGGTTTTACCAGTTTTCTAAGTCTCTCTTATTTTCTTGTACTTATAATGGGAATTCTCTCTGTAAACCTCTGTAACTTCTCTAGGTAGATGAATCACTGTGTACTTTCTCTTGTTTCTATCTGTTAACAATCTTGAGAAACTCATACATTCTCTGTTCACTGTTTCGCGGTCTTAGAAAAGTAGATTTCTTTGTGCGAAAGTTATGTTTTCACAATGCTAAGTACTCCCAACTCTATCAACAATGTAGGTTTTATCAGTTTTCTAAGTCTCTCTTATTTACTTGTACTTATACTGGGAATTCTCTGTGTAAACCTCTGTAACTTCTCTAGGTAGATGAATCACTGTGTACTTTCTCTTGTTTCTATCTGTTACCAATCTTGAGAAACTCATACATTCTCTGTTCATTGTTTCGTGGTCT
Source organism: Heterohyrax brucei (assembly GCA_028571685.1). NCBI lineage: Eukaryota > Metazoa > Chordata > Mammalia > Hyracoidea > Procaviidae > Heterohyrax > Heterohyrax brucei. Next base: position 8,834,634 of record CM053155.1, on the reverse strand, counting down.
TAGAAAAGTAGATTTCTGTGTGCGAAAGTGATGTTTTCACAATGCTAAGTACTCCCAACTCTATCAACAATGTAGGTTTTAACAGTTTTCTAAGTCTCTCTTATTTACTAGTACTTATACTGCGAATTCCCTGTGTAAACCTCTGTAACTTCTCTAGGTAGATGAATCACTGTGTACTTTCTCTTGTTTGTATCTGTTTCCAATATTGAGAAACTCATTCATTCTCTGTTCATTGTTTCGCCTTCTTAAAAAAGTAGATTTCTTTGTGCGAAAGTGATGTTTTCACAAGTCTAAGTACTCCCAACTCTATCAACAATATAGGTTTTACTAGTTTTCTAAGTCTCTCTTATTTACTTGTACTTATACTGGGAATTCTCTGTGTAAACCTCTGTAACTTCTCTAGGTAGATGAATCACTGTGTACTTTCTCTTGTTTCTATCTGTTACCAATCTTGAGAAACTCATACATTCTCTGTTCACTGTTTCCCGGTCTTAGACAAGTAGATTTCTCTCTGCGAAAGTGCTGTTTTCACAGTGCTAAGTACCCCCAACTCTATCAACAATGTAGGTTTTACCAGTTTTCTAAGTCTCTCTTATTTTCTTGTACTTATACTGGGAATTCTCTGTGTAAACCTCTGTAACTTCTCTAGGTAGATGAATCACTGTGTACTTTCACTTGTTTCTATCTGTTACCAATCTTGAGAAACTCATACATTCTCTGTTCACTGTTTCGCGGTCTTAGAAAAGTAGATTTCTTTGTGCGAAACTGAGGTTTTCACAATGCTAAATACTCCCAACTCTATCAACAATGTAGGTTTTACCAGTTTTCTAAGTCTCTCTTATTTACTTGTACTTATACTGGGAATTCTCTGTGTAAACCTCTGTAACTTCTCTAGGTAGATGAATCACTGTGTACTTTCTCTTGTTTCTATCTGTTACCAATCTTGAGAAAGTCATACCTTCTCTGTTCACTGTTTCCCGGTCTTAGACAAGTAGATTTCTCTCTGCGAAAGTGCTGTTTTCACTGTGCTAAGAACTCCCAACTCTACCAACAATGTAGGTTTTACCAGTTTTCTACGTCTCTCTTAATTTCTTGTACTTATACTGGGAATTCTCTGTGTAAACCTCTGTAACTTCTCTAGGTAGATGAATCACTGTGTACTTTCTCTTGTTTCTATCTGTTACCAATCTTGAGAAACTCATACATTCTCTGTTCACTGTTTCCGGGTCTTAGACAAGTAGATTTCTCTCTGCGAAAGTGCTGTTTTCACAGTGCTAACTACTTCCAACTCAATCAACAATGTAGGTTTTACCAGTTTTCTAAGTCTCTCTTATTTTCTTGTACTTATACTGGGAATTCTCTGTGTAAACCTCTGTAACTTCTCTAGGTACATGAATCACTGTGTACTTTCTCTTGTTTCTATCTGTTACCAGTCTTGAGAAACTCAAACATTCTCTGTTCACTGTTTCGCGGTCTTAGAAAAGTAGAATTCTTTGTGCGAAAGTGATGTTTTCACAATGCTAAGTACTCCCAACTCTATCAACAATGTAGGTTTTACTAGTTTTCTAAGTCTCTCTTATTTACTTGTACTTATACTGGGAATTCTCTGTGTAAACCTCTGTAACTTCTCTAGGTAGATGAATCACTGTGTACTTTCTCTTGTTTCTATCTGTTACCAATGTTGAGAAAGTCATACCTTCTCTGTTCACTGTTTTCCGGTCTTAGACAAGTAGATTTCTCTCTGCGAAAGTGCTGTTTTCACAGTGCTAAGTACTCCCAACTCTATCAACAATGTAGGTTTTACCCGTTTTCTAAGGCTCTCTGATATTCTTGTACTTATACTGGGAATTCTCTGTTTCAACCTCTGTAACTTCTCTAGGTAGATGAATCACTGTGTACTTTCTCTTGTTTCTATCTGTTACCAATCTTGAGAAACTCATACATTCTCTGTTCACTGTTTCACGGTCTTAGAAAAGGAGATTTCTTTGTACGAAAGTGATGTTTTCACAATGCTAAGTACTCCCAACTCTATCAACAATGTAGGTTTTACCAGTTTTCTAAGTCTCTCTTATTTACTTCTACTTATACTGGGAATTTTCTGTGTAAACCTCTGTAACTTCTCTAGGTAGATGAATCACTGTGAACTTTCTCTTGTTTCTATCTGTTACCAATCTTGAGAAACTCATACATTATCTGTTCACTGTTTCGCAGTATTAGAGAAGTAGATTTCTTTGTGCGAAAGTGATGTTTTCACAATGCTAAGTTCTCCCAACTCTATGAACAATGTAGGTTTTACCAGTTTTCTGAGTCTCTCTTATTTACTTGTACTTATACTGGGAATTCTCAGTGTAAACCTCTGTAACTTCTCTAGGTAGATGAATCACTGTGTACTTTCTCTTGTTTCTATCTGTTACCAATCTTGAGAAACTCATACATTCTCTGTTCACTGTTTCCCGGTCTTAGACAAGTAGATTTCTCTCTGCGAAAGTGGTGTTTTCACAGTGCTAAGTACTCCCAACTCTATCAACAATGTAGGTTTTACCAGTTTTCTAAGTCTCTCTTATATTCTTGTACTTATACTTGGAATTCTCTGTGTAAACCTCTGTAACTTCCTTAGGTAGATGAATCACTGTGTACTTTCTCTTGTTTCTATCTGTTACCAATCTTGAGAAACTCATACATTCTCTGTTCACTGTTTCCCGGTCTTAGACAAGTAGATTTCTCTTTGCGAAAGTGCTGTTTTCACAGTGCTAAGTACTCCCAACTCTATCAACAATGTAGGTTTTATCAGTTTTCTAAGTCTCTCTTACTTTCTTGTACTTATACTGGGAATTCTCTGTGTAAACCTCTGTAACTTCTCTAGGTAGATGAATCACTGTGTACTTTCTCTTGTTTCTATCTGTTAACAATCTTGAGACTCTTACATTCTGTGTTCACTGTTTCCCGAACTTAGACAAGTAGATTTCTCTCTGCGAAAGTGCTGTTTTCACAGTGCTAAGTACTCCCAACTCTATCAACAATGTAGGTTTTACCAGTTTTCTAAGTCTCTCTTATTTTCTTGTACTTATACTGGGAATTCTCTGTGTAAACCACTGTAACTTCTCTAGGTAGATGAATCACTTTGTACTTTCTCTTGTTTCTATCTGTTACCAATCTTGAGAAACTCACACATTCTCTGTTCACTGTTTCCCGGTCTTAGACAAGTAGATTTCTCTCTGCGAAAGTGCTGTTTTCACAGTGCTAAGTACTCCCAACTCTATCAACAATGTAGGTTTTACCAGTTTTCTAAGTCTCTCTTATTTACTTGTACTTATATTGGGAATTCTCTGTGTAAACCTCTGTAACTTCTCTAGGTAGATGAATCACTGTGTACTTTCTCTTGTTTCTATCTGTTACCAATCTTGAGAAACTCATACATTCTCTGTTCACTGTTTCCCGGTCTTAGACAAGTAGATTTCTCTCTGTGAAAGTGCTGTTTTCACAGTGCTAAGTACTTCCAACTCTATCAGCAATGTAGGTTTTACCAGTTTTCTAAGTCTCTCTTATATTCTTGTACTTATACTTGGAATTCTCTGTGTAAACCTCTGTAACTTCCTTAGGTAGATGAATCACTGTGTACTTTCTCTGGTTTCTATCTGTCACCAACCTTGAGAAACTCATACATTCTCTGTTCACTGTTTCCCGGTCTTAGACAGGTAGATTTCTTTCTGTGAAAGTGCTGTTTTCACAGTGCTAAGTACTCCCAACTCTATCAACAATGTAGGTTTTACCAGTTTTCTAAGTCTCTCTTATTTACTAGTACTTATACTGCGAATTCCCTGTGTAAACCTCTGTAACTTCTCTAGGTAGATGAATCACTGTGTACTTTCTCTTGTTTGTATCTGTTACCAGTCTTGAGAAACTCATTCATTCTCTGTTCACTGTTTCGCCTTCTTAAAAAAGTAGATTTCTTTGTGCGAAAGTGATGTTTTCACAAAGCTAAGTACTCCCAACTCTATCAACAATGTAGGTTTTACTACTTTTCTAAGTCTCTCTTATTTACTTGTACTTTTACTGGGAATTCTCTGTGTAAACCTCTGTAACTTCCTTAGGTAGATCAATCACTGTGTATTTTCTCTTGTTTCTATCTGTTACCAATCTTGAGAAACTCATACATTCTCTGTTCACTGTTTCCCGGTCTTAGACAAGTAGATTTCTCTCGGTGAAAGTGCTGTTTTCACAGTGTTAAGTACTCCCAACTCTATCAACAATGTAGGTTTTACCAGTTTTCTAAGTCTCTCTTATTTTCTTGTACTTATATTTGGAATTCTCTGTGTAAACCTCTGTAACTTCCTTAGGTACATGAATCACTGTGTACTTTCTCTTGTTTCTATCTGGTACCAATCTTGAGAAACTCATACATTCTCTATTCACTGTTTCGCGGTCTTAGAGAAGTAGATTTCTTTGTGCGAAAGTGATGTTTTCACAATGCTAAGTACTCCCAACTCTATCAACAATGTAGGTTTTACCAGTTTTCTTAGTCTCTCTTATTTACTGTTACTTATACTGGGAATTCTCTGTGTAAACCTCTGTAACTTCTCTAGGTAGATGAATCACTGTGTGCTTTCTCTTGTTTCTATCTGTTACCAATCTTGAGAAAGTCATACCTTCTCTGTTCACTGTTTCCCGGTCTTAGACAAGTAGATTTCTCTCTGTGAAAGTGCTGTTTTCACAGTGCTAAGTACTCCCAACTCTATCAACAATGTAGGTTTTACCAGTTTTCTAAGGCTCTCTTATTTTCTTGTGCTTATACTGGGAATTCTCTGTGTAAACCTCTGTAACTTCTCTAGGTAGATGAATCACTGTGTACTTTCTCTTGTTTTTATCTGTTACCAATCTTGAGAAACTCATACATTATCTGTTCACTGTTTCGCAGTCTTAGAGAAGTAGATTTCTTTGTGCGAAAGTGATGTTTTCACAATGCTAAGTTCTCCCAACTCTATCAAAAATGTAGGTTTTACCAGTTTTCTAAGTCTCTCTTATTTACTTGTACTTATAGTGGGAATTCTCTGTGTAAACCTCTGTAACTTCTCTAGGTAGATGAATCACTGTGTACTTTCTGTTGTTTCTATCTGTTACCAATCTTGAGAAACTCATACATTCTCTGTTCACTGTTTCCCGGTCTTAGACAAGTAGATTTCTCTCTGCGAAAGTGCTGTTTTCACAGTGCTAAGTACTCCCAACTCTATCAACAATGTAGGTTTTGCAAGTTTTCTAACTCTCTCTTATTTTCTTGTACTTATACTGGGAATTCTCTGTGTAAACCTCTGTAACTTCTCTAGGTAGATGAATCACTGTGTACTTTCTCTTGTTTCTATCTGTTACCAATCTTGAGAAACTCATACATTCTCTGTTCACTGTTTCCCGGTCTTAGACAAGTAGATTTCTCTCTGCGAAAGTTCTGTTTTCACAGTGCTAATTACTCCCAACTCTATCAACAATGTAGGTTTTACCAGTTTTCTAAGTCTCTCTTATTTTCTTGTACTTATACTGGGAATTCTCTGTGTAAACCTCTGTAACTTCTCTAGGTAGATTAATCACTGTGTACTTTCTCTTGTTTGTATCTGTTACCAATCTTGAGAAACTCATACATTCTCTGTTCACTGTTTCGCGGTCTTACAAAAGGAGATTTCTTTGTGCGAAAGTGATGTTTTCACAATGCTAAGTACTCCCAACTCTATCAACAATGTGGGTTTTGCACAGTTTTCTAAGTCTCTCTTATTTCCTTTACTTATACTGGGAATTCTCTGTGTAAACCTCTGTAACTTCTCTAGGTAGATGAATCACTGTGTACTTTCTCTTTTTTCTATCTGTTAACAATCTTGAGAAACTCATACATTCTCCGTTCACTGTTTCCCGGTCTTAGAGAAGTAGATTTCTTTGTGCGAAAGTGATGTTTTCACAATGCTAAGTACTCCCAACTCTATCAACAATGTAGGTTTTACCAGTTTTCTAAGTCTCTCTTATTTACTTTTACTTTTACTGGGAATTCTCTGTGTAAACCTCTGTAACTTCTCTAGGTAGATGAATCACTGTGTACTTTCTCTTGTTTCTATCTGTTACCAATCTTGAGAAACTCATACATTCTCTGTTCACTGTTTCGCGGTCTTAGAAAAGTAGATTTCTTTGTGCGAAAGTGATGTTTTCACAATGCTAAGTACTCCCAACTCTATCAACAATGTGGGTTTTACCAGTTTTCTAAGTCTCTCTTATTTACTTGTACTTATACTGGGAATTCTCTGTGTAAACCTCTGTAACTTCTCTAGGTAGATGAATCACTGTGTACTTTCTCTTGTTTCTATCTGTTACCAATCTTGAGAAACTCATACATTCTCTTTCACTGTTTCCCGGTCTTAGACAAGTAGATTTCTCTCTGCGAAAGTGCTGTTTTCACAGTGCTAAGTACTACCAACTCTATCAACAATGTAGGTTTTACCAGTTTTCTAAGTCTCTCTTATTTTCTTGTACTTATACTGGGAATTCTCTGTGTAAACCTCTGTAACTTCTCTAGGTAGATGAATCACTGTGTACTTTCTCTTGTTTCTATCTGTTACCAATCTTGAGAAACTCATACATTCTCTGTTCACTGTTTCGCGGTCTTAGAGAAGTAGATTTCTTTGTGCAAAAGTGATGTTTTCACAATGCTAAGTACTCCCAACTCTATCAACAATGTAGGTTTTACCAGTTTTCTAAGTCTCTCTTACTTTCTTGTACTTATACTGGGAATTCTCTGTGTAAACCTCTGTAACTTCTCTAGGTAGATGAATCACTGTGTACTTTCTCTTGTTTCTATCTGTTAACAATCTTGAGACTCTTACATTCTGTGTTCACTGTTTCCCGAACTTAGACAAGTAGATTTCTCTCTGAGAAAGTGCTGTTTTCACAGTGCTCAGTACTCCCTACTCTATCAACAATGTAGGTTTTACCAGTTTTCTAAGTCTCTCTTATTTTCTTGTACTTATACTGGGAATTCTCCGTGTAAACCACTGTAACTTCTCTAGGTAGATGAATCACTGTGTACTTTCTCTTGTTTCTATCTGTTACCAATCTTGAGAAACTCATACATTCTCTGTTCACTGTTTCCCGGTCTTAGACAAGTAGATTTCTCTCTGCGAAAGTGCTGTTTTCACAGTGCTAAGTACTCCCAACTCTATCAACAATGTAGGTTTTACCAGTTTTCTAAGTCTCTCTTATTTACTTGTACTTATACTGGGAATTCTCTGTGTAAACCTCTGTAACTTCTCTAGGTAGATGAATCACTGTGTACTTTCTCTTGTTTCTATCTGTTACCAATCTTGAGAAACTCATACATTCTCTGTTCACTGTTTCCCGGTCTTAGACAAGTAGATTTCTCTCTGCGAAAGTGCTGTTTTCACAGTGCTAAGTACTCCCAACTCTATCAACAATGTAGGTTTTACCAGTTTTCTAAGTCTCTCTTATTTACTTGTACTTATACTGGGAATTCTCTGTGTAAACCTCTGTAACTTCTCTAGGTAGATGATTCACTGTGTACTTTCTCTTGTTTCTATCTGTTACCAATCTTGAGAAACTCATACATTCTCTGTTCACTGTTTCCCGGTCTTAGACAAGTAGATTTCTCTCTGTGAAAGTGCTGTTTTCACAGTGCTAAGTACTCCCAACTCTATCAACAATGTAGGTTTTACCAGTTTTCTAAGTCTCTCTTATATTCTTGTACTTATACTTGGAATTCTCTGTGTAAACCTCTGTAACTTCCTTAGGTACATGAATCACTGTGTACTTTCTCTTGTTTCTATCTGTTACCAATCTTGAGAAACTCATACATTCTCTGTTCACTGTTTCCCGGTCTTAGACAAGTAGATTTCTCTCTGTGAAAGTGCTGTTTTCACAGTGCTAAGTACTCCCAACTCTATCAACAATGTAGGTTTTACCAGTTTTCTAAGGCTCTCTTATTTTCTTGTGCTTATACTGGGAATTCTCTGTGTAAACCTCTGTAACTTCTCTAGGTAGATGAATCACTGTGTACTTTCTCTTGTTTCTATCTGTTACCAATCTTGAGAAACTCATACATTATCTGTTCACTGTTTCGCAGTCTTAGAGAAGTAGATTTCTTTGTGCGAAAGTGATGTTTTCACAATGCTAAGTTCTCCCAACTCTATCAACAATGTAGGTTTTACCAGTTTTCTAAGTCTCTCTTATTTACTTGTACTTATAGTGGGAATTCTCTGTGTAAACCTCTGTAACTTCTCTAGGTAGATGAATCACTGTGTACTTTCTGTTGTTTCTATCTGTTACCAATCTTGAGAAACTCATACATTCTCTGTTCACTGTTTCCCGGTCTTAGACAAGTAGATTTCTCTCTGCGAAAGTGCTGTTTTCACAGTGCTAAGTACTCCCAACTCTATCAACAATGTAGGTTTTGCAAGTTTTCTAACTCTCTCTTATTTTCTTGTACTTATACTGGGAATTCTCTGTGTAAACCTCTGTAACTTCTCTAGGTAGATGAATCACTGTGTACTTTCTCTTGTTTCTATCTGTTAACAATCTTGAGACACTTACATTCTCTGTTCACTGTTTCCCGGTCTTAGACAAGTAGATTTCTCTCTGCGAAAGTGCTGTTTTCACAGTGCTAAGTACTCCCAACTCTATCAACAATGTAGGTTTTACCAGTTTTCTAAGTCTCTCTTATTTACTTGTACTTATACTGGGAATTCTCTGTGTAAACCTCTGTAACTTATCTAGGTAGATGAATTACTGTGTACTTTCTCTTGTTTCTATCTGTTACCAATCTTGAGAAACAAATACATTCTCTGGTCACTGTTTCCTGGTCTTAGACAAGTAGATTTCTCTCTGTGAAAGTGCTGTTTTCACAGTGCTAAGTACTCCCAACTCTATCAACAATGTAGGTTTTACCAGTTTTCTAAGTCTCTCTTATTTTCTTGTACTTATACTTGGAATTCTCTGTGTAAACCTCTGTAACTTCTCTAGGTAGATGAATCACTGTGTACTTTCTCTCGTTTCTATCTGTTACCAATCTTGAGAAACTCATACATTCTCTGTTCACTGTTTCCCCGTCTTAGAGCAGTAGATTTCTTTCTGTGAAAGTGCTGTTTTCACAGTGCTAAGTACTCCCAACTCTATCAACAATGTAGGTTTTACCAGTTTTCTAAGTCTCTCTTATTTACTTTTACTTTTACTGGGAATTCTCTGTGTAAACTTCTGTAACTTCTCTAGGTAGATGAATCACTGTGTACTTTCTCTTGTTTCTATCTGTTACGAATCTTGAGAAACTCATACATTCTTTGTTCACTGTTTCGCGGTCTTAGAGAAGTAGATTTCTTTGTGCAAAAGTGATGTTTTCACAATGCTAAGTACTCCCAACTCTATCAACAATGTAGGTTTTACCAGTTTTCTAAGTCTCTCTTACTTTCTTGTACTTATACTGGGAATTCTCTGTGTAAATCTCTGTAACTTCTCTAGGTAGATGAATCACTGTGTACTTTCTCTTGTTTCTATCTGTTAACAATCTTGAGACTCTTACATTCTGTGTTCACTGTTTCCCGAACTTAGACAAGTAGATTTCTCTCTGCGAAAGTGCTGTTTTCACAGTGCTAAGTACTCCCAACTCTATCAACAATGTAGGTTTTACCAGTTTTCTAAGTCTCTCTTATTTTCTTGTACTTATACTGGGAATTCTCTGTGTAAACCACTGTAACTTCTCTAGGTAGATGAATCACTGTGTACTTTCTCTTGTTTCTATCTGTTACCAATCTTGAGAAACTCATACATTCTCTGTTCACTGTTTCCCGGTCTTAGACAAGTAGATTTCTCTCTGCGAAAGTGCTGTTTTCACAGTGCTAAGTACTCCCAACTCTATCAACAATGTAGGTTTTACCAGTTTTCTAAGTCTCTCTTATTTTCTTGTACTTATACTGGGAATTCTCTGTGTAAACCACTGTAACTTCCCTAGGTAGATGAATCACTGTGTACTTTCTCTTGTTTCTATCTGTTACCAATCTTGAGAAACTCATACATTCTCTGTTCACTGTTTCCCGGTCTTAGACAAGTAGATTTCTCTCTGCGAAAGTGCTGTTTTCACAGTGCTAAGTACTCCCAACTCTATCAACAATGTAGGTTTTACCAGTTTTCTAAGTCTCTCTTATTTACTTGTACTTATACTGGGAATTCTCTGTGTAAACCTCTGTAACTTCTCTAGGTAGATGAATCACTGTGTACTTTCTCTTGTTTCTATCTGTTACCAATCTTGAGAAACTCATACATTCTCTGTTCACTGTTTCCCGGTCTTAGACAATTAGATTTCTCTCTGAGAAAGTGCTGTTTTCACAGTGCTAAGTACTCCCAACTCTATCAACAATGTAGGTTTTACCAGTTTTCTAAGTCTCTCTTATTTACTTGTACTTATACTGGGAATTCTCTGTGTAAACCTCTGTAACTTCTCTAGGTAGATGAATCACTGTGTACTTTCTCTTGTTTCTATCTGTTACCAATCTTGAGAAACTCATACATTCTGTGTTCACTGTTTCCCGGTCTTAGACAAGTAGATTTCTCTCTGTGAAAGTGCTGTTTTCACAGTGCTAAGTACTCCCAACTCTATCAACAATGTAGGTTTTACCAGTTTTCTAAGTCTCTCTTATATTCTTGTACTTATACTTGGAATTCTCTGTGTAAACCTCTGTAACTTCCTTAGGTACATGAATCACTGTGTACTTTCTCTTGTTTCTATCTGTTACGAATCTTGAGAAACTCATACATTCTCTGTTCACTGTTTCCCGGTCTTAGACAAGTAGATTTCTCTCTGCGAAAGTGCTGTTTTCACAGTGCTAAGTACTCCCAACTCTATCAACAATGTAGGTTTTACCAGTTTTCTAAGGCTCTCTTATTTTCTTGTGCTTATACTGGGAATTCTCTGTGTAAACCTCTGTAACTTCTCTAGGTAGATGAATCACTGTGTACTTTCTCTTGTTTCTATCTGTTACCAATCTTGAGAAACTCATACATTATCTGTTCACTGTTTCGCAGTCTTAGAGAAGTAGATTTCTTTGTGCGAAAGGGATGTTTTCACAATGCTAAGTTCTCCCAACTCTATCAACAATGTAGGTTTTACCAGTTTTCTAAGTCTCTCTTATTTACTTGTACTTATAGTGGGAATTCTCTGTGTAAACCTCTGTAACTTCTCTAGGTAGATGAATCACTGTGTACTTTCTGTTGTTTCTATCTGTTACCAATCTTGAGAAACTAATACATTCTCTGTTCACTGTTTCCCGGTCTTAGACAAGTAGATTTCTCTCTGCGAAAGTGCTGTTTTCACAGTGCTAAGTACTCCCAACTCTATCAACAATGTAGGTTTTGCAAGTTTTCTAACTCTCTCTTATTTTCTTGTACTTATACTGGGAGTTCTCTGTGTAAACCTCTGTAACTTCTCTAGGTAGATGAATCACTGTGTACTTTCTCTTGTTTCTATCTGTTAACAATCTTGAGACCCTTACATTCTCTGTTCACTGTTTCCCGGTCTTAGACAAGTAGATTTCTCTCTGCGAAAGTGCTGTTTTCACAGTGCTAAGTACTCCCAACTCTATCAACAATGTAGGTTTTACCAGTTTTCTAAGTCTCTCTTATTTACTTGTACTTATACTGGGAATTCTCTGTGTAAACCTCTGTAACTTATCTAGGTAGATGAATTACTGTGTACTTTCTCTTGTTTCTATCTGTTACCAATCTTGAGAAACAAATACATTCTCTGTTCACTGTTTCCTGGTCTTAGACAAGTAGATTTCTCTCTGCGAAAGTGCTGTTTTCACAGTGCTAAGTACTCCCAACTCTATCAACAATGTAGGTTTTACCAGTTTTCTAAGTCTCTCTTATTTTCTTGTACTTATACTTGGAATTCTCTGTGTAAACCTCTGTAACTTCTCTAGGTAGATGAATCACTGTGTACTTTCTCTCGTTTCTATCTGTTACCAATCTTGAGAAACTCATACATTCTCTGTTCACTGTTTCCCCGTCTTAGAGCAGTAGAATTCTTTCTGTGAAAGTGCTGTTTTCACAGTGCTAAGTACTCCCAACTCTATCAACAATGTAGGTTTTACCAGTTTTCTAAGTCTCTCTTATTTACTTTTACTTTTACTGGGAATTCTCTGTGTAAACCTCTGTAACTTCTCTAGGTAGATGAATCACTGTGTACTTTCTCTTGTTTCTATCTGTTACCAATCTTGAGAAAGTTTTGCCTTCTCTGTTCACTGTTTCCCGGTCTTAGACAAGTAGATTTCTCTCTGCGAAAGTGCTGTTTTCACAGTGCTAAGTACTACCAACTCTATCAACAATGTAGGTTTTACCAGTTTTCTAAGTCTCTCTTATTTTCTTGTACTTATACTGGGAATTCTCTGTGTAAACCTCTGTAACTTCTCTAGGTAGATGAATCACTGTGTACTTTCTCTTGTTTCTATCTGTTACCAATCTTGAGAAACTCATACATTCTCTTTCACTGTTTCCCGGTCTTAAACAAGTAGATTTCTCTCTGCGAAAGTGCTTTTTTCACAGTGCTAAGTACTCCCAACTCTATCAACAATGTAGGTTTTACCAGTTTTCTAAGTCTCTCTTATTTTCTTGTACTTATACTGGGAATTCTCTGTGTAAACCTCTGTAACTTCTCTAGGTAGATGAATCACTGTGTACTTTCTCTTGTTTCTATCTGTTACGAATCTTGAGAAACTCATACATTCTCTGTTCACTGTTTCGCCGTCTTAGAGAAGTAGATTTCTTTGTGCAAAAGTGATGTTTTCACAATGCTAAGTACTCCCAACTCTATCAACAATGTAGGTTTTACCAGTTTTCTAAGTCTCTCTTACTTTCTTGTACTTATACTGGGAATTCTCTGTGTAAACCTCTGTAACTTCTCTAGGTAGATGAATCACTGTGTACTTTCTCTTGTTTCTATCTGTTAACAATCTTGAGACTCTTACATTCTGTGTTCACTGTTTCCCGAACTTAGACAAGTAGATTTCTCTCTGCGAAAGTGCTGTTTTCACAGTGCTAAGTACTCCCAACTCTATCAACAATGTAGGTTTTACCAGTTTTCTAAGTCTCTCTTATTTTCTTGTACTTATACTGGGAATTCTCTGTGTAAACCACTGTAACTTCTCTAGGTAGATGAATCACTGTGTACTTTCTCTTGTTTCTATCTGTTACCAATCTTGAGAAACTCATACATTCTCTGTTCACTGTTTCCCGGTCTTAGACAAGTAGATTTCTCTCTGCGAAAGTGCTGTTTTCACAGTGCTAAGTACTCCCAACTCTATCAACAATGTAGGTTTTACCAGTTTTCTAAGTCTCTCTTATTTTCTTGTACTTATACTGGGAATTCTCTGTGTAAACCACTGTAACTTCTCTAGGTAGATGAATCACTGTGTACTTTCTCTTGTTTCTATCTGTTACCAATCTTGAGAAACTCATACATTATCTGTTCACTGTTTCGCAGTCTTAGAGAAGTAGATTTCTTTGTGCGAAAGTGATGTTTTCACAATGCTAAGTTCTCCCAACTCTATCAACAACGTAGGTTTTACCAGTTTTCTAAGTCTCTCTTATTTACTTGTACTTATAGTGGGAATTCTCTGTGTAAACCTCTGTAACTTATCTAGGTAGATGAATTACTGTGTACTTTCTCTTGTTTCTATCTGTTACCAATCTTGAGAAACAAATACATTCTCTGTTCACTGTTTCCTGGTCTTAGACAAGTAGATTTCTCTCTGTGAAAGTGCTGTTTTCACAGTGCTAAGTACTCCCAACTCTATCAACAATGTAGGTTTTACCAGTTTTCTAAGTCTCTCTTATTTACTTGTACTTATACTGGGAATTCTCTGTGTAAACCTCTGTAACTGCTCTAGGTAGATGAATCACTGTGTACTTTCTCTTGTTTCTATCTGTTACCAATCTTGAGAAAGTTATGCCTTCTCTGTTCACTGTTTCCCGGTCTTAGACAAGTAGATTTCTCTCTGCGAAAGTGCTGTTTTCACAGTGCTAAGTACTACCAACTCTATCAACAATGTAGGTTTTACCAGTTTTCTAAGTCTCTCTTATTTTCTTGTACTTATACTGGGAATTCTCTGTGTAAACCTCTGTAACTTCTCTAAGTAGATTAATCACTGTGTACTTTCTCTTGTTTGTATCTGTTACCAATCTTGAGAAACTCATACATTCTCTGTTCACTGTTTCGCGGTCTTAGAAAAGTAGATTTCTTTGTGCGAAAGTGATGTTTTCACAATGCTAAGTACTCCCAACTCTATCAACAATGTGGGTTTTACCAGTTTTCTAAGTCTCTCTTATTTACTTGTACTTATACTGGGAATTCTCTGTGTAAACCTCTGTAACTTCTCTAGGTAGATGAATCACTGTGTACTTTCTCTTGTTTCTATCTGTTACCAATCTTGAGAAACTCATACATTCTCTTTCACTGTTTCCCGGTCATAGACAAGTAGATTTCTCTCTGCGAAAGTGCTGTTTTCACAGTGCTAAGTACTACCAACTCTATCAACAATGTAGGTTTTACCAGTTTTCTAAGTCTCTCTTATTTTCTTGTACTTATACTGGGAATTCTCTGTGTAAACCTCTGTAACTTCTCTAGGTAGATGAATCACTGTGTACTTTCTCTTGTTTCTATCTGTTACCAATCTTGAGAAACTCATACATTCTCTGTTCATTGTTTCGTGGTCTTAGAAAAGTAGATTTCTTTGTGCGAAAGTGATGTTTTCACAATGCTAAGTACTCCCAACTCTATCAACAATGTAGGTTTTACCAGTTTTCTAAGTCTCTCTAATTTACTAGTACTTATACTGCGAATTTCCTGTGTAAACCTCTGTAACTTCTCTAGGTAGATGAATCACTGTGTACTTTCTCTTGTTTTTATCTGTTACCAATCTTGAGAAACTCATTCATTCTCTGTTCACTGTTTCGCCTTCTTAAAAAAGTAGATTTCTTTGTGCGAAAGTGATGTTTTCACAAGGCTAAGTACTCCCAACTCTATCAACAATGTAGGTTTTACTAGTTTTCTAAATCTCTCTTATTTACTTGTACTTATGCTGGGAATTCTCTGTGTAAACCTCTGTAACTTCTCTAGATAGATGAATCACTGTGTACTTCCTCTTGTTTCTATCTGTTACGAATCTTGAGAAACTCATACATTCTCTGTTCACTGTTTCGCGGTCTTAGAGAAGTAGATTTCTTTGTGCAAAAGTAATGTTTTCACAATGCTAAGTACTCCCAACTCTATCAACAATGTAGGTTTTACCAGTTTTCTAAGTCTCTCTTACTTTCTTGTACTTATACTGGGAATTCTCTGTGCAAACCTCTGTAACTTCTCTAGATAGATGAATCACTGTGTACTTTCTCTTGTTTCTATCTGTTACGAATCTTGAGAAACTCATACATTCTCTGTTCACTGTTTCCCGGTCTTAGACAAGTATATTTCTCTCTGCGAAAGTGCTGTTTTCACAGTGCTAAGTACTCCCAACTCTATCAACAATGTAGGTTTTACCAGTTTTCTAAGTCTCTCTTATTTACTTGTACTTATACTGGGAATTCTCTGTGTAAACCTCTGTAACTTCTCTAGGTAGATGAATCACTGTGTACTTTCTCTTGTTTCTATCTGTTACCAATCTTGAGAAACTCATACATTCTCTGTTCACTGTTTCCCGGTCTTAGACAAGTAGATTTCTCTCTGCGAAAGTGCTGTTTTCACAGTGCTAAGTACTCCCAACTCTATCAACAATGTAGGTTTTACCAGTTTTCTAAGTCTCTCTTATTTACTTGTACTTATACTCGGAATTCTCTGTGTAAACCTCTGTAACTTCTCTAGGTAGATGAATCACTGTGTACTTTCTCTTGTTTCTATCTGTTACCAATCTTGAGAAACTCATACATTCTCTGTTCACTGTTTCCCGGTCTTAGACAAGTAGATTTCTCTCTGTGAAAGTGCTGTTTTCACAGTGCTAAGTACTCCCAACTCTATCAACAATGTAGGTTTTACCAGTTTTCTAAGTCTCTCTTATATTCTTGTACTTATACTTGGAATTCTCTGTGTAAACCTCTGTAACTTCCTTAGGTACATGAATCACTGTGTACTTTCTCTTGTTTCTATCTGTTACCAATCTTGAGAAACTCATACATTCTCTGTTCACTGTTTCCCGGTCTTAGACAAGTAGATTTCTTTCTGTGACAGTGCTGTTTTCACAGTGCTACGTACTCCCAACTCTATCAACAATGTAGGTTTTACCAGTTTTCTTAGTCTCTCTTATTTACTTGTACTTATACTGGGAATTCTCTGTGTAAACCTCTGTAACTTCTCTAGGTAGATGAATCACTGTGTACTTTCTGTTGTTTCTATCTGTTACCAATCTTGAGAAACTCATACATTCTCTGTTCACTGTTTCCCGGTCTTAGACAAGTAGATTTCTGTCTGCGAAAGTGCTGTTTTCACAGTGCTAAGTACTCCCAACTCTATCAACAATGTAGGTTTTGCAAGTTTTCTAACTCTCTCTTATTTTCTTGTACTTATACTGGGAATTCTCTGTGTAAACCTCTGTAACTTCCGTAGGTAGATGAATCACTGTTTACTTTCTCTTGTTTCTATCTGTTAACAATCTTGAGACTCTTACATTCTCTGTTCACTGTTTCCCGGTCTTAGACAAGTAGATTTCTCTCTGCGAAAGTGCTGTTTTCACAGTGCTAAGTACTCCCAACTCTATCAACAATGTAGGTTTTACCAGTTTTCTAAGTCTCTCTTATTTACTTTTACTTATACTGGGAATTCTCTGTGTAAACCTCTGTAACTTATCTAGGTAGATGAATTACTGTGTACTTTCTCTTGTTTCTATCTGTTACCAATCTTGAGAAACAAATACATTCTCTGTTCACTGTTTCCTGGTCTTAGACAAGTAGATTTCTCTCTGTGAAAGTGCTGTTTTCACAGTGCTAAGTACTCCCAACTCTATCAACAATGTAGGTTTTACCAGTTTTCTAAGTGTCTCTTATTTTCTTGTACTTATACTTGGAATTCTCTGTGTAAACCTCTGTAACTTCTCTAGGTAGATGAATCACTGTGTACTTTCTCTTGTTTCTATCTGTTACCAATCTTGAGAAACTCATAAATTCTCTGTTCACTGTTTCCCCGTCTTAGAGAAGTAGATTTCTTTCTGTGAAAGTGCTGTTTTCACAGTGCTAAGTACTCCCAACTCTATCAACAATGTAGGTTTTACCAGTTTTCTAAGTCTGTCTTATTTTCTTGTACTTATACTGGGAATTCTCTGTGTAAACCTCTGTAACTTCTCTAGGTAGATGAATCACTGTGTACTTTCTCTTGTTTCTATCTGTTACCAATCTTGAGAAACTCATACATTCTCTGTTCACTGTTTCACGGTCTTAGAAAAGTAGATTTCTTTGTGCGAAAGTGATGTTTTCACAATGCTAAATACTCCCAACTCTATCAACAATGTGGGTTTTACCAGTTTTCTAAGTCTCTCTTATTTACTTGTACTTATACTGGGAATTCTCTGTGTAAACCTCTGTAACTTCTCTAGGTAGATGAATCACTGTGTACTTTCTCTTGTTTCTATCTGTTACCATCTTGAGAAACTCATACATTCTCCGTTCACTGTTTCCCGGTCTTAGAGAAGTAGATTTCTCTCTGCGAAAGTGATGTTTTCACAATGCTTAGTACTCCCAACTCTATCAACAATGTAGGTTTTACCAGTTTTCTAAGTCTTTCTTATTTACTTGTACTTATACTGGGAATTCTCTGTGTAAACCTCTGTAACTTCTCTAGGTAGATGTATCACTGTGTACTTTCTCTTGTTTCTATCTGTTACCAATCTTGAGAAACTCATACATTATCTGTTCACTGTTTCCCGGTCTTACACAAGTAGATTTCTCTCTGCGAAAGTGCTGTTTTCACAGTGCTAAGTACTCCCAACTCTATCAACAATGTAGGTTTTTCCAGTTTTCTAAGTCTCTCTTATTTTCTTGTACTTATACTTGGAATTCTCTGTGTAAACCTCTGTAACTTCCTTAGGTAGATGAATCACTGTGTACTTTCTCTGGTTTCTATCTGTCACCAACCTTGAGAAACTCATACATTCTCTGTTCACTGTTTCCCGGTCTTAGACAAGTAGATTTCTTTCTGTGAAAGTGCTGTTTTCACAGTGCTAAGTACTCCCAACTCTATCAACAATGTAGGTTTTACCAGTTTTCTAAGTCTCTCTTATTTACTAGTACTTATACTGCGAATTCCCCGTGTAAACCTCTGTAACTTCTCTAGGTAGATGAATCACTGTGTACCTTCTCTTGTTTGTATCTGTTACCAGTCTTGAGAAACTCATTCATTCTCTGTTCACTGTTTCGCCTTCTTAAAAAAGTAGATTTCTTTGTGCGAAAGTGATGTTTTCACAAGGCTAAGTACTCCCAACTCTATCAACAATGTAGGTTTTACTAGTTTTCTAAGTCTCTCTTATTTACTTGTACTTATACTGGGAATTCTCTATGTAAACCTCTGTAACTTCTCTAGGTAGATGAATCACTGTGTACTTTTTCTTGATTCTATCTGTTACCAATCTTGAGAAACTCATACATTCTCTGTTCACTCTTTCGCGGTCTTAGAGAAGTAGATGTCTTTGTGCAAAAGTGATGTTTTCACAATGCTAAGTACTCCCAACTCTATCAACAATGTAGGTTTTACCAGTTTTCTAAGTCTCTCTTACTTTCTTGTACTTATACTGGGAATTCTCTGTGTAAACCTCTGTAACATCTCTAGGTAGATGAATCACTGTGTACTTTCTCTTGTTTCTATCTGTTAACAATCTTGAGACTCTTACATTCTCTGTTCACTGTTTCCCGGTCTTAGACAAGTAGATTTCTCTCTGCGAAAGTGCTGTTTTCACAGTGCTAAGTACTCCCAACTCTATCAACAATGTAGGTTTTACCAGTTTTCTAAGTCTCTCTTATTTTCTTATACTTATACTGGGAATTCTCTGTGTAAACCTCTGTAACTTCTCTAGGTAGATGAATCACTGTGTACTTTCTCTTGTTTCTATCTGTTACCAATCTTGAGAAACTCATACATTCTCTTTCACTGTTTCCCGGTCTTAGACAAGTAGATTTCTCTCTGCGAAAGTGCTGTTTTCACAGTGCTAAGTACTCCCAACTCTATCAACAATGTAGGTTTTACCAGTTTTCTAAGTCTCTCTTATTTTCTTGTACTTATACTGGGAATTCTCTGTGTAAACCTCTGTAACTTCTCTAGGTAGATGAATCACTGTGTACTTTCTCTTGTTTCTATCTGTTACCAATCTTGAGAAACTCATACATTCTCTGTTCATTATTTCGTGGTCTTAGAAAAGTAGATTTCTTTGTGCGAAAGTGATGTTTTCACAATGCTAAGTACTGCCAAATCTATCAACAATGTAGGTTTTACCAGTTTTCTAAGTCTCTCTTATTTACTAGTACTTATACTGCGAATTTCCTGTGTAAACCTCTCTAACTTCTCTAGGTAGATGAATCACTGTGTACTTTCTCTTGTTTCTATCTGTTACCAATCTTGAGAAACTCATACATTCCCTGTTCACTGTTTCGCGGTCTTAGAGAACTAGATTTCTCTGTCCGAAAGTGATGTTTTCAAAATGCTAAGTACTCCCAACTCTATCAACAATGTAGGTTTTACCAGTTTTCTACGTATCTCTTATTTTTTTGTACTTATACTGGGAATTCTCTGTGTAAACCTCTGTAACTTCTATAGGTAGATGAATCACTGTGTGCTTTCTCTTGTTTCTATCTGTTACCAATCTTGAGAAAGTCATACCTTCTCTGTTCACTGTTTCCCGGTCTTAGACAAGTAGATTTCTCTCTGCGAAAGTGCTGTTTTCACAGTGCTAAGTACTCCCAACTCTATCAACAATGTAGGTTTTACCAGTTTTCTAAGGCTCTCTTATTTTCTTGTGCTTATACTGGGAATTCTCTGTGTAAACCTCTGTAACTTCTCTAGGTAGATGAATCACTGTGTACTTTCTCTTGTTTCTATCTGTTACCAATCTTGAGAAACTCATACATTATCTGTTCACTGTTTCGCAGTCTTAGAAAAGTAGATTTCTTTGTGCGAAAGTGATGTTTTCACAATGCTAAGTTCTCCCAACTCTATCAACAATGTAGGTTTTACCAGTTTTCTAAGTCTCTCTTATTTACTTGTACTTATACTGGGAATTCTCTGTGTAAACCTCTGTAACTTCTCTAGGTAGATGAATCACTGTGTACTTTCTGTTGTTTCTATCTGTTACCAATCTTGAGAAACTCATACATTCTCTGTTCACTGTTTCCCGGTCTTAGACAAGTAGATTTCTCTCTGCGAAAGTGATGTTTTCACAGTGCTAAGTACTCCCAACTCTATCAACAATGTAGGTTTTGCAAGTTTTCTACCTCTCTCTTATTTTCTTGTACTTATACTGGGAATTCTCTGTGTAAACCTCTGTAACTTCTCTAGGTAGATGAATCACTGTGTACTTTCTCTTGTTTCTATCTGGTACCAATCTTGAGAAACTCATACATTCTCTAGTCACTGTTTCGCGGTCTTAGACAAGTAGATTTCTTTGTGCGAAAGTGATGTTCTCACAATGCTAAGTACTCCCAACTCTATCAACAATGTAGGTTTTACCAGTTTTCTAAGTCTCTCTTATTTACTTGTACTTATACTGGGAATTCTCTGTGTAAACCTCTGTAACTTCTCTAGGTAGATGAATTACTGTGTACTTTCTCTTGTTTCTATCTGTTACCAATCTTGAGAAACAAATACATTCTCTGTTCACTGTTTCCCGGTCTTAGACAAGTAGATTTCTCTCTGTGAAAGTGCTGTTTTCACAGTGCTAAGTACTCCCAACTCTATCAACAATGTAGGTTTTACCAGTTTTCTAAGTCTCTCTTATTTTCTTGTACTTATACTTGGAATTCTCTGTGTAAACCTCTGTAACTTCTCTAGGTAGATGAATCACTGTGTACTTTCTCTTGTTTCTATATGTTACCAATCTTGAGAAACTCATACATTCTCTGTTCACTGTTTCCCCGTCTTCGAGAAGTAGATTTCTTTCTGTGAAAGTGCTGTTTTCACAGTGCTAAGTACTCCCAACTCTATCAACAATGTAGGTTTTACCAGTTTTCTAAGTCTCTGTTACTTTCTTGTACTTATACTGGGAATTCTCTATGTAAACCTCTGTAACTTCTCTAGGTAGATGAATCACTGTGTACTTTCTCTTGTTTCTATCTGTTACCAATCTTGAGAAACTCATACATTCTCTGTTCACTGTTTCCCGGTCTTAGACAAGTAGATTTCTTTCTGTGAAAGTGCTGTTTTCACAGTGCTAAGTATTCCCAACTCTATCAACAATGTAGGTTTTACCAGTTTTCTAAGTCTCTCTTATTTACTTGTACTTATACTGGGAATTCTCTGTGTAAACCTCTGTATCTTTTCTAGGTAGATGAATCACTGTGTACTTTCTCTTGTTTCTATCTGTTACCAATCTTGAGAAACTCATACATTTTCTGTTCACTGTTTCGCGGTCTTAGAGAAGTAGATTTCTTTGTGCGAAAGTGATGTTTTCACAATGCTAAGTACTCCCAACTCTATCAACAATGTAGGTTTTACCAGTTTTCTAAGTCTCTCTTATTTACTTGTACTTATACTGGGAATTCTCTGTGTAAACCTCTGTAACTTCTCTAGGTAGATGAATCACTGTGTACTTTCTCTTGTTTCTATCTGTTACCAATCTTGAGAAACTCATACATTCTCTTTCACTGTTTCCCGGTCTTAGACAAGTAGATTTCTCTCTGCGAAAGTGCTGTTTTCACAGTGCTAAGTACTCCCAACTCTATCAACAATGTAGGTTTTACCAGTTTTCTAAGTCTCTCTTATTTTCTTATACTTATACTGGGAATTCTCTGTGTAAACCTCTGTAACTTCTCTAGGTAGATGAATCACTGTGTACTTTCTCTTGTTTCTATCTGTTACCAATCTTGAGAAACTCATACATTCTCTTTCACTGTTTCCCGGTCTTAGACAAGTAGATTTCTCTCTGCGAAAGTGCTGTTTTCACAGTGCTAAGTACTCCCAACTCTATCAACAATGTAGGTTTTACCAGTTTTCTAAGTCTCTCTTATTTTCTTGTACTTATACTTGGAATTCTCTGTGTAAACCTCTGTAACTTCTCTAGGTAGATGAATCACTGTGTACTTTCTCTTGTTTCTATATGTTACCAATCTTGAGAAACTCATACATTCTCTGTTCACTGTTTCCCCGTCTTCGAGAAGTAGATTTCTTTCTGTGAAAGTGCTGTTTTCACAGTGCTAAGTACTCCCAACTCTATCAACAATGTAGGTTTTACCAGTTTTCTAAGTCTCTGTTACTTTCTTGTACTTATACTGGGAATTCTCTATGTAAACCTCTGTAACTTCTCTAGGTAGATGAATCACTGTGTACTTTCTCTTGTTTCTATCTGTTACCAATCTTGAGAAACTCATACATTCTCTTTCACTGTTTCCCGGTCTTAGACAAGTAGATTTCTCTCTGCGAAAGTGCTGTTTTCACAGTGCTAAGTACTCCCAACTCTATCAACAATGTAGGTTTTACCAGTTTTCTAAGTCTCTCTTATTTTCTTGTACTTATACTGGGAATTCTCTGTGTAAACCTCTGTAACTTCTCTAGGTAGATGAATCACTGTGTACTTTCTCTTGTTTCTATCTGTTACCAATCTTGAGAAACTCATACATTCTCTGTTCATTATTTCGTGGTCTTAGAAAAGTAGATTTCTTTGTGCGAAAGTGATGTTTTCACAATGCTAAGTACTGCCAAATCTATCAACAATGTAGGTTTTACCAGTTTTCTAAGTCTCTCTTATTTACTAGTACTTATACTGCGAATTTCCTGTGTAAACCTCTCTAACTTCTCTAGGTAGATGAATCACTGTGTACTTTCTCTTGTTTCTATCTGTTACCAATCTTGAGAAACTCATACATTCCCTGTTCACTGTTTCGCGGTCTTAGAAAACTAGATTTCTCTGTGCGAAAGTGATGTTTTCAAAATGCTAAGTACTCCCAACTCTATCAACAATGTAGGTTTTACCAGTTTTCTACGTATCTCTTATTTATTTGTACTTATACTGGGAATTCTCTGTGTAAACCTCTGTAACTTCTCTAGGTAGATGAATCACTGTGTGCTTTCTCTTGTTTCTATCTGTTACCAATCTTGAGAAAGTCATACCTTCTCTGTTCACTGTTTCCCGGTCTTAGACAAGTAGATTTCTCTCTGCGAAAGTGCTGTTTTCACAGTGCTAAGTACTCCCAACTCTATCAACAATGTAGGTTTTACCAGTTTTCTAAGGCTCTCTTATTTTCTTGTGCTTATACTGGGAATTCTCTGTGTAAACCTCTGTAACTTCTCTAGGTAGATGAATCACTGTGTACTTTCTCTTGTTTCTATCTGTTACCAATCTTGAGAAACTCATACATTATCTGTTCACTGTTTCGCAGTCTTAGAAAAGTAGATTTCTTTGTGCGAAAGTGATGTTTTCACAATGCTAAATTCTCCCAACTCTATCAACAATGTAGGTTTTACCAGTTTTCTAAGTCTCTCTTATTTACTTGTACTTATACTGGGAATTCTCTGTGTAAACCTCTGTAACTTCTCTAGGTAGATGAATCACTGTGTACTTTCTGTTGTTTCTATCTGTTACCAATCTTGAGAAACTCATACATTCTCTGTTCACTGTTTCCCGGTCTTAGACAAGTAGATTTCTCTCTGCGAAAGTGATGTTTTCACAGTGCTAAGTACTCCCAACTGTATCAACAATGTAGGTTTTGCAAGTTTTCTACCTCTCTCTTATTTTCTTGTACTTATACTGGGTATTCTCTGTGTAAACCTCTGTAACTTCTCTAGGTAGATGAATCACTGTGTACTTTCTCTTGTTTCTATCTGGTACCAATCTTGAGAAACTCATACATTCTCTAGTCACTGTTTCGCGGTCTTAGAGAAGTAGATTTCTTTGTGCGAAAGTGATGTTCTCACAATGCTAAGTACTCCCAACTCTATCAACAATGTAGGTTTTACCAGTTTTCTAAGTCTCTCTTATTTACTTGTACTTATACTGGGAATTCTCTGTGTAAACCTCTGTAACTTCTCTAGGTAGATGAATTACTGTGTACTTTCTCTTGTTTCTATCTGTTACCAATCTTGAGAAACAAATACATTCTCTGTTCACTGTTTCCCGGTCTTAGACAAGTAGATTTTTCTCTGTGAAAGTGCTGTTTTCACAGTGCTAAGTACTCCCAACTCTATCAACAATGTAGGTTTTACCAGTTTTCTAAGTCTCTCTTATTTTCTTGTACTTATACTTGGAATTCTCTGTGTAAACCTCTGTAACTTCTCTAGGTAGATGAATCACTGTGTACTTTCTCTTGTTTCTATATGTTACCAATCTTGAGAAACTCATACATTCTCTGTTCACTGTTTCCCCGTCTTCGAGAAGTAGATTTCTTTCTGTGAAAGTGCTGTTTTCACAGTGCTAAGTACTCCCAACTCTATCAACAATGTAGGTTTTACCAGTTTTCTAAGTCTCTGTTACTTTCTTGTACTTATACTGGGAATTCTCTATGTAAACCTCTGTAACTTCTCTAGGTAGATGAATCACTGTGTACTTTCTCTTGTTTCTATCTGTTACCAATCTTGAGAAACTCATACATTCTCTGTTCACTGTTTCCCGGTCTTAGACAAGTAGATTTCTTTCTGTGAAAGTGCTGTTTTCACAGTGCTAAGTATTCCCAACTCTATCAACAATGTAGATTTTACCAGTTTTCTAAGTCTCTCTTATTTACTTGTACTTATACTGGGAATTCTCTGTGTAAACCTCTGTATCTTTTCTAGGTAGATGAATCACTGTGTACTTTCTCTTGTTTCTATCTGTTACCAATCTTGAGAAACTCATACATTTTCTGTTCACTGTTTCGCGGTCTTAGAGAAGTAGATTTCTTTGTGCGAAAGTGATGTTTTCACAATGCTAAGTACTCCCAACTCTATCAACAATGTAGGTTTTACCAGTTTTCTAAGTCTCTCTTATTTACTTGTACTTATACTGGGAATTCTCTGTGTAAACCTCTGTAACTTCTCTAGGTAGATGAATCACTGTGTACTTTCTCTTGTTTCTATCTGTTACCAATCTTGAGAAACTCATACATTCTCTTTCACTGTTTCCCGGTCTTAGACAAGTAGATTTCTCTCTGCGAAAGTGCTGTTTTCACAGTGCTAAGTACTCCCAACTCTATCAACAATGTAGGTTTTACCAGTTTTCTAAGTCTCTCTTATTTTCTTATACTTATACTGGGAATTCTCTGTGTAAACCTCTGTAACTTCTCTAGGTAGATGAATCACTGTGTACTTTCTCTTGTTTCTATCTGTTACCAATCTTGAGAAACTCATACATTCTCTTTCACTGTTTCCCGGTCTTAGACAAGTAGATTTCTCTCTGCGAAAGTGCTGTTTTCACAGTGCTAAGTACTCCCAACTCTATCAACAATGTAGGTTTTACCAGTTTTCTAAGTCTCTCTTATTTTCTTGTACTTATACTTGGAATTCTCTGTGTAAACCTCTGTAACTTCTCTAGGTAGATGAATCACTGTGTACTTTCTCTTGTTTCTATATGTTACCAATCTTGAGAAACTCATACATTCTCTGTTCACTGTTTCCCCGTCTTCGAGAAGTAGATTTCTTTCTGTGAAAGTGCTGTTTTCACAGTGCTAAGTACTCCCAACTCTATCAACAATGTAGGTTTTACCAGTTTTCTAAGTCTCTGTTACTTTCTTGTACTTATACTGGGAATTCTCTATGTAAACCTCTGTAACTTCTCTAGGTAGATGAATCACTGTGTACTTTCTCTTGTTTCTATCTGTTACCAATCTTGAGAAACTCATACATTCTCTTTCACTGTTTCCCGGTCTTAGACAAGTAGATTTCTCTCTGCGAAAGTGCTGTTTTCACAGTGCTAAGTACTCCCAAATCTATCAACAATGTAGGTTTTACCAGTTTTCTAAGTCTCTCTTATTTTCTTGTACTTATACTGGGAATTCTCTGTGTAAACCTCTGTAACTTCTCTAGGTAGATGAATCACTGTGTACTTTCTCTTGTTTCTATCTGTTACCAATCTTGAGAAACTCATACATTCTCTGTTCATTATTTCGTGGTCTTAGAAAAGTAGATTTCTTTGTGCGAAAGTGATGTTTTCACAATGCTAAGTACTGCCAAATCTATCAACAATGTAGGTTTTACCAGTTTTCTAAGTCTCTCTTATTTACTAGTACTTATACTGCGAATTTCCTGTGTAAACCTCTCTAACTTCTCTAGGTAGATGAATCACTGTGTACTTTCTCTTGTTTCTATCTGTTACCAATCTTGAGAAACTCATACATTCCCTGTTCACTGTTTCGCGGTCTTAGAAAACTAGATTTCTCTGTGCGAAAGTGATGTTTTCAAAATGCTAAGTACTCCCAACTCTATCAACAATGTAGGTTTTACCAGTTTTCTACGTATCTCTTATTTATTTGTACTTATACTGGGAATTCTCTGTGTAAACCTCTGTAACTTCTCTAGGTAGATGAATCACTGTGTGCTTTCTCTTGTTTCTATCTGTTACCAATCTTGAGAAAGTCATACCTTCTCTGTTCACTGTTTCCCGGTCTTAGACAAGTAGATTTCTCTCTGCGAAAGTGCTGTTTTCACAGTGCTAAGTACTCCCAACTCTATCAACAATGTAGGTTTTACCAGTTTTCTAAGGCTCTCTTATTTTCTTGTGCTTATACTGGGAATTCTCTGTGTAAACCTCTGTAACTTCTCTAGGTAGATGAATCACTGTGTACTTTCTCTTGTTTCTATCTGTTACCAATCTTGAGAAACTCATACATTATCTGTTCACTGTTTCGCAGTCTTAGAAAAGTAGATTTCTTTGTGCGAAAGTGATGTTTTCACAATGCTAAGTTCTCCCAACTCTATCAACAATGTAGGTTTTACCAGTTTTCTAAGTCTCTCTTATTTACTTGTACTTATACTGGGAATTCTCTGTGTAAACCTCTGTAACTTCTCTAGGTAGATGAATCACTGTGTACTTTCTGTTGTTTCTATCTGTTACCAATCTTGAGAAACTCATACATTCTCTGTTCACTGTTTCCCGGTCTTAGACAAGTAGATTTCTCTCTGCGAAAGTGATGTTTTCACAGTGCTAAGTACTCCCAACTGTATCAACAATGTAGGTTTTGCAAGTTTTCTACCTCTCTCTTATTTTCTTGTACTTATACTGGGAATTCTCTGTGTAAACCTCTGTAACTTCTCTAGGTAGATGAATCACTGTGTACTTTCTCTTGTTTCTATCTGGTACCAATCTTGAGAAACTCATACATTCTCTAGTCACTGTTTCGCGGTCTTAGAGAAGTAGATTTCTTTGTGCGAAAGTGATGTTCTCACAGTGCTAAGTACTCCCAACTCTATCAACAATGTAGGTTTTACCAGTTTTCTAAGTCTCTCTTATTTACTTGTACTTATACTGGGAATTCTCTGTGTAAACCTCTGTAACTTCTCTAGGTAGATGAATTACTGTGTACTTTCTCTTGTTTCTATCTGTTACCAATCTTGAGAAACAAATACATTCTCTGTTCACTGTTTCCCGGTCTTAGACAAGTAGATTTTTCTCTGTGAAAGTGCTGTTTTCACAGTGCTAAGTACTCCCAACTCTATCAACAATGTAGGTTTTACCAGTTTTCTAAGTCTCTCTTATTTTCTTGTACTTATACTTGGAATTCTCTGTGTAAACCTCTGTAACTTCTCTAGGTAGATGAATCACTGTGTACTTTCTCTTGTTTCTATATGTTACCAATCTTGAGAAACTCATACATTCTCTGTTCACTGTTTCCCCGTCTTCAAGAAGTAGATTTCTTTCTGTGAAAGTGCTGTTTTCACAGTGCTAAGTACTCCCAACTCTATCAACAATGTAGGTTTTACCAGTTTTCTAAGTCTCTGTTACTTTCTTGTACTTATACTGGGAATTCTCTATGTAAACCTCTGTAACTTCTCTAGGTAGATGAATCACTGTGTACTTTCTCTTGTTTCTATCTGTTACCAATCTTGAGAAACTCATACATTCTCTGTTCACTGTTTCCCGGTCTTAGACAAGTAGATTTCTTTCTGTGAAAGTGCTGTTTTCACAGTGCTAAGTATTCCCAACTCTATCAACAATGTAGGTTTTACCAGTTTTCTAAGTCTCTCTTATTTACTTGTACTTATACTGGGAATTCTCTGTGTAAACCTCTGTATCTTTTCTAGGTAGATGAATCACTGTGTACTTTCTCTTGTTTCTATCTGTTACCAATCTTGAGAAACTCATACATTTTCTGTTCACTGTTTCGCGGTCTTAGAGAAGTAGATTTCTTTGTGCGAAAGTGATGTTTTCACAATGCTAAGTACTCCCAACTCTATCAACAATGTAGGTTTTACCAGTTTTCTAAGTCTCTCTTATTTACTTGTACTTATACTGGGAATTCTCTGTGTAAACCTCTGTAACTTCTCTAGGTAGATGAATCACTGTGTACTTTCTCTTGTTTCTATCTGTTACCAATCTTGAGAAACTCATACATTCTCTTTCACTGTTTCCCGGTCTTAGACAAGTAGATTTCTCTCTGCGAAAGTGCTGTTTTCACAGTGCTAAGTACTCCCAACTCTATCAACAATGTAGGTTTTACCAGTTTGCTAAGTCTCTCTTATTTTCTTGTACTTATACTGGTAATTCTCTGTGTAAACCTCTGTAAATGCTCTAGGTAGATGAATCACTGTGTACTTTCTCTTGTTTCTATCTGTTACCAATCTTGAGAAACTCATACATTTTCTGTTCACTGTTTCGCGGTCTTAGAAAAGTAGATTTCTTTGTGCGAAAGTGATGTGTTCACAATGCTAAGGACTCCCAACTCTATCAACAATGTAGGTTTTACCAGTTTTCTAAGTCTCTCTTATTTACTTGTACTTATACTGGGAAT
Source organism: Heterohyrax brucei (assembly GCA_028571685.1). Lineage (NCBI taxonomy): Eukaryota > Metazoa > Chordata > Mammalia > Hyracoidea > Procaviidae > Heterohyrax > Heterohyrax brucei. The sequence continues at coordinate 8,805,507 of CM053155.1, read as the reverse complement.
TCTCTGTGTAAACCTCTGTAACTTCTCTAGGTAGATGAATCATTGTGTACTTTCTCTTGTTTCTATCTGTTACCAATCTTGAGAAACTCATACCTTCTCTGTTCACTGTTTCCCGGTCTTAGACAAGTAGATTTCTCTCTGCGAAAGTGCTATTTTCACAGTGCTAAGTACTCCCAACTGTATCAACAATGTAGGTTTTACCAGTTTTCTAAGTCTCTCTTATTTACTTGTACTTATACTGGGAATTCTCTGTGTAAACCTCTGTAATTTCTCTAGGTAGATGAATCACTGTGTACTTTCTCTTGTTTCTATCTGTTACCAATCTTGAGAAACTCATACATTCTCTGTTCACTGTTTCGCGGTCTTAGAAAAGTAGATTTCTTTGTGCGAAAGTTATGTTTTCACAATGCTAAGTACTCCCAACTCTATCAACAATGTAGGTTTTACCAGTTTTCTAAGTCTCTCTTATTTACTTGTACTTATACTGGGAATTCTTGTGTAAACCTCTGTAACTTCTATAGGTAGATGAATCACTGTGTACTTTCTCTTGTTTCTATCTGTTACCAATCTTGAGAAAGTCATACATTCTCTGTTCACTGTTTCCCGGTATTAGAGAAGTAGATTTCTTTGTGCGAAAGTGATGTTTTCACAATGCTAAGTACTCCCAACTCTATCAACAATGTAGGTTTTACCAGTTTTCTAAGTCTCTCTTATTTACTTGTACTTTTACTGGGAATTCTCTGTGTAAACCTCTGTAACTTCTCTAGGTAGATGAGTCAATGTGTACTTTCTCTTGTTTCTATCTGTTACCAATCTTGAGAAACTCATACATTCTCTGTTCACTGTTTCCCGGTCTCAGACAAGTAGATTTCTCTCTGCGAAAGTGCTGTTTTCACAGTGCTAAGTACTCCCAACTCTATCAACAATGTAGGTTTTACCAGTTTTTTAAGTCTCTCTTATTTTCTTGTACTTATACTTGGAATTCTCTGTGTAAACCTCTGTAACTTCCTTAGGTAGATGAATCACTGTGTACTTTCTCTTGTTTCTATCTGTTACCAATCTTGAGAAACTCATACATTCTCTGTTCACTGTTTCGCGGTCTTAGAGAAGTAGATTTCTTTGTGCGAAAGTGATGTTTTCACAATGCTAAGTACTCCCAACTCTATCAACAAGGTAGGTTTTACCCGTTTCTAAGTCTCTCTTATTTACTAGTACTTATACTGCGAATTCTCTGTGTAAACCTCTGTAACTTCTCTAGGTAGATGAATCTCTGTGTACTTTCTCTTGTTTGTGTCTGTTACCAATCATGAGAAACTCATACATTCTCTGTTCACTGTTTCGCCTTCTTAGAAAAGTAGATTTCTTTGTGCGAAAGTGATGTTTTCACAATGCTAAGTACTCCCAACTCTATCAACAATGTAGGTTTTACCAGTTTTCTAAGTCTCTCTTATTTACTTGTACTTATACTGGGAATTCTCTGTGTAAACCTCAGTAACTTCTCTAGGTAGATGAATCATTGTGTACTTTCTCTTGTTTCTATCTGGTACCAATCTTGAGAAACTCATACCTTCTCTGTTCACTGTTTCCCGGTGTTACACAAGTAGATTTCTCTCTGCGAAAGTGCTGTTTTCACAGTGCTAAGTACTCCCAACTGTATCAACAATGTAGGTTTTACCAGTTTTCTAAGTCTCTCTTATTTACTTGTACTTATACTGGGAATTCTCTGTGTAAACCTCTGTGACTTCTCTAGGTAGATGAATCACTGTGTACTTTCTCTTGTTTCTATCTGTTACCAATCTTGAGAAACTCATACATTCTCTGTTCACTGTTTCGCGGTCTTAGAAAAGTAGATTTCTTTGTGCGAAAGTGATGTGTTCACAATGCTAAGTACTCCCAACTCTATCAACAATGTAGGTTTTACCAGTTTTCTAAGTCTCTCTTATTTACTTGTACTTATACTGGGAATTCTCTGTGTAAACCTCTGTAACTTCCTTAGGTAGATGAATCACTGTGTACTTTCTCTTGTTTCTATCTGTTACCAATCTTGAGAAACTCATACATTCCCTGTTCACTGTTTCGCGGTCTTAGAGAAGTAGATTTCTTTGTGCGAAAGTGACGTTTTCACAATGCTAAGTACTCCCAACTCTATCAACAGTGTAGGTTTACCCGTTTTCTAAGTCTCTCTTATTTTCTTGTACTTATACTGGGAATTCTCTGTGTAAACCTCTGTAACTTCTCTAGGTAGATGAATCACTGTGTACTTTCTCTTGTTTCTATCTGTTACCAATCTTGAGAAACTCATACATTCTCTGTTCACTGTTTCCCGGTATTAGAGAAGTAGATTTCTTTGTGCGAAAGTGATGTTTTCACAATGCTAAGTACTCCCAACTCTATCAAGAAGGTAGGTTTTACCAGTTTTCTAAGTCTCTCTTATTTACTTGTACTTTTACTGGGAATTCTCTGTGTAAACCTCTGTAACTTCTCTAGGTAGATGAGTCAATGTGTACTTTCTCTTGTTTCTATCTGTTACCAATCTTGAGAAACTCATACATTCTCTGTTCACTGTTTCACGGTCTCAGACAAGTAGATTTCTCTCTGCGAAAGTGCTGTTTTCACAGTGCTAAGTACTCCCAACTCTATCAACAATGTAGGTTTTACCAGTTTTTTAAGTCTCTCTTATTTTCTTGTACTTATACTTGGAATTCTCTGTGTAAACCTCTGTAACTTCCTTAGGTAGATGAATCACTGTGTACTTTCTCTTGTTTCTATCTGTTACCAATCTTGAGAAACTCATACATTCTCTGTTCACTGTTTCCAGGTCTTAGACAAGTAGATCTCTTTCTGTGAAAGTGCTGTTTTCACAATGCTAAGTACTCCCAACTCTATCAACAATGTAGGGTTTACCAGTTTTCTAAGTCTCTCTTATTTACTTGTACTTATACTGGGAATTCTCTGTGTAAACCTCTGTAACTTCTCTAGGTAGATGAATCATTGTGTACTTTCTCTTGTTTCTATCTGTAACCAATCTTGAGAAACTCATACATTCTCTGTTCACTGTTTCGCGGTCTTAGAGAAGTAGATTTCTTTGTGCGAAAGTGACGTTTTCACAATGCTAAGTACTCCCAACTCTATCAACAATGTAGGTTTTACCCGTTTTCTAAGTCTCTCTTATTTTCTTGTACTTATACTGGGAATTCTCTGTGTAAACCTCTGTAACTTCTCTAGGTAGATGAATCACTGTGTACTTTCTCTTGTTTCTATCTGTTACCAATCTTGAGAAACTCATACATTCTCAGTTCACTGTTTACCGGTCTTAGACAAGTAGATTTCTCTCTACGAAAGTGCTGTTTTCCCAGTGCTACGTACTCCCAACTCTATCAAGAAGGTAGGTTTTACCAGTTTTCTAAGTCTCTCTTATTTTCTTGTACTTATACTGGGAATTCTCTGTGTAAACCTCTGTAACTTCTCTAGATAGATGAATCACTGTGTACTTTCTCTTGTTTCTATCTGTTACCAATCTTGAGAAACTCATACATTCTCTGTTCACTGTTTCGCGGTCTTAGAGAAGTAGATTTCTTTGTGCGAAAGTGATGTTTTCACAATGCTAAGTACTCCCAACTCTATCAACAAGGTAGGTTTTACCCGTTTCTAAGTCTCTCTTATTTACTAGTACTTATACTGCGAATTCTCTGTGTAAACCTCTGTAACTTCTCTAGGTAGATGAATCTCTGTGTACTTTCTCTTGTTTGTGTCTGTTACCAATCATGAGAAACTCATACATTCTCTGTTCACTGTTTCGCCTTCTTAGAAAAGTAGATTTCTTTGTGCGAAAGTGATGTTTTCATAATGCTAAGTACTCCCAACTCTATCAACAATGTACGTTTTACCAGTTATCTAAGTCTCTCTTATTTACTTGTACTTATACTGGGAATTCTCTGTGTAAACCTCTGTAACTTCTCTAGGTAGATGAGTCAATGTGTACTTTCTCTTGTTTCTATCTGTTACCAATCTTGAGAAACTCATACATGCTCTGTTCACTGTTTCCCGGTCTTAGACAAGTAGATTTCTCTCTGCGAAAGTGCTGTTTTCACAGTGCTAAGTACTCCCAACTCTATCAACAATGTAGGTTTTACCAGTTTTCTAAGTCTCTCTTATTTTCTTGTACTTATACTTGGAATTCTCTGTGTAAACCTCTGTAACTTCCTTAGGTAGATGAATCACTGTGTACTTTCTCTTGTTTCTATCTGTTACCAATCTTGAGAAACTCATACATTCTCTGTTCACTGTTTTCAGGTCTTAGACAAGTAGATCTCTTTCTGTGAAAGTGCTGTTTTCACAATGCTAAGTACTCCCAACTCTATCAACAATGTAGGTTTTACCAGTTTTCTAAGTCTCTCTTATTTTCTTGTACTTATACTGGTAATTCTCTGTGTAAACCTCTGTAACTTCTCTAGGTAGATGAATCACTGTGTACTTTCTCTTGTTTCTATCTGTTACCAATCTTGAGAAACTCATACATTCTCTGTTCACTGTTTCGCGGTCTTAGAAAAGTAGATTTCTTTGTGCGAAAGTGATGTGTTCACAATGCTAAGTACTCCCAACTCTATCAACAATGTAGGTTTTACCAGTTTTCTAAGTCTCTCTTATTTACTTGTACTTATACTGGGAATTCTCTGTGTAAACCTCAGTAACTTCTCTAGGTAGATGAATCATTGTGTACTTTCTCTTGTTTCTATCTGGTACCAATCTTGAGAAACTCATACCTTCTCTGTTCACTGTTTCCCGGTGTTACACAAGTAGATTTCTCTCTGCGAAAGTGCTGTTTTCACAGTGCTAAGTACTCCCAACTGTATCAACAATGTAGGTTTTACCAGTTTTCTAAGTCTCTCTTATTTACTTGTACTTATACTGGGAATTCTCTGTGTAAACCTCTGTAACTTCTCTAGGTAGATGAATCACTGTGTACTTTCTGTTGTTTCTATCTGTTACCAATCTTGAGAAACTCATACATTCTCTGTTCACTGTTTCGCGGTCTTAGAAAAGTAGATTTCTTTGTGCGAAAGTGATGTGTTCACAATGCTAGGTACTCCCAACTCTATCAACAATGTAGGTTTTACCAGTTTTCTAAGTCTCTCTTATTTACTTGTACTTATACTGGGAATTCTCTGTGTAAACCTCTGTAACTTCTCTAGGTAGATGAATCATTGTGTACTTTCTCTTGTTTCTATCTGTTACCAATCTTGAGAAACTCATACATTCCCTGTTCACTGTTTCGCGGTCTTAGAGAAGTAGATTTCTTTGTGCGAAAGTGACGTTTTCACAATGCTAAGTACTCCCAACTCTATCAACAATGTAGGTTTTACCCGTTTTCTAAGTCTCTCTTATTTTCTTGTACTTATACTGGGAATTCTCTGTGTAAACCTCTGTAACTTCTCTAGGTAGATGAATCACTGTGTACTTTCTCTTGTTTCTATCTGTTACCAATCTTGAGAAACTCATACATTCTCAGTTCACTGTTTACCGGTCTTAGACAAGTAGATTTCTCTCTACGAAAGTGCTGTTTTCCCAGTGCTACGTACTCCCAACTCTATCAACAAGGCAGGTTTTACCAGTTTTTTAAGTCTCTCTTATTTTCTTGTACTTATACTGGGAATTCTCTGTGTAAACCTCTGTAACTTCTCTAGATAGATGAATCACTGTGTACTTTCTCTTGTTTCTATCTGTTACCAATCTTGAGAAACTCATACATTCTCTGTTCATTGTTTCGTGGTCTTAGAAAAGTAGATTTCTTTGTGCGAAAGTGATGTTTTCACAATGCTAAGTACTCCCAACTCTATCAACAATGTAGGTTTTACCCGTTTTCTAAGTCCTTCTTATTTACTAGTACTTATACTGCGAATTCTCTGTGTAAACCTCTGTAACTTCTCTAGGTAGATGAATCTCTGTGTACTTTCTCTTGTTTGTATCTGTTACCAATCATGAGAAACTCATACATTTTCTGTTCACTGTTTCGCCTTCTTAGAAAAGTAGATTTCTTTGTACGAAAGTGATGTTTTCACAATGCTAAGTACTCCCAACTCTATCGACAATGTAGGTTTTACCAGTTTTCTAAGTCTCTCTTATTTACTTGTACTTATACTGGGGATTCTCTGTGTAAACCTCTGTAACTTCTCTAGGTAGATGAATCACTGTGTACTTTCTCTTGTTTCTCTCTGTTACCAATCTTGAGAAACTCATACATTCTCTGTTCACTGTTTCCCGGTCTTAGACAAGTAGATATCTTTGTGCGAAAGTGATGTTTTCTCAATGCTAGGTACTCCCAACTCTATCAACAATGTAGGTTTTACCAGTTTTCTAAGTCTCTCTTATTTACTTGTTCTTTTACTGGGAATTCTCTGTGTAAACCTCTGTAACTTCTCTAGGTAGATGAATCACTGTGTACTTTCTCTTGTTTCTATCTGTTACCAATCTTGAGAAAGTCATACATCCTCTGTTCACTGTTTCTCGGTATTAGAGAAGTAGATCTCTTTCTGTGAAAGTGCTGTTTTCACAATGCTAAGTACTCCCAACTCTATCAACAATGTAGGTTTTACCAGTTTTCTAAGTCTCTCTTATTTACTTGTACTTATACTGGGAATTCTCTGTGTAAACCTCTGTATCTTCTCTAGGTAGATGAATCACTGTGTACTTTCTCTTGTTTCTATCTGTTACCAATCTTGAGAAACTCATACATTCTCTGTTCACTGTTTCGCTTTCTTAGAGTAGTAGATTTCTTTGTGCGAAAGTGATGTTTTCACAATGCTAAGTACTCCCAACTCTATCAACAATGTAGGTTTTACCAGTTTTCTAAGTCTCTCTTATTTACTTGTACTTATACTTGGAATTCTCTGTGTAAACCTCTGTAACTTCTCTAGGTAGATGAATCACTGTGTACTTTCTCTTGTTTCTATCTGTTACCAATCTTGAGAAACTCATACATTCTCTTTCACTGTTTCTCGGTCTTAGACAAGTAGATTTCTCTCTGCGAAAGTGCTGTTTTCACAGTGCTAAGTCCTCCCAACTCTATCAACAATGTAGGTTTTACCAGTTTTCCAAGTCTCTCTTATTTTCTTGTACTTATACTGGTAATTCTCTGTGTAAACCTCTGTAACTTCTCTAGGTAGATGAATCACTGTGTACTTTCTCTTGTTTCTCTCTGTTACCAATCTTGAGAAACTCATACATTCTCTGTTCACTTTTTCGCGGTCTTAGAAAAGTAGATTTCTTTGTGCGAAAGTGATGTGTTCACAATGCTAAGTACTCCCAACTCTATCAACAATGTAGGTTTTACCCGTTTTCTAAGTCTCTCTTATTTTCTTGTACTTATACTGGGAATTCTCTGTGTAAACCTCTGTAACTTGTCTAGGTAGATGAATCACTGTGTACTTTCTCTTGTTTCTATCTGTTACCAATCTTGAGAAACTCATACATTCTCAGTTCACTGTTTACCGGTCTTAGACAAGTAGATTTCTCTCTACGAAAGTGCTGTTTTCACAGTGCTACGTACTCCCAACTCTATCAACAATGTAGGTTTTACCAGTTTTCTAAGTCTCTCTTATTTTCTTGTACTTATACTGGGAATTCTCTGTGTAAACCTCTGTAGCTTCTCTAGATAGATCAATCACTGTGTACTTTCTCTTGTTTCTATCTGTTACCAATCTTGAGAAACTCATACATTCTCTGTTCATTGTTTCGCGGTCTTAGAAAAGTAGTTTTCTTTGTGCGAAAGTGATGTTTTCACAATGCTAAGTACTCCCAACTCTATCAACAATGTAGGTTTTACCCGTGTTCAAAGTCTCTCTTATTTACTAGTACTTATACTGCGAATTCTCTGTGTAAACCTCTGTAACTTCTCTAGATAGATGAATCACTGTGTACTTTCTCTTGTTTGTATCTGTTACCAATCATGAGAAACTCATACATTCTCTGTTCACTGTTTCGCCTACTTAGAAAAGTAGATTTCTTTGTGCGAAAGTGATGTTTTCACAGTGCTAAGTACTCCCAACTCTATCAACAATGTAGGTTTTACCAGTTTTCTAAGTCTCTCTTATTTACTTATACTTATACTGGGAATTCTCTGTGTAAACCTCTGTAATTTCTCTAGGTAGATGAATCACTGTGTACTTTCTCTTGTTTCTATCTGTTACCAATCTTGAGAAACTCATACATTCTCTGTTCACTGTTTCGCGGTCTTAGAGAAGTAGATTTCTTTGTGCGAAAGTGATGTTTTCACAATGCTAAGTACTCCCAACTCTATCAACCATGTAGGTTTTACCAGTTTTCTTAGTCTCTCTTATTTACTTGTACTTATACTGGGAATTCTCTGTGTAAACCTCTGTATCTTCTCTAGGTAGATGAATCACTGTGTACTTTCTCTTGTTTCTATCTGTTAATAATCTTGAGAAACTCATACATTCTCTGTTCACTGTTTCCCGGTCTTAGACAAGTAGATTTCTCTCTGCGAAAGTGCTGTTTTCACAGTGCTACCTACTCCCAACTCTATCAACAATGTAGGTTTTACCAGTTTTCTAAGTCTCTCTTATTTTCTTGTACTTATACTGGGAATTCTCTATGTAAACCTCTGTAACTTCTCTAGGTAGATGAATCACTGTGTACTTTCTCTTGTTTCCATCTGTTACCAATCTTGAGAAACTCATACATTCCCCGTTCACTGTTTCGCGGTCTTAGAGAAGTAGTTTTTTGTGCGAAAGTGATGTTTTCACAATGCTAAGTACTCCCAACTCTATCAACAATGTAGGTTTAACCAGTTTTCTAAGTCTCTCTTATTTACTTGTACTTATACTGGGAATTCTCTGTGTAAACCTCTGTAACTTCTCTAGGTAGATGATTCACTGTGTACTTTCTCTGGTTTCTATCTGTTACCAATCTTGAGAAACTCATACATTCTCTTTCACTGTTTCCCGGTCTTAGACAAGTAGATTTCTCTCTGCGAAAGTGCTGTTTTCACAGTGCTAAGTACTCCCAACTCTATCAACAATGTAGGTTTTACCAGTTTTCTAAGTCTCTCTTATTTTCTTGTACTTATACTGGGAATTCTCTGTGTAAACCTCTGTAACTTCTCTAGGTAGATGAATCACGGTGTACTTTCTCTTGTTTCTATCTGTTACCAATCTTGAGAAACTCATACATTCTCTGTTCACTGTTTCCCGGTCTTAGACAAGTAGATTTTTGTCTACGAAAGTGTTGTTTTCACTGTCCTACGTACTCCCAACTCTATCAACAATGTAGGTTTTACCAGTTTTCTAAGTCTCTCTTATTTTCTTGTACTTATACTGGGAATTCTCTGTGTAAACCTCTGTAACTTCTCTAGGTAGATGAATCACTGTGTACTTTCTCTTGTTTCTATCTGTTACCAATCTTGAGAAACTCATACATTCTCTGTTCATTGTTTCGCGGTCTTAGAAAAGTAGATTTCTTTGTGCGAAAGTGATGTTTTCACAATGCTAAGTACTCCCAACTCTATCAACAATGTAGGTTTTACCAGTTTTCTAAGTCTCTCTTATTTACTTGTACCTCTACTGGGAATTCTCTGTGTAAACCTCTGTAATTTCTCCAGGTAGATGAATCACTGTGTACTTTCTCTTTTTTCTATCTGTTACCAATCTTGAGAAACTCATACATTCTCTGTTCACTGTTTCCCGGTCTTAGACAAGTAGATTTCTCTCTGCGAAAGTGCTGTTTTCACAGTGCTAAGTACTCCAAACTCTATCAACAATCTTGGTTTTAATAGTTTTCTAAGTCTCTCTTATTTACTTATACTTATACTTGGAATTTTCTGTGTAAACCTCTGTAACTTCTCTAGGTAGATGAATCACGGTGTACTTTCTCTTGTTTCTATCTGTTACCAATGTTGAGAAACTCATACATTCTCCGTTCACTGTTTCGCGGTCTTAGGGAAGTAGATTTCTTTGTACGAAAGTGATGTTTTCACAATGGTAAGTACTCCCAACTCTATCAACAATGTAGGTTTTACCAGTTTTCTAAGTCTCTCTTATTTACTTGTACTTATACTGGGAATTCTCAGTGTAAACCTCTGTAACTTCTCTAGGTAGATGAATCTCTGTGTACTTTCTCTTGTTCCTATCTGTTACCAATCTTGAGAAACTCATACATTCTCTGTTCACTGTTTCCCGGTCTTAGAGAAGTAGATTTCTTTCTGTGAAAGTGCTTTTTTCACAGTGCTAAGTACTCCCAACTCTATCAACAATGTAGGTTTTACCAGTGTTCTAAGTCTCTATTACTTTCTTGTATTTATACTGGGAATTCTCTGTGTAACCCTCTGTAACTTCTCTAGGTAGATGAATCACTGTGTACTTTCTCTTGTTTCTATCTGTTACCAATCTTGAGAAACTCATACATTCTCTGTTCACTGTTTCCCGGTCTTAGACAAGTAAATTTCTCTCTGCTAAAGCGCTGTTTTCACAGTGCTAAGTACTCCCAACTCTATCAACAATGTAGGTTTTACCAGTTTTCTAAGTCTCTCTTATTTTCTTGTACTTATACTTGGAATTCTCTGTGTAAACCTCTGTAACTTCTCTAGGTAGATGAATCACTGTGTACTTTCTCTTGTTTCTATCTGTTACCAATCTTGAGAAACTCATACATTCTCTGTTCACTGTTTTGCGGTCTTAGAGAAGTAGATTTCTTTGAGCGAAAGTGATGTTTTCACAATGCTAAGTACTCCCAACTCTATCAACAATGTAGGTTTTACACGTTTTCTAAGTCTCTCTTATTTTCTTGTACTTATACTGGGAATTCTCTGTGTAAACCTCTGTAACTTCTCTAGGTAGATGAATCAGTGTGTACTTTCTCTTGTTTCTATCTTTTACCAATCTTGAGAAACTCATACATTCTCTGTTCACTGTTTCCCGGTCTTAGACAAGTAGATTTCGCTCTGCGAAAGTGCTGTTTTCACAGTGCTAAGTACTCCCAACTCTATCAACAATGTAGGTTTTACCAGTTTTCTAAATCTCTCTTATTTTCTTGTACTTATACTTTGAATTCTCTGTGTAAACCTCTGTAACTTCTCTACGTAGATGAATCACTGTGTACTTTCTCTTGTTTCTATCTATTACCAATCTTGAGAAACTCATACATTCTCTGTTCACTGTTTCGCGGTCTTAGAGAAGTCGATTTCTTTCTGTGAAAGTGCTGTTTTCACAGGGTTAAGTACTCCCAACTCTATCAACAATGTAGGTTTTACCAGTATTCTAAGTCTCTCTTACTTTCTTGTACTTATAGTGGGAATTCTCTGTGTAAATCTCCGTAACTTCTCTAGGTAGATGAATCACTGTGTACTTTCTCTTGTTTCTATCTGTTACTAATCTTGAGAAACTCATACATTCTCTGTTCACTGTTTCCCGGTCTTAGACAAGTAGATTCCTCTCTGCTAAAGTGCTGTTTTCACAGTGCTACGTACTCCCAACTCTATCAACAATGTAGGTTTTACCAGTTTTCTAAGTCTCTCTTATTTTCTTGTACTTATACTTGGAATTCTCTGTGTAAACCTCTGTAACTTCTCTACGTAGATGAATCACTGTGTACTTTCTCTTGTTTCTATCTGTTACCAATCTTGAGAAACTCATACATTCTCTGGTCACTGTTTCCCGGTCTTAGAGAAGTAGATTTCTTTGTGCGAAAGTGATGTTTTCACAATTCTAAGTACTCCCAACTCTATCAACAATGTAGGTTTTACCAGTTTTCTAAGTCTCTCTTATTTACTTGTACTTATACTGGGAATTCTCTGTGTAAACCTCTGTAACTTCTCTAGGTAGATGAATCACTGTGTACTTTCTCTTGTTTCTATCTGTTACCAATCTTGAGAAACTCATACATTCTCTGTTCACTATTTCCAGGTCTTAGAGAAGTAGATTTCTTTCTGTGAAAGTGCTGTTTTCACAGTGCTAAGTACTCCCAACTCTATCAACAATGTAGGTTTTACCAGTTTTCTATGTCTCTCTTACTTTCTTGTACTTATACTGGGAATTCTCTGTGTAAACCTCTGTAACTTCTCTAGGTAGATGAATCACTGTGTACTTTCTCTTGTTTCTATCTGTTACCAATCTTGAGAAACTCATACCTTCTCTGTTCACTGTTTCACGGTCTTAGACAAGTAGATTTCTTTGTGCGAAAGTGATGTTTTCTCAGTGCTAAGTACTCCCAACTCTATCAACAATGTAGGTTTTACCAGTTTTCTAAGTCTCTCTTATTTATTTGTACTTATACTGGGAATTCTCAGTGTAAACCTCTGTAACTACTCTAGGTAGATGAATCACTGTGTACTTTCTTTTGTTTATATCTGTTACCAATCTTGAGAAACTCATACATTCTCTGTTCACTTTTTCCCGGTCTTAGACAAGTAGATTTCACTCTGCGAAAGTGCTGTTTTCACAGTGCTAAGTACTCCCAACTCTATCAGCAATGTAGGTTTTACCAGTTTTCAAAGTCTCTCTTATTTTCTTGTACTTATAGTTTGAATTCTCTGTGTAAACCTCTGTAACTTCTCTACGTAGATGAATCACTGTGTACTTTCTCTTGTTTCTATCTGTTACCAATCTTGAGAAACTCATACATTCTCTGTTCCCTGTTTCCCGGTCTTAGACAAGTAGATTTCTCTTTGCGAAAGTGCTGTTTTCCCAGTGCTAAGTACTCCCAACTCTATCAACAATGTAGGTTTTACCAGTTTCTAAGTCTCTCTTATTTTCTTGTAGTTATACTGGGAATTCTCTGTGTAAACCTCTGTAACTTCTGTAGGTAGATGAATCACTGTGTACTTTCTCTGGTTTCTATCTGTTACCAATCTTGAGAAACTCATACATTCTCCGTTCACTGTTTCGCGGTCTTAGAGAAGTAGATTTCTTTGTGCGAAAGTGATGTTTTCACAATGCTAAGTACTCCCAACTCTATCAACAATGTAGGTTTTACCAGTTTTCTAAGTCTCTCTTATTTACTTGTACTTATACTGGGAATTCTCTGTGTAAACCTCTGTAACTTCTCTAGGTAGATGAATCACTGTGTACTTTCTCTTGTTTCTATCTTTTACCAATCTTGAGAAACTCATACATTCTCTGTTCACTGTTTCCCGGTCTTAGACATGTAGATTTCGCTCTGCGAAGGTGCTGTTTTCACAGTGCTAAGTACTCCCAACTCTATCAACAATGTAGGTTTTACCAGTTTTCTAAATCTCTCTTATTTTCTTGTACTTATACTTTGAATTCTCTGTGTAAACCACTGTAACTTCTCCAAGTAGATGAATCACTGTGTACTTTCTCTGGTTTCTATCTGTTACCAATCTTGAGAAACTCATACATTCTCTGTTCACTGTTTCCCGGTCTTATACAAGTAGATTTCTCTCTGCGAAAGTGCTGTTTTCACAGTGCTAAGTACTCCCAACTTTATCAACAATGTAGGATTTACCAGTTTTCTAAGTCTCTCTTATTTTCTTGTACTTATACTGTGAATACTCTGTGTAAACCTCTGTAACTTCCTTAGGTAGAAGAATCACTGTGTACTTTCTCTTGTTTCTATCTGTTACCAATCTTGAGAAACTCATACATTCTCTGTTCACTGTTTCCCCGTCTTAGAGAAGTAGATTTCTTTCTGAGAAAGTGCTGTTTTCACAGTGCTAAGTACTCCCAACTCTATCAACAATGTAGGTTTTACCAGTTTTCTAAGTCTCTCTTACTTTCTTGTACTTATACTGGGAATTCTCTATGTAAACCGCTGTAACTTCTCTAGGTAGATGAATCACTGTGTACTTTCTCTTGTTTCTATCTGTTACCAATCTTGAGAAACTCATACATTCTCTTTTCACTGTTTCCCGGTCTTAGACAAGTAGATTTCTCTCTGCGAAAGTGCTGTTTTCACAGTGCTAAGTACTCCCAACTCTATCAACAATGTAGGTTTTAGCAGTTTTCTAAGTCTCTCTTATTTTCTTGTACTTATACTGGGAATTCTCTGTGTAAACCTCTGTAACTTCTCTAGGTAGATGAATCACTGTGTACTTTCTCTTGTTTCTATCTGGTACCAATCTTGAGAAACTCATACATTCTCCGTTCACTGTTTCGCGGTCTTAGAGAAGTAGATTTCTTTGTGCGAAAGTGATGTTTTCACAATGCTAAGTAATCCCAACTCTATCAACAATGTAGGTTTTACCAGTTTTCTAAGTCTCTCTTATTTACTTGTACTTATACTGGGAATTCTCTGTGTAAACCTCTGTAACTTCTCTAGGTAGATGAATCACTGTGTACTTTCTCTTGTTTCTATCTGTTACCAATCTTGAGAAACTCATACATTCTCTGTTCACTGTTTCCCGGTCTTAGACAAGTAGATTTCTGTCTACGAAAGTGCTGTTTTCACAGTGCTACGTATTCGCAATTCTATCAACAATGTAGGTTTTACCAGTTTTCTAAGTCTCTCTTATTTACTTGTACTTATACTGGGAATTCTCTGTGTAAACGTCTGTAACTTCTCTAGGTAGGTGAATCTCAGTGTCCTTTCTCTTGTTTCTATCTGTTACCAATGTTGAGAAACTCATACATTCTCTTTTCACTGTTTCCCGGTCTTAGACAAGTAGATTTCTCTTTGCGAAAGTGCTGTTTTCCCAGTGCTAAGTACTCCCAACTCTATCAATAATGTAGGTTTTTCCAGTTTCTAAGTCTCTCTTATTTTCTTGTAGTTATACTGGGAATTCTCTGTGTAAACCTCTGTAAATTCTCTAGGTAGATGAATCACTGTGTACTTTCTCTTGTTTCTATCTGTTACCAATCTTGAGAAACTCATACATTCTCCGTTCACTGTTTCGCGGTCTTAGAGAAGTAGATTTCTTTGTGCGAAAGTGATGTTTTCACAATGCTAAGTACTCCCAACTCTATCAACAATGTAGGTTTTACCAGTTTTCTAAGTCTCTCTTATTTACTTGTACTCATACTGGGAATTCTCTGTGTAAACCTCTGTAACTTCTCTAGGTAGATGAATCACTGTGTACTTTCTCTGGTTTCTATCTGTTACCAATCTTGAGAAACTCATACATTCTCTTTCACTCTTTCGCGGTCTTAGACAAGTAGATTTCTCTCTGCGAAAGTGCTGTTTTCACAGTGCTAAGTACACCCAACTCTATCAACAATGTAGGTTTTACCAGTTTTCTAAGTCTCTCTCATTTTCTTGTACTTATACTGGGAATTCTCTGTGTGAACCTCTGTAACTTCTCTAGGTAGATGAATCACGGTGTACTTTCTCTTGTTTCTATCTGTTACCAATCTTGAGAAACTCATACATTCTCTGTTCACTGTTTCCCGGTCTTAGAGAAGTAGATTTCTTTCTGTGAAAGTGCTGTTCTCACAGTGCTAAGTACTCCCGACTCTATCAACAATGTAGGTTTTACAGTTTTCTAAGTCTCTCTTACTTTCTTGTACTTATACTGGGAATTCTTTGTGTAAACCTCTGTAACTTCTCTAGGTAGATGAATCACTGTGTACTTTCTCTTGTTTCTATCTGTTACCAATCTTGAGAAACTCATACATTCTCTGTTCACTGTTTCCCGGTCTTAGACAAGTAGATTTCTCTTTGCGAAAGTGCTGTTTTCCCAGTGCTAAGAACTTCCAGCTCTATCAACAATGTAGGTTTTACCAGTTTCTAAATCTCTCTTATTTTCTTGTAGTTATACTGGGAATTCTCTGTGTAAACCTCTGTAACTTCTCTAGGTAGATGAATCACTGTGTACTTTCTCTGGTTTCTATCTGTTACCAATCTTGAGAAACTCATACATTCTCCGTTCACTGTTTCGCGGTCTTAGAGAAGTAGATTTCTTTGTGCGAAAGTGATGTTTTCACAATGCTAAGTACTCCCAACTCTATCAACAATGTAGGATTTACCAGTTTTCTAAGTCTCTCTTATTTACTTGTACTTATACTGGGAATTCTCTGTGTAAACCTTTGTAACTTCTCTAGGTAGATGAATCACTGTGTACTTTCTCTGGTTTCTATCTGTTACCAATCTTGAGAAACTCATACATTCTCTTTCACTGTTTCCCGGTCTTAGACAAGTAGATTTCTCTCTGCGAAAGTGCTGTTTTCACAGTGCTAAGTACTCCCAACTCTATCAACAATATAGGTTTTACCAGTTTTCTAAGTCTCTCTTATTTTCTTGTACTGATACTGGGAATTCTCTGTGTAAACCTCTGTAACTTCTCTAGATAGATGAATCACTGTGTACTTTCTCT